>CM053027.1:39429663-39884663 GCA_028564925.1 Lithobates sylvaticus | reverse complement strand
CTCAAACACTCCACTAGGTAAGGGCTGCAACAAAGGTAAGTTTTAAAAAGAGCTTTCTCTGGGCTTCTTTTGGAAATATCTCTGTGCTTTTATTTCCACAGCCCGCACCGAGAATTATCTTGAAGATCTTCCCACAGAGACTCTGCCGATAGGTCAAGAGGTCACTCACACTCATCCTCTGCGCATGCTTCCCGCAGCAGTCAGAGATCACCCCAACATGTTTCAAAGGTACAGCTGAGGAAAACTCATCAGTATTTGATTTTGCCTTTGTGAATCCATTTATTACCGCAGTAAAAGATGCGATTCAGTGGGAGGAAGACCCGGAGCCTCCCTCCAAAACCAAAAAAAAAAAAAAATATTTTCCTCACCTGACCAAAAAGGTTGCAAATTTCCCTCTGATGGATGAAATTAAGGAAGTGGTGACAGATGAGTGGTGGAAGGTGGACAAGAGACCCGTCGCCTACAACCGGCTTCTCAAGCTTTATCCGCTGGCAGAGGCAGACGCCCAACTCTTTGACTCCGTACCAACTGCGGACGCATTTGTCATGCGTTTAGCCAGGAACACAACGCTGCCGTTAGAGGATGCAGTCTCTTTCAGGGACCCCCTGTATCGCAGGATCGACTCAGATTTTAAAAAAGCAACAGCAGTGGCACTATCCTTGGTCTCCAGAGCCACTAAAATATGAATGAATGAATGAATGACTTGTATAGCGCTACCTATGCGAACTGAATCACCTCAGGGCAGACAATATCGAGACGGCCCTCAGGCGGGGCCTAGATCCAGACAGAATCATCAAAGCACTAGATGAATTAAAACTGGCCTCTGATTTTATGGCGGAAGCGGCCATCGATATTCTGAGGTGCTCCTCCAGGGATATGCTTTACTCCATCACAGCCAGAAGAGCATTATGGCTAAAGCCATGGTCAGCAGACCCATCTTCAAAGCAGTCATGGTGTCGCATCCCATACGATAGTAAGGCCCTGTTCGGCGAAAAGATGGACACTGCCATTGCTCGGGTCACAAGTGGCCTTATCCCTCAGGATAGGAGTAGGAAAAGGAGATTTACTTCGCGACCAGCCACTCAGCAAAGTTCTAGGGATGCCAGATCATACCGTCCCGGTAAGGAGTACAGAAGGGGCTGGAGGGCTCACAAGCCACTTTCCTTAAATTGGGAAAACCTAAGGCCTCAACTTTAACGGTTGAGCGCCAGAAGTCTTCTTGACTCCTTTCCCACCCAAACCGTTCCAGTAGGAGCAAGACTCAGGTATTTTGCCCAGGTTTGGGTGGAAAGTCGCACGGACCCATGGGCAACCTCCACGGTCCAGCAAGGACACTTCTGG
This sequence comes from Lithobates sylvaticus, assembly GCA_028564925.1. Classification (NCBI taxonomy): domain Eukaryota; kingdom Metazoa; phylum Chordata; class Amphibia; order Anura; family Ranidae; genus Lithobates; species Lithobates sylvaticus. The sequence goes on along the minus strand of CM053027.1, from coordinate 39,883,322 downwards.
AGATCCACCTTTTTTTCTTTCCAGCCCACTAAGAATCTGACCTCCCGAGAAAAGAGACAGGTCCTCTTTCAGTATATCCAAATACTCCTTCACCAACGGGCAGTTCTGCCAGTTCCCGACTCGGAAAGTCACTCTGAGTTCTATTCCCCAATCTTTTTAGTCCCCAAGAAATGAGGAGGTTGGAGGCCTGTTCTGGACCTGAAGAGGCTAAACCGTTACATACAGGTAGAGCATTTCAAGATGGAATCCCTGAGCACAGTAGATCTGTCAGTACAGCCAGGGGATTGGATGGTCTCTATAGACCTTCAGGATGCGTACCTTCACATCCCCATCCACCATCATTTTCAGCCTTTTCTCTGGTTCAAAGTGGGCAGTCTGCGCCTCCAGTTCCAATGTCTCCCATTTGGAATTTCATCAGCTCCCAGGACTTTCACCTAGGTTTTAGTGTCCATCCTGGCCCCCCTCCGGGACAAAGGGGTCAGGGTCCTGCATTACCTGGACGACATCCTAATCCTGTTTCACAGAGAAACTCTGGAGGCACAGTTGCAGCTAGTCCTGAACACTTTGTCCAGTTTCGGGTGGCTTATCAACTATGCAAAGAGTCAGTTGAGGCCTACCCAAAAGATGACATACCTGGGATCTCTATTCAATACCCCAGAGAAGGCTGTGTCTCTTCCACCAGAAAAGATCCCGATTTTGATCCAGAAGGTGAAGCAGGCGTAAGGAAGTCACTCTATGTCAGCATCAGATTGTCTGAGCCTCCTAGGGTCCCTTTCATCCTGTATACCAATGGTGAAGTGGGCCAGGTGGCACCTGCGAGACTTCCAGGCGGGGTTTCTGGCGCAGTGGAGAAGGAAGCACCTGGGACAATTAATATTCATCACCTTTTCAATGAAGTCCAGCCCCTGGTGGTGGACAAGACCACCCAACCTTCTTGTTCACCGTTCCCTGGGGCCCATCTCATGGTCCGTCCTTACTTCGGATGCAAGTCAGCTAGGATGGGGGGCACACTTCCAAGACCAGCTAGTGCAAGAGAGGTGGCGATTCAATGCAGAAGGGATGATTTCCAACATCCTAGAGTTAAGGGCAGCATGGATGGCAATCTTACATCTGGCCCCACTGCTCAGGGGCAGGTCCATATTGCTCCAGATGGAAAACAGAGCGGCAGTGGCCTATGTTCTGAACCCAGGGGGAATGCGCAGGTTCCTAGCCAGCGAGGTAGCCCCAATTATATCCTGGGCCGAGAACAACTTGATCGATTTCCGGGGCGCTTACATCCCAGCCCCCGAGAATCAGCTAGCCGATCGCCTCTTAAGGTCCTTCAACAACAACATCGAGTGGTCACTGAATCCGCAAGTCTTCCGCTGGATATGCCAACAGTGGGCTACTCCCTAGATAGATCTTTTCACCTCCCTGCTTAACGGCAAGACTCCTCTGTTTTTTTTACGAGGTTCCCATCTCCAAGGTCAGCAGGGGTGGATGCCCTGATCCAGCCCTGGAACTTCCAGAAGGGGTATGCATTTCTTCCGGTTCCCCTGATACTGAGGTTCCTCCAGCGGCTGACATTAGAAAAAGTCACTATCCTGGCGGTCATCCCATACTGGCCGAGGAGACCATGGTTTCCACTTCTAATCAAGATGACTTTGCGCAATCCACTCCCGCTTCCCCACTCAGACAACCTCCTATCTCAAGGCGACTTCTTCCACCCGCATCCGGAGATCCTGGACTTGAGCAGAAGAGACTGGGCAGCCTAGGGTGCTCACATAAAGTTGTACAGACCTTATTGCAAGCCAGGAAGTCATCTACCAATGCCACCTACTACAGGGTATGGAAGACATTCCCCCAGCTTGCTGAATCCAGCCAGTTCAATCCGCTGGATCCTGGAGTTCACAATATTCTACTCTTCTTGCAGTCGGGCCTGGACCTAGGCTTAGGTCTTAACACGCTGAAAGTTCAGGTTTCGGCCTTATCAGTCTTAACAGACACACGCTGGGCACTGGAGCCCCTAGTAGACCGTTTCCTAAAAGCAATGCTAAAGTTACGTCCTCCCAGGAGAACTCTTTACTCCAAGTGGGATCTGACAGTTGTCCTCAACGTCTTAGCCAGTCCACCCTTTGCACCCACTGAAGAATGTGCATTGGAGGATATTGCCTGGAAAACGACTTTTTGATCGCCATCACATCAGGATGCAGAGTATCAGAAATTCAAGCACTGAGAGCTAGAGAACCTTACGTCACGTTTTTCCCAGACGGGTGGTTCTGAAGCCTATTCACCAGTTTGTCCCTAAGGTACCATCAGTTTAACATCTTAATCAAGAATGGGTTCTCCCGGCCTTCGGAGAAGATCCAACCTCTTCTAAACTACATGAGTCCCTGAGGCGTTATTTGGAGTTGACACAGCATTTACGCAAGGATCAACGTCTGTTCGTTATTCCCAAGGGGGCAAGGAAAGGAATGGCCAGCTGGATCGTGAATCTAATTTAGAGGGCTTATCGGGCTAGTGGTCTCCCAGTCCCAGTTGCGGTGAATGCTCACTCAACGCGGGGAATGGCCTCTTCCTGGGCAGCTTTGGCGCGGGTCTCCCCTGAGACAATTTGTTGGTCATCCTTCAACACCTTCATGTCGCACTATAGCCTAGATCCAGCAGTCCTCACCTCCCGAGACTTTGGAAGAAAGACCTTAGAAATATCAACTCTGTAAAGTCTTTAAAAAAATTATTATTGCAGTACCCTCCCTGTAAGCGAGTTATTTACCATTGGTATGCTGCCATGGAGGCACCAGGAAAACGGAAAATTGAATACTCACCTTTCCGTAATTTTCCTTTCCTGGTGCCTACCCATGGCAGCATACACCCTCCCTTCAATAATCCTTAATGTTCTGAAGACTAGTTACAAGAATACCTGAGGAGGGGAGTAACTCTTTCTTTTATAGAGTTACGTGGTCCTGTGGGTTAATCGGGGCGGAGCCATTAACCATTGGTATGCTGCCATTGGTAGGCACCAGGAAAGGAAAATTACGGAAAGGTGAGTATTCAATTTTCCGTTTTATTTGCCCCAAAAGTGGTGATAACACTAACTAGATCAATGAATCATTCACAGCATAAAATGTCTCGTCCACCGCCGACTCACCACCTCAGCAAAGGGGGCGGCGTGACGTCACAGGCTCGACTCCTCCTTCTATAGGCCTTACGCCCTATGATTAGTCTTTTCTTGCCACCTGTGCCACCAGCACCAGCTGCCGTTCCGATCCTGAGAAATTCTACTTTGATATTTGCATAGAAACTGACACTTTGAGTATTTTGAAACATCTGAGCTTATGGTGCTGTGTACAGCTGCCCATAGACATGAATGGTTATTGGTAGCTGTACACAGGTATGCACTGCTACTTGCATAAAATTGCATAATATAACTGTAAAAGAAGACAAGATATAATTACATTTCCTGCCGCCTGCACTGCCAAGTGCCACTCCAATCCCAAGAAATCTTTCTCTAAAGTTTGAATAGAAACTGATTCATTTTTGAGTTTTTTTTGCTCGGGAGCTCCTGGTGCTGCAAACAGCTTCCCATTGACACGAATGGTTGTTGGCAGTTATACGCAGGTATGCACTGATACTTGTATAAACTGGTGCATGCATACAAATGTAAGTCCCATAATGTAGACTGTCTGCATTCAGAGACTTATGTATGTACGTATGCACCTCTTTACGCAAGTAGTGGCATGGTCCTACCTACAGCTGCCTACAACCATTCGAGTCTATGGGCTGTTGTAGGAGGCACTAAGGGCTCTCAAGCATCAAAAAAACACCAGTGCGTAAGGGGGAACAAGCCCTTATATATAAATCTGAGATTCATACTTCTTTCATAACTCCTGACCAACAAATTATTGTCATAATGTAGGTGACATTACTAACAAGTAGTTTGTAAAACATTCAAAAATATTAATGTGTAATGATCAGATTGCTTAAGCAGTTCATTACAGACGTAGATATAAAAGAGACCAGAAGATGTGTCTGCTCACATGCCTGTACAATTGTGAAATGAACTGAGCATGCTCCAACTGCTGACACACCCTCAGTAACAATTGTCTGGTTTGTTTTACACTATAGCTGATTTACTAACTATCATTGGTTAGTTGTTCTGAGGGGAGACATCCCTGCCCCTATATAAAGGACTAGAGCCTGTAGATTGAAGTTTCACATTTGTGGAGCTCTGAAGAGTGAAACATAGGAAAGAATTTACTGATAATTATTATGAATTACAGAGCATTTCCTGAGGAATTTCTAGGAATTAAATAACTCATTACAGCAGCAAAGAAGGCTATGATTGAAGAATACACATTGAGAACTGGAAGGAGAATTTATAACGCAGCTTACTACCCATACTGGGAGCTTCAGAGATCTTTGATTTATGCCCCGTACACACAGTCGGAAATTCCGACGGAAAATGTCAGATCGGACCATGTTGTCGGAAAATCCGCCAGTGTGTGGGCTCCATCTGACTTTTTGCGTCGGAAATTCCGACGGAAAAAATTTGAGATCCTGCTCTCAAATTTTCCGACAACAGAATCCGATCAGACTTTTTCCGATCGTGTGTAGAGAATTCCGACGGACAAAGTGCCACGCATGCTCAGATCAAATTACAAGACCAAAGCTATTGGCTACTAGCCTCTATGTAGTTCCGTCGTACACAACGAACGTCACCATGTTCAGAATGATCGGATTTTTCGACAACTTTGTCCGGCCGTGCGTATGCAACACCAGTGTCAGACAAAATCCGTCGGAAAAAATCTGACGGATTTTGTGGTCGGAATTTCCGACCGTGTGTACGGGGGCTTTCCTTTACAAGATCATTTATGTGTACAGAATGTGTTTGATGTTCACTAAATCATGGTCCATAAAAGTATACAAATCTGCATTTATTCTCAGTGTTGTGGAGCTCTGAAGACCCTGAACACGGAAATGAAGAACTAATCTCTACAGCAGAATTTACAGAAAAAAGAAAAACATTTTTCGGGTGGGGCTGAAGTGACTCATTACTGCAGCAAAGAATGTTGTGTTTGAAAGAGTCACATCAAGTACTCGAAGGAGAATGTATAACGCAACTTATTACCCATTTGGAGCCTCAAAGATCTCAAGCCATTTGCTTGATTTTTTTTTTTTTTTTTTTTTTTAATTCTTTATTTCTAGTTTTTTAAAAATGCATACAGAATTATTCCATCCACAACAGATGAAGGAGAATTCACCTCCAGAAGAACATAGCATATACAGAAGCATTTCACATTTCCCCCCCCCCCCCCTCCCACCCCTGTCCCTGTCCTCCAGAAACGCTTTACATGGGTGTGGCCCCAACTAGGGGTAAATCAACAATTTTCATCTCTACTTCATGATTTCTTCTGCAAATCTCCATGAATCTTTAAAGAGTTCCCAGCTTTCCCATTTACCCCGAACCTCTTCTGCTCTGTATGCTTCTGGAGTTTCTATTTTTTGCTGTTGGCTTACTCTATTTATCCATTCTGCTATACTCGGACTCTCTAGTTCCCGCCAGTGCCCTGCGATAAGGTTTTTTGCTTCATTTAGGAGTATCGGGGTTACTGAGGACTTGTATTGTCTCCCGGGCATATCAGTCCCGTGAAACAGCACCGTCCAAGGGTCCTGTGGTATGGTGTTCCCTGTAATTATTTTAATTAAATCCAATATTTGCAACCAGTATTTTTTGATCTTGGGGCAATCCCACCAGATGTGGGCCATCGTTCCCGCATGCCCACAACCTCGCCAGCATTCCGCCGTTTTCTCTTTTTGGAACTTGCTAAGCTTCACGGGGGTTAGGTACCAATCTGAGATGCATTTATAATTAACTTCCAGTGTTTTAGTGTTCCATCCAGACCGGTGCATTAAGTGATAAATTTTTTTAATTCTCTCTTTACTACAAGTAATTCCCACTTCCCCTTCCCATCTCTTGACGCCTGGAGGGACCCATTCTGCATCATCTTGAATCAGCATCCTGTAGATACGTGTTATATTATTTCTGGTTGAGGTTCGCAAACAAATTTTCTCTAAGAGTGTATAATCCTCTCCGTATCGGATTGGTTGTGGAAGACTAACCACAAAATGCTTAAGCTGCGCGTACCTCCATGCGTCAATCGTCATAAGATCTCTTTTATTTTTTAAATCGTGAAACGTGTCTATCTTTCCTAGATTAATAATATCTCGTAACTGTGTCTCCCCGTTTTTAATCCAGTTTCCCCATAATTTACTTCTACCCGGCGTGAAAAAAATATTATCTTTTAAATAAATTAAAGGTGAGTTATAAACCCATTTGTTTTTCCTGTGTACTCTATCCCATTCTCTTAGTGTTACCCGTGTGATTTCATGTGCTCCTTCCCCCAGTTCTCTGTATTTTGGGGGGTTCCAGATCGTGTGACCCAATTGCGTGTTACTTAGTGCATTCTCGATGTTTACCCATCTCTTATTGCCTCCTCCTTTAAACCACTCCATTGCTCTTGAGATGACTATGGCGCTATAATAATTCTCGAAGTTCGGGCTTGCTAGTCCTCCCTGTTCTTTACCTTTAGATAGAGTGTTTCTAGATATACGAGGTTTTTTATTAGACCAGATAAATTTAGAAATAATTTTATTTAAGGTTCTGAAGAAGGCCTGGGGCACTGAGAGTGGGAGCATTTGCATTTTATAGTTTACTTTTGGCACTATAACCATTTTGACCGCGTTTATTTTCCCCATCCACGACAGAGGACAGGGTGACATCCTTCTGATTTCAGTATTTACTTCATCCAGCAGGGGAGGGAAGTTTAATTTATACATTTTCCTTAATGAGGACGCGAGTTTGACTCCTAGATATTTAACCTCTGCCCTCCATGGGAAATGAAACTCTTGCGCCAGGCGAACCGCTTCAGCTTGCTTAATATTTATGTTTAGAATTTCTGACTTAGAAAAATTGATTTTAAAATTGGATAGGGAGCCGTACAATTTTAGCGTACCGAGGAGGTTGGGGAGAGTGGTCCTGGGCTGAGTAATGAAAAAAAGCACATCATCGGCGTAAGCCGCCATTTTGTGCTCCTCCCCCCCGACCTGTACTCCCCTTATGTCCATGGTGTTCCTAATGGTAGAAAGAAGCGGTTCAAGGGATAATACAAACAGGAGGGGAGAGAGCGGGCACCCCTGTCGTGTGCCATTTCTCATGACAAGTGGTAGTGATAACGTTCCGTTGATCCTTACCCTCGCCTGGGGAAAATCGTACAGGACCTTTACCCAGCTAATCATTTTCTTTCCGACGCCCATTGCCTCTAGTGTATTGATCATGTACCCCCAGTCGATCCTGTCAAAAGCCTTTTCGGCGTCCAGTGACAGGAACAGACTGGGGGTCTCCTCCTGTCTAGCCGCTTGAACTAATAACAAGGCCCTAGTCCCATTGTCCCTCCCTTCTCTTCCCGGGATAAACCCGACTTGGTCCGGGTGTACCAATTCTGTCATATGGGTCTTAAATCTGTTTGCCAAGACTTTGGCAAACAGTTTTGTATCGATATTGAGCAGGGCAATGGGTCGGTAACTGGAGCACATTGTCCTGTCTTTACCTTCTTTTAAGATCACTGTAATTGACGCCATTAGCGCTTCAGTTTTCATTGCTCCCCCCGCACCCAGCCCGTTCCAATATCGACACAATCTTGGTACAAGTATCTCCTTAAAACGTTTGTAATATGTTATAGTGTATCCATCAGGTCCCGGGCTCTTACCCGTTGGGGAGGAGTTTATAGCTTCCACTATCTCCTCCTCAGATATGGGTCTGTCCATGTTCTCGCTGTCTACGTCAGATAGAGAACTCAGCAAGCTATTTTTTAAGAAGTCCTGACTCTGGGTAAAAGCCCTCTCTTTGTTTTGTTCCTTTAATTTAACGTTATAGAGAGATTCATAGTATGTTCTAAACTCATTAGCTATATCCTTGGAGGAATGGCGCATTTGACCTGATACATTTTGAATTTTCTCTATATAATTAATTTCTCGTTTCTTTTTTAGTATTCTTGCCAGATGCTTCCCTGATTTATTTCCAAAGTGGTGTCTTTCCTCTGCTATTTTATGGAACCATTTCCTTGCATCTGCTTCGAGAATGGCTTTAAGTTCCTCCCTTTTATTTAGAAGTCTATGAAATATGTCCTGGCTTTGTGCGCTTCCCTGCCTATGTTTTTGTTCTAAATCTTGGATCTCTTTCCTTATCCCCTCCCTAAGTTTTTTTCTCTCTCGCTTTTTTGCGGCGCCGATCGAGATAAATATTCCCCGGATATAGGCTTTATGTGCCTCCCATAATGTACTATCTGATAGTTCTCCCGTGTCATTGATCAAGAAGAAGGATTCAATCTCCCTTCTTATCTCTTCTTCCTCTTCCCGCTCTGAGATAAGACTATCGTTCATGCGCCAAGTGAATGGGGGCCTTTGTACCCCTCGGAGCTTCATGACCATTGACATTGGCGCGTGATCCGTCAGGGTCGTTATCTCGATCTGTGTGGTCTCCAACAGTTCAAGTGTTTTGTGTTCTACTAAAAAATAATCTAATCGTGAATGAGTGCCGTGGACGGGTGAAAAAAAGGTATAGTCTTTAATACCAGGATGTTGTACTCTCCAGGCATCGATCAACTGGTGCTGAAAAAGTTTTGATTTAATTTTTTTGAGCTTTGCATAGCTCGTTCTTAGTGTATCTGAGGAACTATCTAGACTGGGGTCGAGCACAAAGTTCAGGTCCCCTGCCAGGATAATCTCACCTTCACGGAATTTCACCAGTCGACCCAAGGCTCTGTAGAGATACTCCATTGGATTTTTATTTGGGGCGTAGAGGTTTGCTAGTGTCAACGTATGCTCCCCTATCTTACAATTAAGAAACAGAAACCTCCCCTCCATATCCATCAGTCTATTCAACAATTTAAATTTTAAATTTTTTGCGACCCCTATAGCAACCCCTTTCGCTCCTCTCGTTGGGGAATCACTACAAAACCATGTAGGGTACTCTGGCGAGGAAATCATAATGTTGTCTTTATGTTGGAGATGTGTTTCTTGTAAGAAAACAATATCTGCCTGGTACTCGTTCATTTCTTTAAGTATCTTAAATTTTTTCTCTTGTGCTTTAATACCCCTAACATTGTACGTTACCATTTTCACTACGCCTTCACCCATGTTTAAACCGTGCACTTTTGGCCCATATGGGCCCTCTAGTCTTCTTCTTTATTTTGCGTTTCTGCAGGACAGGGACCAGTTCCCCCCCCTTCCCCCCTCTACTTCCCCTAGACCCTCCCCACCCCTCTCCCCCCCTCCCCTCTTCTCCCACCCTCCCTCCTCCCCCCTCCCCCCCCCCTCCCATCCCACCCCTCCCCCCTCCCCCCCTCCTTGGTCTTAACCCGACCCTATGTATACTGGGGGGCATCCCGTTGGGGTCCCCTCTGTATACTGCCCATTCTAGGGGTGGAGCTCCGTGTCAGGCGGAGATCCACCTAATCTCCACCCCCCTCCCTCTCCATTTGGAGGGAGGCGGGTGGAGTCGGCCGAGCCCGTGACCACCTCCCGGGTTACCCTCTGCCCCTCACATTTTCCTCCCTCTCCTCACCCTTTGTTGATTGCCTGAACCAAGCTGCAGCTACAAAAAAAAAAAAAGCCATTTGCTTGATAAAAGTAAAAAAAAAAAAAAACCAAAAACAAAAATATTTATAAATTTAAAAAAAAAAGGGCAAACTCGATTGACTACTTGCGCTTCTTTTCTGCCATCACTCTTCTATGGTTCTGAGTTTCTAAACTGATATAATGGTCACTCAGAGAAAGGTAACTGAACTCACTTACCATTTTTCAAAAAGTTTCCTTTTCAAGAAAGATGAAATACAGCCGATAGCCGACCAAAAACAATAAGTCAGTTGGCTTTAAAATGGATGTAAAATGGATGTAAACCCAAAAATGATTTTTTTTTTATGTCATAATGTAGAGAATAAGATTTCCTTTCATTTGAGCCCACATATTTACTCCAGCTCTGAGCAATCCTCTTTTATTGTTCAGTTAGAGAAATCTTGACAAAGTCTTGAAAACTTTGTCAAAAACGCCCCCTTGCTGTGAGTGACAGGTGATTTACATATCTCATGCACTAGCCTGAGACAGGTTATCATCAGATCACTGGATGTTCTACTCTGCCCAGCTCTGACTACATACATGTCCCCTAAATCACTTGTCTGTCTATAGTCTGCTGACTGTTCACTGCATCCCATTATGAGAAACATCAAGTCAAAACACAGTAAAGCTGGGAGAGCTGGGGGGGAGGGGAGGGGGATGTGAATTGTGAACTTTTTACACAGGATGTGCCTGTCTCAGGCTAGTGCATGAGATATGTAAATCACCTGTCACTCACAGCAAGGGGGCGTTTTTGACAACGTTTTCAAGACTTTGTCAAGATTTCTCTAACTGAACAATAAAAGAGGATTGCTCAGACCTCAAGTAAATCTGTGTGACAAGACAGGGCTCAAATGAAAGGAAATCTTATTCTCTACATTATGACATCAAAAACAAAAAACAAAAATTTTGGGGTTTACATCCACTTTAAGAAAGGAAATTAAACTGACATGCCGTTGTTCAATGAAAGGTGACTGAACTGACACATTGGTCATGGAAAGCGATGTGTCATCTTTGTAGAAATTCTAAAGCCCACAAATGCAATTGCATGAAAAATATATCACACCAACATTAACCACTTCCCGCCCGGTCAATAGCATATTGACGTCCGGGAAGTGGTTTCGTTATCCTGACTGGGCGTCATATGACGTCCTTCAGGATAACAGCCGCCGCGCGCCCGTGGGGGCGCGCATCGCGGCGATCGGTGGAGCGGTGTGTCAGTCTGACATACCGCTACACTGATCTCGGTAAAGAGCCTCCGGCGGAGGCTCTTTACCACGTGATCAGCCGTGTCCAATCACCCAGTGGACCCAACACTACAACATATCCAAAGATGGAGTTCCTAGCACTAAGTGGCCCCCTATCTTTTGGCTGCAGATAGGGCATCTAGGAACCCTTAAAGCGGTTTAACACTGCCTCCTAGGTTTTTTTTTTCTTTGTACAATGTGCATGATTATGAGCTGTAAATGTATTACTCACGTGTTCCATTTTTCCATGTAACTGCTGCCGGTTTTCTTTCCCAAATAAAACTTATATAAAATATTCCAGATGGCTTCCATCTTGCCTGTGGGCATCTGAAACCACACAGGCCCCTTTCTTCCTGGTTGCTGGCCCAGAATGCACCGCCGTATTTGCGCCGATCTCACGTTCTCCGAAATCCCGCGAGATTTCGTCACATCTGCCGACATCTCGCGAGATTTCGGAAGATGTGGCCGAAATCTCGCGAGATTTCGTGCTGACGCCGTCCCCCGTGGATTCATGGGAAGAATGCAAAACATTTCCCAGGGGTCTTTGCGGAGCCGGGTGACAGCCGAAACCATGCCTACTCCCACGGGAGGACAGACCGGAAGTCATTCTAATGCCGCGTACACACGAAGGGACTTTGTCCGCCGGACCTAGTCCAGCGGACAATCTGCCGGACTTTCCAGCTGGCTTCGGCGGACTTAAAAGCGAACGGACTTGACCACACGCGATCACGCGAAAAGTCCGGCGGTTCACGCGATGACGTACAGCACGTACGACGGGACTAGAAAAATACTTGCTACTGAGCATGCGTCCTTTTTGGTCCGCCGGACCATACTACAGACGGCCGTATTGTCCGCCGGACTGCCAAGTCCAGCGGATAATTTTAAAACAAAACTTAAAACTTTAGTCCACCGGATTTTTTGGAAAAAAGTCCGTCGAAGGCCCACACACGAGGGGATTATCCGGTGGACTTAGTCCAGAGGACAATCCCGCGGGATAATCCCTTTGTGTGTATGCGGCATAAGAATGACTACAGCAAGGTAAGTAATGCTTTTTTTTTTTTTAATGCTCATTTGGGGATCTGTATGCATAACTGTTTTAAAAAAGATGAATGTGTATTTGTGAGTACCAAACCGCTTTAACTACCAAGTTTGAAGTTTGGGGGACCTATGGCTGCAAATGGGCACAGTGAGGCTGCAAATGGGCATTGTTGACCCTCTTTTCCACTTACAGTAGCTGCGCATTTCTCACCCTAGGCTTATACTGGAGTCAATAAGTTTTTCCATTTTTTTTGTGGTAAAATTAGGTGCCACGGCTTATATTCGGGTCGGCCTATACTCGAGTATATACAGTAACCTCAGTTGTTCCTATTAAGCTAGAGACGGTCTGGCCAAACATTAGACCCAAGCATTGCTAGTATACTGTACAAATAGTCTCATCTTGCTATATGTTCAAACCTTTGGACCACGCCAAGAGAGAAGATGAAAAAATAATTAAAAAAATGAATTCCTACTACTGTACATTTCAAAAGTTTGCTTCAATTAAATCATTCAGGGCAGGCGATATGATGCAACAGTAAGGACATGTCAATAAAAGCAATGCCTCGGGAAAGGCAGTACGTCTGTAAAAGCAAAGTATCAGGGAAGCTATTTCCATGTCTGCAATTTCTACCTCTTTTTCATACAAAAGCAGCAAGAAACCACATGATGGAACTTATCATTTTTCAAACGTGCTGTGGATCTCATTGTCAGGAAAGATGAAAGCCAGCAAGTCCAACACGTCACCAGACAAAAGGAGATCAAACCAAAAGCCAGCGAAATTATGTCACCAGCACACCAGGATCTCCAAAAAACAGGTCCAAAACTTTAATCAGTGATCACATCATTACAGCAGAAAGCAATGTTTCGGAGTCACACAGGACCACATGCCTGATGAAGGGGTTGCCTGCTGGCGACATTACTTTATCTGACTACATACGGTTCCAGCCAGTGGTCACTTCAGCACCCACTTGCAAATACAGCCATCTCTATAGAAATGTGTACGATGGGAATATTGCTTTCAAACCAAAAGCCAGTCGCTTGACAAAAGGCAAGAAAACTGACGTGCTGGACATTAGACGAAGTTGGAGAAAGCTATGTGTCATTCAGGGATTATGACATGATGCAATCGTTGGGACATGTCAATGAAGACAAGGCAAAGCAGCAAGAAACCACATGATAGAACTTATCATTTTCCGAAAAGCGTTGTGGATCTCCTTGTACACAGACATTGGTAATCTGCAGTATTTGAAGGATTAAGAGGGGTAGTGGGTATGGCGCTGCTCTTAAGCATGTGTATGTTGTAAAGTAAAAAGTGCTACGCAGTCTGTGCGGCCGCTCCTGATGACTTCATGATGACGAAACGCGTAGTCGAGAGGGAGCTTCTAGCGTCATTACGTCACTTCCTAGTTTTGTCCGTGGAGCGCACGAGCATCCCGGACTTCCTGCTGTTGATGCATTAACTAAATGTAAGTGCATGTCTAGATGTTTTTATGTAATAAATGGTAATACGTCATTGCGCTATGGAATGTTATTTCTCTTCTACATATTACTGAGAAAAATTGGGCTAACTGCTTGAAGGAACAAATGAGTATACCAAGCGTGGATCTGTGTCCTGGCATAAAACAGTACAGGCTGTGAATGTGAGATACCCCCTGAGAGGACAGCTTAGGCGGAGCACGGAGTGGAACACTTGCACTACTAATAGATCCCCTACATGGCCAGCTGGCTTGCTCCCCCCCCTCTGGCCATCATTGGCCATGCCAGGACTAACGGTATGCGATGCGGGCAGCAACTTCCTCATAGTTACCCCCAACCCACACCTACCACAGGCGTGAGCGCTAGGAGACACAAATTCCCTCGTAATTTCATGAGCAAACCATGCTGCCTCTCTGTCAAACGAACAACTGGAAGTGACATTAGCGGATGTGCCAAAACCAGAAATGACGAATAGACGCCTGTTATCATGGGAACCAGGAAGACAACCCGACGCTGGACCCGACAGAGGAGGAGGGATATATACACCCCAGACTCCTCCTACAAATCCTGTTCATGCAGTGATTCTATGATTTGCCCTTCAGTAGTTATTACCATTTATTTGGCCGTCAGGCCTAAAGTGTCTGGTATTTTCTTGATCCACCCTGAAGGTTTAACTCTCACAAAATGTCAGTTTTCCTCAGTATTCAAGAAATGTTAGCATTGTTTTCTGATTTTCAGTTCTCGACTAATTTTTTTCGCATTGGTGCTGCCACAGAATGGGTCTAGACCAGGGGTCTCAAACTGGCGGCCCTCCAGCTGTTGCAAAACTACAAGTCCCATGAGGCATTGCAAGGCTGACAGTTACAAGCATGACTCCCACAGACAGATGCATGATGGGACTTGTAGTTTCGAAACAGCTGGAGGGCCGCCAGTTTGAGACCCCTGGTCTAGACGATGCAATAATTAAAAGATTGAGTAGATAGATGGGAGTCTGATAGATTTAATATTTATATTCGCCCTAACCTTTCTCTTTGATTTTTACAGGTTCAAAAATTATGGATTATTGGCCACTCTTATGTTTTCTGGGCACGTAGGAGAGCATCTCAGCGTTCTTATACCGACAACCTTTCACTGCCCACTGACTCCATTTATTTTAAAAGTATTAGAGGTTTATGTTGGCGTCAATTATCTTTTCATCTTTCTCTGCTTTGTATACAATGGCCTCCACCTCTGGTAATTATAGTTCATGTGGTAGGGAACGATATTGGCCACCTAAAAACTCTAGATTTATTATTCATTGAATTGATTTTCAACGCTTTAAACTCTCTTTTCCTTTTTTGTACTTTTGTTTCTTTTTGGAGATATTTCCCACCTTTTTGGTTCTCCTCAACTCAGTTAAAGCTTTTGGAGAAGGTGAGAAGGCAGAACAACAGATCTCTTGAAAAATGCATGCCTTCCATTGGTGGTCTTTCTTCTCGTCACATTGACTTAGAAGTTGGTATCCCTGGTTTGTATAGGCATGACTCCATTCATTTGTCTGATGTTGTGCTTAATCTATTTAATCTGGGTATTCACTCTTGTGTGGAAATGGCGGCAGCTCTTGGGTAGTCAAATCCAGTTTACAACAGGATTGAATGGTGCGGACTTGCAATTTGAAGTTATGATATTTGCTTGAGTCCTATGACTGGGCGGTTTCTGTAAGATTTATTTATTATTCAGTGTGTTTGTTAAAATTGATGAATAAAATTGTTTGAAATTCATTCATACCAATAAAAGTGTTTTTTTGTGTAGGGATGAGTTTGGGAGGGAGGTAAGCAGTCTGCAATCCCATGGCATAAGGGGGAGCAATTTATTTGTTCCCACATGCATGGGTTTTTGGCCGCTGCCCCTCCCCTATCTTCCATTTACAGCTCTAATTCAAATTACTTCAATTGTATTTATAGAATTGCTGGCCCTTTACATTTTAAAGCCTACCTGAGTGTTACCTGTATGGTCCAAGTAAAACATGTGACCGTGAAGAACCTTCTGAAACCGGCTTGACCGGTTATATAAGGCAGCAGCTGCCTGGGCTTCATGCTGTTGGCTTAACACTGGACTCTGACGCTGGCACTTTATGTGGCACTTTATGTGGTCTGTCACCCTTGTAATTTGAAGTCATGATATTTGATTGAGTCCTATGACTGATCAGTTTCTGTAAGGTTTATTTATTATTCAATATGTTTGTTAAAATTGATGACTAAATTGTTTAAAATTCATTCATACCAATAAAAGTGTCACGGGCCATTATTCAAGCCATTTGCTTGTTCATAGTGTTTTTAGTGTAGGGATGAGTTTTTGGGGGGGGGGGGGAGGTATGCCGCCTGCAATCCCATGCTTTAGTATTGCAACATTACTAGTTGAGGGTTCTAAATGTAAATAACAATTTAACAAGTTGTAAAACCTTGACCAATATCTACTTTTTATTTTCTTGTATTTCCCATTCTGTCCCCTGCATTGTGCATAAAACACACTGAGGGGCCACCACATACACATCTAAGTGTTCAAGTTTCTGGAAACGTGTGAAAAAAATGCTTAAAAATGTGCGACATGCTTCTAGTGGCATTACATCTTAATTTCTTACTGGCATTCCAAATGCAGGTAACAGTCCCATGTCTTTTGCACATTTGTTACGCAACACAAAACGCACTTGGCTCCGTGCCAAACAAGGTACATGAGCTACTTCATCCAAGTGGATAGGCAGCCCTTTGCTGTCATAAGTGGCAAAAAAATGCAACGCATTACGCCGCTCAGGTGTGAATGCAGCCCGAAAGGCTCAGTAACGCTGAGGCTGTGCTTTTTACCAGTGTCACTGGACTGCACTGAAGACAGAGTTTGCCATGGACACTCAGGCCTCAGTGTTGCCCCTCAAAGGCGTACCCCTGATGACGTCACACATTTGACGAAACGATCATCGGGTAGCCACGCCCACACCATTTGCGCATGCGCGATCGGAATTTAAAACCCTCACTAAGGTTTTTTTTCCTTTCTCTGACTGTTTGTTGTTTTAATATTTTCGAGCTCGTTTTTACTACATGTAATCTGTTTTTAGTGCTTGTTTCAACATAAATAAAACCCCTGGTACTATCGTATTACACGATTTGGAGTTTTTTCTTTTTTTGGTGACATGCTGAGGACATTTGCTGTGAACCACTGAATAGCTCCTGTTAATAGGAGATTTCCAATACGAGATTCCCGATACACTTGGAGGACCCCTGGGAGATCGGCACCTGGACATCTTTGGATGCATCTGTGACCTGAGTGTGACCCGCTTTCGCATTATCAGACCCCCCCTAAAAACGGGGTCACTGGGGTTCCGGTAAGCCTCCACTTCTTATTGGGGTATAGGAATGATGGGATCTGCATGGTCAAACTGTTATGCCGCGTACACACGAGCGGACTTTCCCGCGGGATTGTCCGTCGGACAGTCCGATCGTGTGTGGGCCTTCGACTGACTTTTTTTCCCAAAAGTCCGGCGGACTAGGTTTTAAGTTTTGTTTTAAAATTGTCCGCTGAACTTGGCAGTCCGGCGGACAATACGGCCGTCTGTATGATGGTCCAGCGGACCAAAAAGGACGCATGCTCAGTAGCAAGTATTTTTCTAGTATTTTTCTTTTTCTAGTCCCGTCGTACGTGCTGTACGTCATCGCGTGAACCGCCAGACTTTTAGCGTGATCGTGTGTGGTCAAGTCCGTTCGCTTTCAAGTCCGGCGAAGCCCCGCTGGAAGGTCCGGCGGACATTCCCGCGGCAAAGTCCGATCGTGTGTACGCGGCATTAGTGATACTCTATCAAGTGGCATCACAGTTTTTTGCTATACACGCTAGCACATTTTTTTGTTATAATTACGCTTTGATCACAATATTTTTTGCTATATATGTTTATGGACACTTATATGGACATTATTTATATATATTTATTGATTAATTGTATTTGCACTAGCTAATTAATCTTTCACTGATTATTTATATTTGCATTAGCGAATTTATTTTTCACTGAGCACCCAATTTCACCTATTTTTCATGATATAATTTTGAGGTTGATACGCATAATATATTTGTGATATACTTGTTATTTTTATTTTTTGCACTTTATATTGAGCAATCATTTAGAGTATTTATGGTTTGAGCGCTGCACTTTCTTTTCTTTCTTTGTGCCCGGTATCTGGGTTACAGTGTTCAGCTGCTTTGATTGAAGTTTTACTAAGCGCAGATTCTTTCACCTTTTTATTGCCCCTCAAAGTGCCTCTTTGAGTGCTACTGCTTCAATGAGGTATTCCCACATTGGAACAGCGCTGTGCTTTACAAATGTGATCTGTGCTCTGCCGGCATCCGGATTCCAAATGCTGGTGGAGCACAGTAAAAATAAATGGAGACCTAAACAAACAAAAAAAGAGAAAGAAACCAGGAGTAATACATTTTACCGATTTATTCAATTAAAAAAAAAAAAAAAAAAAAAAAAAAAAATTCACGTAAAAAAGGACATCAAGCATAAAGTGCTATGTCGTCCAATACAGTGTAACAATTCATTGGATCGGGTGTGAAGAGCACAGACCGATCCAAGAGGGTTATTTCAATACAGTCAGCTGGGTGTCATACAGTGTCATTAAAAAAAAAAGAACTTGATGGCATAATACACCTAATAATGTTCAGTTTTAAACTTTCTTGAGAAAATTTAAGTTTTCATGTTGTGGACAAGTTTGAGAAAAAAAAAAAGTCATATGCAAGGATATTTCCCATTTTCCTACAATACCTTTTTAATATCTCTCTTACATTTGCCAAATCTACCCTGTTTTCCAATTTTACAACTGGCACATTGTCCACAGACAACTCGATTATTGCAATTTATTGGTTGAAATCCACATAACCCATAACTATGCCATGCTAAACATTTGTCATCATTAAATTGAGAAGATAGTAGCATGAATGACAAATGTCCAGGGGCGGACTGACCATTCGGCCACTCGGGCACTTCCCAAGGGCCCCGGGCCACTAGGGGGCCCCATCAGGGTTGCCAGCCTCAGTAAAACCAGGGACAGTAAAAAAAATCAGTGTTTTCTTTTTACACCTGTCTCTGAAATGTCCCTTACTGACATCCTTTTGGTCTAAAAATCCAGAGATTATAGCTGCCTCACCTCTTAAGGTACCTTCTTAGCCAATAGAAACATGTCTGTGTATATTGTGTGTACATGTATGTGTATACTGTGTGATTGTATACTGTGTGTGTGTGTGTATACTGTGTGACCCCATAATCTCTGATTACCTGGGGGCCCCATAATCTCCTATTGCCCGGGGGCCCCATGAGTTGTCAGTCCGCCCCTGCAAATGTCGTATCTTCTGTACTGATAGAAACCTTTGGAAAATCTGGAAAAATAGTTAAATTTATTCATAGAATTAAAATAGTGAAAAAGTAAAAAAAAGAGGTTGAAAAAACTGAGAAAATACATTATTTTAAATAGTAAATGCATAACATTCTTCTGTTTCCTGATCAGATGGTGCTGCTCTTTGCCCTTATATGTGAGTTCAGATGTGAAATCAATTCAAGAGTTTCCTGAATCCCAACCGTACTCTTCCATTTGGTGCACTCAGTATAATGCCCCGTACACACACGGTCGGAAATTCCGACCACAAAATCCGTCGGATTTTTTTCCGACACTGGTGTTGCATACACACGGTCGGACAAAGTTGTCGGAAAATCCGATCATTCTGAACGTGGTGACGTTCGTTGCCTACGACGGGACTACGTAGAGGCTAGTAGCCAATAGCTTTGGTCTTGTAATTTGATCTGAGCATGCGTGGCACTTTGTCCGTCGGAATTCGCTACACACGATTGGAAAAAGTCCAATCGGACTTTGTTGTTGGAAAATTTGAGCGCAGGATCTCAAATTTTTTCCGTCGGAGATTCCGACGCAAAAAGTCCGATGGAGCCCACACACGGCCGGATTTTCCGACAACATGGTCCGATAGGACATTTTCCGTCGGAAATTCCGACTGTGTACGGGGCATAATTCTACAAAAGAAGCAGAGAATGGCATTACCTGAGATAAGAAACAAAATACTAACAGAGGTATGTGTTACTGACCCAAGATAAAACTGACACCAGGGAGAACACTTTAAAATGTTGTCAGGTAAAAATGTCATCAAAGAAAGTGAAAGAATAGCATTGAACCCATAAGGTTAACCTATAGCATTGCTATCCTAAAGAATTGAAGTTGCTATAAATAATCTGGTTCCTGGGTGAACGGCTTCTACACCCCAGAGGATCTCCATATCTTCTTGCAGTGTAATGTAACTAAAATGAAACTGAAGCACAACACCACTGCTAAAAGGTCCAGAAATAAATGTGTAACGCCGACACTTTTTCAAAGTGCCCCACTATGTGTAAATTTAGTTTTTTGCCCAAAACTACAACTGAGTTTTGGGGTTAATTATTCTAGGTTATACTTTGGCATCAGTTTGATTGGGCTGTATTAGGGTTCTGCCTGGTCATAGGTGAGGTGAGCACCTGTGACCGGCTGAAAACGCAATCTGGTTGGACGCATTGGGTACCAATCCTTTCCCGGAGCCAATCAGTGGGTGCATCTGGCCCCGCTGTGTATTCCGGGAAGGGGTACTTAAGGTGCTGAAGTCACGTGATGTAGGAGTTCGCAGGAGAGTTACGTTCCTGGTTCTGGACTGGACCAGCCCCATGAGGGGTCTCGGTCCAGGAGTGTCTGCTGACCCCGTAAGCCTGGTTATCCTGACCAGTCCCAGAGGCCCTCATGGTCTGGGGTGGGGATCCATCTGTTTCCGAGCCTCGGTACTGGCTAGTTCGAGGCGCAGTAACTGAAGGAGGATTCTGAAGTGTCCCGGTGTTCTCTCAGGATTGGAGAGGCCCGGCAACTCGACAAGCGACCAGGGGAGGATTCTTCGGAGGAGGGCCACGTACGAGGCTGGCTGCTCGGTAAGAGCCTAGAAGCTGAGATGTATGGACACTAGTTGAATCCACATCCAGATCGGCTGAGAGATACTGGTACCACAGAAAAGTTCCTAACCCATCCTTCGCTTGCAACCAAGTCTGTGGCAGAGACTTTTACATGTTCATTTGAAGTTCACAATCAAGTCTGTGGCAGAGACTTTGCTAATTCCGAATCACTTGTTGGCTGCTAGATCTACAAAACAAGGGTTTATCCAACAGTGAAGTATCCAGTTGCGAGTGGCTACTCCCTGGATCATCTAGAGAGACATTTAGTGGGGCGTGTCCAAGATGGCGGAGTGAACAGACGTGCATTGCAGAGCTCTGCCACTCCATCGATCCGCACATTAATCTAAAGCAGGCAAGCCGTGTCACTGACCGACCCTATAGGCAGTGAATGCCTTCCAGAACACCCGGACGTGTTAAAGGGGCGAAGAAACTGAAGTTCCCGCCTGAGATCCCGCCGGTGATCAGTCCCTTGCCGCTGGGGCCTAGCAAGCAGCAGACGCCCTGCGCGGACATGGCGTCGCAAACAGAAACACCGGCGGGAGCGGCTCCATCCGCCCCAGGCATCCCGGAGGTCATGGCAGCGATCGCAACATGTCAGTCGGCGATCGCTGCATGCCAGACAGCCCTGACCGGCAAGATAGAGGAGGTCCAGATGGACGTAGGCCTCCTCAGGCAGGACCTGGACAAGGTCCGCTCCCGGATGACGGAGGCCGAACACCGCGTGGGCCTGGTGGAGGACGTGGCGCATGAAAACACAGGCGCCATCCGCTCCCTGCAGTCGAGAGTTAAGATCCTGGAACATAGGGCCGAGGACTCCGAAAACAGGTGCCGCAGGAACAATATCAGGATCGTCGGCCTGGCGGAGGGAGCGGAGGGCAAGAACCCCACGGTGTTTGCAGAAGACATGCTCAAAGCCCTGCTACCGGCTGCTCACCTATCCCCTTATTTTGCGGTGGAAAGGGCACACAGACTCCCGCCACAGCCCGGCCCGCAGGGCTCCCCTCCCCGTACCTTTATAATGCGGCTCCTGAACTTCAGGGACCGGGATGAGCTACTCAGAGCTGCCAGAGCGGCGGGGGACCTGAAGTACCAGAACAACCGCTTAATGCTGTTTCCGGATTTCTCTATTGAGACACAGAAACTGCGACGCTCATTCGATGCTGTGAAAGCGGGTCTCAGAGCCAAGGGCATAAAGTACAGCGTTCTTTTCCCCGCAAAACTTCGGGTCATCGACGGAGAAACAACAAGATTCTTCACGTCCCCCAAGGAGGCTGCAAGATGGCTGGAGACTCTCCCTCCCCTGGGATGAGACAACGTTGGCCCCTGGGAAAGAACTAGTACCCCTGAGAGGACTGCGCGGTTGGGCTTGTTTGTAGGCCTGGAGCCCCGGTTCATCTAACTCTTTACCTCTGACTTGTCTGGGGTGGGTTCGGCCGAGCCCACTCATACGCGGATGACCTGCTGGATGGAGGTAAGGGGGCGGCGGACTTGGGAAGACTGGACATAATGCTCTCTGTCCCCCTTCTTCCCAGGAAGAATACATCCTTGTCCGGGTTACCCTGTGCCCCCCCCCCCTTTTTTTCTCTCCCTTTTTTGATACCCCTGCTTGGAGGCTCCCCCCCCCCCCCCGGCTGGCGGGTGGTGGGGGGACTGGGCCTTTCCTTCCCTGATAGACAGTCCCGGGTCACAAGGATACGACCGGGGACATTTACTTTCAACTTTATCTGTTATACTACTTGGCCTCTTATGCAGTACCTACTTCGACCACGACACGTTTAAGTGAAGAGCCCCTGGCCCTGCCCAGGAGAACAACAAAGATTGGTTTGCCTGTCTCAATTTATGTTTCAAGTGGCATCTCTCTGTATGGATGCTCTCCTAGCACGTACAGATGAAAAAGACCGATTGGTGTTAACTACTGTGAGTGACCGGATGGTCCTGACACAGTGAACTGCCATTCTTGTTGGTATACACGTCCCCCAGACGTTGGTTGCCTTCGGGCGAGTTTTTGGGATTGATGCTGTCTTACTTTGGGTGGGACATGCGGGGTGGGGGGAGGGGGGTGGGGAAGGAATCGGCCGTTGCCGATAGAGTTCTGACCATTAGTTCGGTCATGGTTCAAAATGTTTTTTTTTTTAAAAAGAGTCAAGATTATACCTGTCTAATGAATAATATATTGCATGTGCTAAGATGTACCATATTTACTGAAACGGTGGGAAAGGTATTGGGACACTGGTTGGGCCGGCAGGTCACCTGGGGTAGCGGGGAGGTCACATCCATAGTGTATGCTCTGGTACCAATCATTACCTACCAAATCCCATGGCTCAAGTCTCTGTAATCTCCTGGAATGTGCGCGGGCTTAACTCAGCGCACAAAAGATCGTTGGTGTTCAATTTTTTGAAAAAATACGCACCGCACATCTGTGTCTTTCAGGAGACACATTTGGTCGGCTCCCGTATTTTGGGTCTTAAAAAGGCGTGGGTGGGCAGCCACTACCATACAACGTATTCCACCTACTCCAGGGGGGTCAGCATTCTCGTCCACAAACAGCTACCATTCCAGCTTATAGGGGTGAAAATTGATCCCGGGGGTAGGTATGTGATTATCCACGCATTGATCGCAAATAACCCATGTGTGTTGGTGGGCCTGTACCTCCCTCCCCCGGCGGATGTTTCCCTACTTTACAAGATTATGCAGACGGTGGTTGAGTATGGGGTGGATGATGTCCTGGTAATGGGAGATTTTAATTTGACCCCCACCTCAGGCCTGGATAGACTACACTCCACCTCCAGGTGGGTCCCGGGGCTGACTGAATGGGCTAACGATTTTGCTCTCACAGATGTATGGCGTAACTCTAACCCTCTGAATAAACAATACACGTGTCACTCCACGACATTCAAAACCCTATCTCGTATTGATTTGATGTTTGCATCCCGCTCCATGCTTACTAAAACTGTGGATAGTAGCATTCTACCCCGGGGTATATCTGACCATACACCGCTTCTCCTGAAGTTGTCCTTTGGAACGCCGGGGGAGAGGCTGTGGAGGCTGTCGAGATACTGGGTGGAGGATGAAGAGATTCAGGAGTTAGTGCAAGAGGGGGTTTGCCACTTTTGGTTGGAGAACACTGAAGGCACAGATCCCCTGATTGCTTGGGACGCATTTAAGGCCTGGACCAGGGGAGAATACATTGCCAGAATAGCGAATGCTCGAAGGAAGGCCAGGCGCTCTTTGGAGGATCTAGAGGAGAAGGCCGGGAGGGGAGAGGAGGCGTATGTGGCTAATCCGACCCGGGAGGCGTACGGAGAATGGCAGTTTGCCTTACACCAACTGTCCCTTTGCAGGATAGATGGTATGCATAAGTCCCTTCTCGGTACGGCACACAGGGTCTTCGAGTACGGCAATAAGAGCGGTCGCCTATTGGCGTGGCTCGCAAAGGGGCAGTTCGCTACCACCTATATTGCCGCGGTCAGAGACTCAGACGGGTCGCTATTGAGGGCCCCACAGGACATTAATAATAGATTTGCCCAATATTACAAACAACTATACTCCACCAGGGTGGAGTACTCCCCCCGGGAACTGACCGACTACTTGGCGGGGATCCCCCTACCGACTATTAGCGACCAGACTTGCGAGGCCCTGGAGGCAGACATCACCCTGGAGGAGGTTCAGACGGCAATTTCCCAGCTTCAGGCAGGGAAGACCCCCGGGGCGGACGGCCTACCCAGGGAGTTTTACTCACAACATTTAGACCTGCTGGCGCCCCGGCTCGTGTCCCTGTTTGCCCAGTTCTTTCAGAGGGGGCCCTCCCCGAGTCAATGTCTGAGGCGGTGGTGATCCTGATACCCAAGCCCGGCAAGGATCCGGAGGACTGCGCCTCCTACCGACCGATATCCCTCCTTAATGTTGATGCCAAGGTATTGGCAAAAATCCTGGCCAACAGGGTGTCGTCGGTCCTGGGGGAGGTAGTCCATCCGGACCAAACCGGGTTTATGCCTGGGAAGGGTACTGACATCAACCTCCGCCGCCTCTTTCTTAACATGTCCACCACGCATACCAACAGTGGTAGGAGAGTCATAGCCTCCCTGGACGCTGAGAAGGCATTTGACTCGGTGGAGTGGGTATTCCTGTGGGAGACCTTGGGTCGGTTTGGGTTCGGGCCCAGGTTCATTAAATGGATTCATATGCTCTACCAGACGCCCAGGGCCCGCATTAGGACGAATGACAGGATATCGGCCTCATTTCCCCTACAGAGGGGTACGCGTCAGGGGTGCCCGCTGTCCCCAGCCCTATTTGCCCTTGCGCTTGAACCCCTGGCAACCCTAATTAGGAACTCGGATAGAGTGGAGGGTCTAAAGGTGGGAGCACTGGTTGAAAAAATCTCATTATACGCGGACGACGCGCTACTTTACCTTCAGGACCCAGGGAACTCACTGAAGGCTGCCCTGGATATTTTTAACACGTTTGGAAAGTTCTCAGGGGTACGTATTAACTGGACCAAGTCCAACATCTTCCCCCTAGATCCACGGGCACGGGAGGGGACCACCGGAATCCCACTCATATGGGTCGATCAATTCAGGTATCTGGGTATCCAGGTCAGGAGAGAGCTGACAAGCTTTCAGGATCTTAACATTCGGCCAATTATGACCCAACTGCGGAATAAGTGCACCACATGGGCATCTCTGCCCCTTAATCTTATGGGCCGCATAAATTTGTTAAAGATGATTTTCCTTCCCAAGTTCCTATATGTTTTTCGAAATAGCCCCACCTGGATACCCAGATCCTTTTTTGCGGAGGTCGACAAATGTATAGGTTCATTTATCTGGGGGGGAGCCGCCCCGAGGTTGGCAAGGTCCACCCTGACTCTACCGGTACAATGTGGCGGCCTGGCATTGCCGGACTACAGGACATATTTTTGGGCGGCGGTCTTGGTCACGGTCAGGTGGTGGTATGTCCTCTCCAGGGGTAACGCAGCGGTGTGCCTGGAGGCGGCGATCTTAGGATCATTACAAGAGCTAGGTAACTTAGTGTATAGGGGTGGCAGGGCCTATTCAGATCTCCCGCTACCCACTCGAACTACCCTTAGGGTATGGACCGCCTCAAGGAAGGGACTCCAGGGAACACGATGTTGGTCTCCCCGATGTCCACTATGGGGAAATCCCAACCTCCCCCACATCAGGACTGTACCGGATCCGGTGATCTGGGCCAGATTTGGGATAAAGACCGTTAGTGACATTATGGTGGCTGGAAGGTTGGCTCCGTTCCCGATCCTCCAGGAGAAACATCAACTGCCAGGCTGGATGCACTTTCGATACATGCAGCTGAATCATGCCACCAGAGCCCAATTCCCCGCCCCCATTAGGATGGAGATGGACCCCATTGAGAAAGTGGTAGCACAGGACGAACTTGAAAAACCCCTCTCGGCCCTATATATCAACCTCCTGAAGACTGACTCAACTAAGATAGATAGACTATATGACCAATGGAAGACAGATATTCCAGATCTAGACCTGGAGGATTGGACTGATTGTCTGGCCGACAGTGCTGCATTACTAATATCCTCCAGAGAGCGCCTTATTCAGGTCAAGTTTCTGCATAGGGTATACTACACCCCCCAGAGGCTCCACAGGGTTTATCCGCAGCGGTCGCCTAACTGCCCCCGCTGCTTGGGTAATGAAGGAACGTATATCCACATGTTCTGGAGCTGCCCTAAAATAGTGGTCTACTGGAGGGAGGTGGTGGGTTCTGTCAATGGTCGCCTTCAAATGAGCCTTCCGGTGTCTCCCGAGCTGGCGCTACTGGGCATCCAGGATGATGATCAAAGACCTAGATACACCAAATTGTTATTGACGTATCTCTTCTTCTATGCCAAAAGGGAGATTGTGCTGCAATGGAATGCATCCTCCCCTCCCACAATTAGCGCCTGGGAAAAGTCCATTAACACCGTACTCCCATTGTACAAACTAACATATATGAATAGGAACTGCCCCCAGAAGTTTGATAGGGTATGGAAACCCTGGACAGGATGAGGATGTGACCTGGGTGGGCCATGAGAGGTCAAGGGCTCGGGGGGTGGAACGGGGACTTAATGGTCACCAGCAAAAGATGTTATTGAGTAGATCCGTTCTGAGTAATGCTGCTTTGATGATAAACCTGCTGTTGAATACTAGTGTATTGAATTCAATGTAATAATTACTTGATTCGTCCATGTTGGACACATGTTGTAACCTGTATAATAATCTGCTTCAATAAAGGAACAGTTTTGACTCTTAAAAAAAAAAAAGAGAGACATTTAGTGTCGGCAGTTCTAAAGTGCCTGAGCTTTATCACCCATATTCTCTATTCCTAATTGAGAGACTGTGTTCTGTTTCAACAATATGTGCAAGGATCAATAGGGGGTGGTGCTCACTGTCAGCACCAATCAGGAGCAGGGAACTCTGCCGGTGTTGTATCATTAGCCGTCCCCCATCACGAAGTGTCCGAGGTGTACTGCGCATGCGCAGTACACAGGACACCCTGATTCCGAAAATTGCCGAGGATGAACGGCGCCTGCGCCGTGAGTCCACTTTCAAGCCCCACCATCCAAGTGGACATAGAGTTAGAATATAAAAGAGCCGAGCGCAGCGAGGCCGTGCCCGAAGCGTGGTGAGCGAAGCGAGCCCGCGAGGGGCCCTCTAAGTTTGACTAACCCTATGTCCACTTGGATGGTGGGGGCTTCACCTCGACTCACGGCGCAGGCGCCGTTGATCTTCCGACAATTTCCGAACATCTTCATGCTCCGTACTGCGCATGCGCTGCGCATGCGCAGTACACTTCGGACACCTAGTGACAGCCGGACACTTCGTGATAGAACACCGGATCTCACTGATCACATCTTACCAGACACAGGGAGATCAGAGTACACCAGATCATCCTCTATGGGGGAGATGGGTGGGACTTTCACACCCACGATCACCGCCATCTATAGGGAAGAGAAGCAGGACCTCCACATAGATAAACGGGACCTCCAAACAGTTGGGCGAAAAATTTGCATGGAGGTGCAAGACTTCTGAACAGTTGGGTGGAATCTACGCCATGAAGGGCATCGATGAACAGATTGGCAGATCCTGGCATAGAGGGGACGGACAGTGCTTCTCCTGCGGGGGGTCCTCTGGAGCTGGGAGCCCGGGGACCAGTCCAGCACCGCAAATACTTCCCCACCGGGCCCCTCCTAGGGGGCACTGAGCCCAGCCTTTTCCCATCCCCAATCGACTGGACCAAGCGGATGGACACATCCTCAGCCAGTTCCACTGACTGCCTGAGGAACAGGACGTTGACGCAATTTACCCCAATCTACTGGACATGACCATGTCCCTTCTGCCTGGGGGAGGGGAGGCGTTGTCGCCCCCCTGAAAAGTGATGCGCAAGGCAGATGCCTTGTTTGCCTCACGGTAGATATGCTCCTGCCTGCAGCAGAGGCATTCAGCATCTCTTGATTTGCAAAGGAACAAGAAAAAGCAGTCCAAGAATGCCGGGTATCACAAAATTGTTCTTCTCTATGGTATAAGGAGGCTGTGAGATTGGCTTCTTCCACGGGGTCAGGGATGCATTTCCTAAATCAGTGGTTGTCAACTTATGAGCTAAAGTGGGTCTCAAATGTGGCCCTTGACATCACCAATGGGCCACACATTATTGAAATGCTTGAGAGGACTGTCAGAAACTCCAGACCTAGTAGAGGAAACAAGGGTCGGCTACATTTTGGCTGGGATGTGTTGCAGAAGACAATACAAGACTGGAACATGTTATAGGAGGTTATTAGAGATCAACACGATTACCCTTATCAATGTCCTCACTACAGACTGCTGAGGGCCTCACATCATATACCAAAGTGCCGCAGGTTGGGGGCCAGGGCCCTAGAGCATTTAAAAGTTGGACTATTAGTGAAGCTTTATAATGGGCAACAGTGGCGACTGGTGTTTTTTTGTTTGGGGGGGGGGGGGCGGCAAACAACCAACCCCCCAGCACCTCAAACCCCCCTCACTGTTTACTGGTCCACCGGCACATTGGGCAGGGGCAGGGATCGGGCATCAGTGGGCACGTCGGGCAGCAGCGAGGACATCGAGCATCGGTGTGTACATCGGGCATCGGCAGGGAATTCAGGCAACGGTGGGTACATCGGGCAGCGGCGGGGACATGAGGCAGAGGCGGGCATCGGACAACGGCTCCTGTATCTTCTCCTCCTCACTTCTGCCATGTGTCTCCTACTCCTAGGCATCCAATAGGATTGTCTGTCCTTTCAGCCATTCGGGTGATGGGTATCAGACCGCTACGGGAGGAGGATCAGTGTTGCAACAGTAAATATTCATTCACTGTTGCAACACACCTGGGTGGGCTCCAGACGCAGTGCTCTGCACCTCGAGCCCACCCTATTTTGAAGCCTATTAGAGCCTCTGGCTCTAATTAGGTGCTGTAATTCCCCTACCAAAGGAATTCCTGTGCCCGGTGCCCTGATTGGGGCTGGGCACATGGATAGGGAGGGCGGCGGCATGGATCGGGGGGCTGTGTCCATGCTCCCACAATGAACGGGCTTCCCCTGATGGGCAAGCTGCAAACTATTAACATGTAGTAAGCAACTCAAAGGTTGATGAGAGATCTACTGAAGTGAGCTGGAGTACAAATTATCATATTTTCTCCCAAAATGGATGAACTTGCGATCAGCTCTTTATCTTATTATTTTTGATTATTTTTGATACTGCCTCCATAATAAATCCTTCTGTTAAAACTGTGACATTCAGAGTACTGTACATATTCATACATTTACACTGCATTTTTTTAAAAGACCACTAGGTGTCATGCTAACTCAATCTACAGATGACATGAGAAAGGTTGTATTACCCTAGCAAGCCAGTAGAGGTCGCAAAGAGATAACACTCTGCACAGATTTCTCATTGCATTTGCTTCCCCTTCTCTTCCTCCTGACCTGTGATATCAAGATGCAAAATTAGGGGAATAGGAAAAGGAAGACACTGATAGTAAAAAATAAAAAAACAGACAGGGTCAGGGCCGGTGTACTATCATTAGCCGTCCCCCATCACAAAGTGTGACACTCATATTCCGAAAATTGCCGAGGATGAACGGCGCCTGCGCCGTGAGTCCACTTTCAAGCCCCACCATCCAAGTGGACATAGATATAGAATATAAAAGAGCCGAGCGCAGCGAGGCCGTGCCCGAAGCGTGGCGAGCGAAGCAAGCCCGCGTGGGGCCCTCTAAGTTTGAGTAGCCCTATGTCCGCTTGGATGGTGGGGCTTACGCATCCACTCACGGCGCAGGCGCCGTTCATCTTCCGAGAATTTCTGAAAAATTTTATGCTCCGTACTGCGCATGCGCTGCACATGCGCAGTACACTTCGGACACCTGGTAATAGCCGGACTGTTCGTGACAGAACACCGGCCCTAGACATTGTGCTGCCTGGTACCAAGAATGAAATGCTGCCCAACCCCCCCCCCCCCCCCCCCCCCAAAAAAAAAAAAATTTGTCACGCTCACCAAAAGACCCCCTCATGCATTATTTTATATCATGATAACTAAAGTGGACCTGTCATGGCTCTATACATGTATGTAGGAGTATAAAGAGGACCTGCCATGGCTTTATACATGTATATAGGAGTATAAAGAGGACCTGTCATGGCACTATACATGTATATAGGAGTATAAAGAGGACCTGCCATGGCTCTATACATGTATGTAGGAGTATAAAGAGGACCTGTCATGGCTCCATACATGTATATAGAAGTATAAAGAGGACCTGTCATGGCACTATACATGTATATAGGAGTATAAAGGGGACCTGTCATGGCTCTATACATGTATATAGGAGTATAAAGAGGACCTGTCATGGCTCTATACATGTATATAGGAGTATAAAGAGGACCTGTCATAGCCCTATACACAGACATCTCAAGTCTCCCGAGAGTTGTGGGAGACTCCCGCATTTCTGCAGCGGCTCCTGCACACCCGCAAGCACCCCCCGATCTCCCGGGAATGATCGGTGCGGGGAACAGCTTTGGAGACCGACTCTGTCCCCACAGACGTCTCTGCAAACAGCTTCCGCTCCCAGCATCCCCATCAACACTAAACAATCTGTCCTTGTAATTAGGGCTCCAGCTGGTGGCCATTTTGTGGTGGAAATAATTGCATTGATTTTAATGGGAGAATTCTCAAACACTAGAGAGAAAATGTTCTTCTTGTGTTGAGTGTCTGGCATCATTTTCCTAAGAAAAACACCTCCTTACAGCATAGGACAAAAAATAAAAAAGATAAATAAAGATATATATATATATATACACACACACACACAGTTTGTTTATTTGTTATATTTTTTACTTTATTTCAGAGCAGATATATATATATATATATAGATAGATAGATAGATAGATAGATAGATAGATAGATAGATAGATAGATAGATAGAGAGAGAGAGATAATCTGCTTTAAAGTAAAAAAAAAAAAAAATGAACAAGTGTATATGCTGACATCTCAACAAAGCCCCCCAAAAAATATAAATAAAATTGTAAAAAAAGATTCTAAAAAATTAAAAAGTGTAAAAAAATAAATAAACCACTGACACCACTCTCCCCTGCCCTACCAACACTGTTGTTGGGCAGACAGGCTTTATTCACTAGCCTGTCTGCCCAACATGCATTACCCTTCTCACTCCTATGGGTAAAAGAGAGGTGAGAATACGCCAGTGGCAGAACTAGCAGGGTCCCAAAGGTAGCAGGGTACTTCCACCATGGCGGGGGCCCCAAGACAGCAGAAAGGGGGCCCGCTACTGAACATGTGAAAGGGTCCCTGAGGGGGAAAGGAGGAAGAAATCCTTGGTGACGCACATCTACGGAATCCTGTAGAGGTAATGAGAGTGGCAACCTCAACCTGTGCTCCCGCCAGGCATCGCTCCCAACGCATTTCGCTCTGCCCCACCCAGAGCTTAGCGAAAGGGTCCCGCTGGGGGGATCGTAGGCTCGTTTCACACTGCAAAGTCGTGCGACTTGCTTGCAACTTGCTTCAGATTTGCTTGCAACATTTGGGATTTAACATTGCATCTATGGTGCTCAAATAGCACCAAAGTCAAAGAAAAGTAGTGCAGGAACTTTTTTTTGTTTTTGTTTCTACGACTTGAGTTGCATAGATTAAGACGGCACCCATTGAAATTAATGTGTTTTGACTTGTCATGAGACTTTATGTGTCGTAAGTTGCATGATAATTCACAGCAGTGTGAACTGGGGCTTACAAAGGGCCCGCTATGGGAGTAAAGAGCCCTGGGATCAGTGGGAAGGGCATAAAGAATGCAGCCACCACATCTAATGATTGGTAAGCTGCAATATATTACACTTTTGGTTTTGGGCTTAATACCACTTTAAATTAGAACTAAGAACTAAAACAATTTTTTTTTTATTTTGGATAGAGTTAAAGCGGAACTTCAGTAATTTTTTCATCTTTCCATCTATTAAATCCTCTTCCCTTGTTGTTGTTGTTGTTGTTATAACTTTGGATAGTAAAAAAAAAAATTTCTGCCAGTAAATCCCTTATACAGCCCACTTCCTGCATCTTGTCTGGTCATTAGCCTAGGCTTGGGATGACATCATGCACAGCTCTCTTTCTCACTAGTGAGAGTTTGCCAGAAAGGGAAGGGGGATGCGTCATAAGAGATGCATGAGATAATAATAATAATAATAATAATAATAATAATGAGAGCTGCAGGGCTGGAGGTGTGCCTCTGTGTGTCTGTGTAAATCCAGGAAGTGAACAGGCAGCAGCTTCAGCTGCCCACAGTTAAAATGGATGCAGCCAGACTCAGTGGAGGGAGATTTCTGCAGCATATTTGGCAAGTACAGAATCACAGTATATATAAAATAATATGCAAAGTGGTTGGGGGGGGGAACTTGAGAATGGCAAAGATGATTTTTAATTACAAATTATGTAAGCAGACTGCAGTTCCTCTTTAAGCTGGATATACACTATACAACGTTTGTTGTTTTATTTCCTTTAGTTTTATCTCCAACAATGTAGTGTAAGGGCCTGCCTGATTGCATGCAAATTGATAGTGTTTATGTTTGACCTCATATTTTATGGTTTTGGTAAATCTAAAGGAAGAAATATAAATAAAATTGTATAGTGTGTATCCAGCTTAAAGGAGGGTTATAACCTCCCTTCACTTCCTGTCCCATAACCAAAGCAGGAAGTGAGAGAAAATCCTTCCAAAGTGAGGGAATCCCATGTTGTCACCAGAACTAGTGTCCCCATTAGAATATTTCTCCTCTATTCATAGGTGTGCCCAGCCTATTGTATTAGGGTGTGCACCCCAAAGCTCAAACACACATACATACAGTGTGTGTCAGTAGAGCAGTGGACAGTGTCAGTCAAGCAGTGGACAGTTGCAGTAGAGCAGTGGATGGTGTCAGTAGGGCAGTGGGTGGTGTCAGTAGAGCAGTGGACGGTTGCAATAGAGCAGTGGATGGTGTCAGTAGAGCAGTTGACGGTGTCAGTAGAGCAGTGGACGGAGTCAGTAGAGCAGTGGACGGTTGCAGTAGAGCAGTGGATGTGTCAGTACAGCAGTGGACGGTTGCAGTAGAGCAGTAGGCGGTGTCAGTAGGGCAGTGGGCAGTGTCAGTAGAGCAGTGGACAGTTGCAGTCGAGCAGTGAACGGTGTCAGTAGAGCAGTGGACAGTGTCAGTCAAGCAGTGGACAGTTGCAGTAGAGCAGTGTATGGTGTCAGTAGAGCAGTGGACGGTGTCAGTAGGGCAGAGATTGGTGTCAGCAGTCTATTTTTTTATTTTTATTATTATTATTATTATTATTACTTACCATTTAATTTTTCTATTATTTTTTTACAATATTGTTTTTTTTAGGAGCTCCTTTGGGGGGCTTTGGTGAAATATCAGGTGTCTAAACAGACCCCTGATGTCTCACTTTTGAGATAAAGGGATTGAGGACAGAGATTCACCAGTCCTTTTCTCTGCAGCTAAGCAGCACAGGGTGATTAGGGTGTGCCCAGGCACACCTGGCACACCCTGTGCACACACCTATGCCTCTATTCCTGTTCTGGAGACAACCCAACATTTTGGATTTTCATTTAACTTTCACTTTAGGCAGCATGTCTGGAAACATAACCACCCTTTCTCCCGTATCCAGCGATCTTCACTATGTGGCTCTTTCTAGCACCACACAGTTCTTTGCAATAAAAACATCTCCACCGGATGCTTTCTGTACTGCGCATGCACGCTACAGCCCTATCTAATCCTATGGGTGAGCCGTAATCTCTTGGATGGCTGAACACAAGTACAGTTAGAATGATCCCAGGGTGTACCAGGAGAGGGAGCTGTTGCTCCTAATATTTCTGATCCTCAAGGCTAGACTATGAGAATGATCTATCATGCTTCTGAACAAGATATCCCCTTCTTAGTAAATATCTACTCTGCAACATATTAGTCAAGTGATTCAATTTTGTAACAGATTAAAAATTATGCACATATTTTATGTGCTATACTGAGCTGATAATTTAACCCTGTTACTGTCACCAAGGTACAGAAGTTTGAGAATGTAAACAAATTTGCAGGTGGGTTTGTTTAGACCACTTTCACACTGAGGCGCTTTTCAGGCGCTTTCACGCTAAAAACAGCGCCTAAAAAGCTCACGAAAACTTATTTCCATTAAAATCAATGAACGCTTTCACACTGGGGCAGTGTGCTGGCACGGCTGT
The DNA here is from genome assembly GCA_028564925.1 of Lithobates sylvaticus. Classification (NCBI taxonomy): domain Eukaryota; kingdom Metazoa; phylum Chordata; class Amphibia; order Anura; family Ranidae; genus Lithobates; species Lithobates sylvaticus. Next base: position 39,849,182 of record CM053027.1, on the reverse strand, counting down.
GAAAAACTCCCCTCCCCATTGAAATGAATGGAAATCTCTTCAAAAGCGCCTGAAAAGCGCTTCAAAAGCGCTCAGTGTTTTTTACTGGCAGTTTAGAAGCGCTTCAGTGTGAAAGTGGCCTTACAGAACTGGCTTTGGGCTCTCTAAGGCCCCTTTTACACTGGGGCGGTTTTCAGGCGGTACAGCGCTAAAAATAGCGCCTGTACACCGCCTGAAAAAACCGGCCCCATTCACTCCAGTGTGAAAGCCGGCGGGCTTTCACACTGGAGCGGTGCGCTAGCAGGACGGTAAAAAAAGTCCTGCTAGCAGCATCTTTGGAGCGGTATAGGAGCGGTGTATTCACCGCTCCTACCTATTGAAATCAATGGGACACCGCGGTAATACCGCAGCAATACCGCCGCAAAGCGCTGCTACGGCGGCGCTTTGCGGAGGATTTTAACCCTTTTTAGGCAATTTTTTTTATAATAGTATTTTCTCCTTTTTTTTGTAAATAGCTGTTGGCGCAATATATATACTGTATAATAATAGTTCTCCCGAATCCTCTGTAAACACGGTGTTGCTAATCCAAAATCAGATAGGCCTACACTGACAATTTACAGAAGACAGCATTCACCTGGAAGAATCAATCTCTCAAGGCTGTTGCTACCATGGGGCGAGGTGAGAAGGTTACCTCAGGTGACACAAGATTCTTGCTGTACTTTTTAAGTCTTTGTTTTGTTTTCATATTCCAGCAAAGCTTTGCAGACAGAAGAAACCCTGGTGGCTCTTGTATTCTGGACATATACAGCCTCATTCAGGTAGAGTGGCTCAGCACCTATGAATTGGGGAAACACGCGTGCGCAATGCGTCTTACCAAACGTTGCCGCAATGCAGAGAAACAACGAATGTACGAATGAAGAAAATCCGACAAACGAAAACAGGAACAACGCGATTGAGCAAAAAAATTCGTACATTCGTAACTTTTTTTTTTTTTTTATCGATTCGTAAGTTTCCGTATCTCTTACAATGGTGCTGCTTAACGTGCTTCGAATAGATTAAACGAAAAATTCGTACATTCGTAACTTTTTTTTTTTTATTCGTAATTTTCCGTATCTCTTACAATGGCGCTGCTTAACGTGCTTCGAATGGATTGAACGAAAAAATTCGTACATTTGTAACTTTTTTTTTTTTTTCGAATCGTATTTTTCCGTGTCTCTTACAATGGCGTTGCTTAACATGCTTCGAATGGATTGAACGAAAATATTCGTACATTCGTAACTTTTTTTTTCGATTCGTAACTTTTTTTTTCGATTCGTAAATTATTAAAATGTAATAATAGCATACACATTACATAAAATTATGAATTATGCTCCGATTACGAATCTACGAATGTTACGAATGTTACGAATGTACGAATAAATACGAATGCATCCAAATTTCGAATAAACGAAAAAAACTAATCAACAAAAAAATAACTCTTACGAATGTACGAATCGTTACGAATATGAACACCGACGACTTACGAATTTACTAATCGTTACGAATCAACGGAAACGGAAAAAACGAAACGAAAATAAACAAATTTTTTTGTTGTGCACATGTCTAGTAGTAGCCAGGGCCCGGAGAGTAAGACTTGACAGGCTGTAAGGCGGGCAGCAGCAGCGATGGGCAGAGAGTCGCTAATTGCCGCCATTACTAGTAAAAAAAATTATGTCCCCGGATTTCATATAAAAAATCTGGTCACCTGCATATCAAGAAACCCCATTATGGGTATCAATTGAAGCCACGGAATGTGATCCTATTCCAATATCCAATTTATTATGGATCTCATCTAAAGACCGAAAAGACCTAAAAAATCCTATTACCAAACACTATATATCCCTTTGGGATAGATTCAAAAAGAGCAATCAATTACAATCTTTACACAATCCATTATTGTCATTTTATAGAAACCCTGCCTTCTATTCAGCATGGGTGTCCCCTAAATCTTTTAAAGAATGGACATCCCGAAATGTTCTAAATTTGTATAAATTTATACACTCATCGTCATTTATCCCTTTTACCACCCTTTGTGAAAAATATGGTTTACCACAATCGGAATTATTCAGATATTTCCAAATCAAAAAATTTTTCACACCCTTAGTCAACACATCACCCCAATTAGCACATATGTCCAGTTTTGAAAACATTTGTAAAAAGGATCCCCACGCTAGAGGAACAATTTATACCTTATATTCTCACTTACTGGTCTATTCCAATAAAAATAGCCCGTCTTATGTCCAGAAATGGGAAGAAGACTTAGAGCGTACACTAGATATTTCTGATTGGAACCAAATATGGTCCACAGTTAAAACAGCTTCCCCTAATGTATTAGCGGTTGAAGCTAATTATAAAGTGATGACAAGGTGGTATTTGGTTCCATCTAGAGTGGCTAAATATGTACAAAACTATTCAGCACAATGCTTCCGAGGATGCTCAGATTTGGGCACATTTTTTCATATCTGATGGACGTGTCCATTAGCACAAACATTTTGGAAGGAAATATTCATAATTGCAACTAAAATGCTTGGTAAAACAGTTCCTGTTGATCCAGCAACGGCATTACTCAATTTGAAGCCTGAATTCATAACATATTCCCAATTTAAGTTGTTAGTGCAACTCTTCACAGCAGCTAAACAAACTTTAGCAAAAGCTTGGAAAACTCCAACATTAGTTCTAAATGAAACAAAAGCCAAAATGAATTATTATATGACCCATGCCAAGATGATAGCTATCGAAATGGACACGATCACCAGTTTTGAAAAGATTTGGCAACCTTGGATTACATATACCACGCCAACCCTTGACAAAAATGTGCTGCTGCCATGGTAACTCAAATGATAACTAATAATCAATAACCTGGATTAATTCTGATTGTAGTGGTGACTCTCGACCTAGCCTCGCGGACTCCCCTCTTCTTCTCTTCTAGCTTCTATACTCTCTTCTTCCCCCCTTTTTTCCTACTCACCTTCTTTCTCACTCTTTATAACTATTTCTTTGTACTACCCTCCCTTATGATTTTGAAGCTCTATATCTTATCTAAATGACAATCTCTTTGCTTGTCTAAAAAATGAATTGAGACAACAGTCTATATAAATACATAATAATTATTTTATTTTTTTATTTTTTGAACAATTATACTATTATATTCTTCCCTTTTTTCTCTCATCATTTCACATGCTTTATTGCTTATAGTTATTTATATTGTCCCATTTCACTGTATATGATTGTATATCTGAACACTAGCAAACGAGCTTCCCTATGCTGAATGTGTTGTAATCTTTCTATGTTACTTGTATACATTCCTTGTACTTAAATAAAATACTTTTGACAAGAAAAAAAAATCTGGTCACCTTACTCTAAAGGATAGTCATTTACTCTTTATTTTCCTGTAATGATTTAAACAGGCGTTGTGTATTGTGGATGTGTCCCCCCGCTCCCTCCCTTGTCCCCCCGCTATGTGATCTGTTTCACAGCTTTGTGATATGATATCTGTGTCATGTTACCCCATCAAGGCACACTAAAGGCCAGGATCCAGTGTCCTTAAAAAAGACACCTCTGTGGCCTTGACAGCCAAGAACAGGTTGGACAAGGTTATCCTGTAAAGAAATGTCACTCAGATGTGAGGACTGTGTGATTATCAATATACCGTAGATGAGGGCTGTCTGCCGCAGGGGTGTCAACAGGCCTGAGCGATGCTGGCGCAGACAAACTACAAAAAGTGGGTGATACGGGTGGCATGTGTGTTTGTGTGCTACCCGACACGTAGCACTGCCTTTAAAATAATTATCTATGTGAGGGGAAACATGTTTTTGTGCTGCATCTTTTATGTGTTTGCTTAACAACTGAGATGCCATTGATATTTTTTTTTATGCGATACATGTATTAACCCCACAAATCCCCTGTCCGTACCATGCAACTGAACACGTTCAATAGTGGTTTAAATACATAAGTAACAAAAGACAGTGCAGGCTAGACACAGAAAAGTGTATCATATGGTCTATGTCTCATGTGTCAAACACAAGGCCCGCTGGGTGAAGCCGGCTCTCCATGCTAGTTCATGTAGCCCTCGCACACCAGGGGAAGGAGTGAAAGTGAAATGTGGACAGCTTGTGAAAGAGAGTTGAACCCTGCATATGGTTCATAGCACCCCTAAACTCTGCACTCTGTACGTAGTGCACCCCTGAACTCTGCACTCTGTATACAGCACAACTTTAAACTCTGCACTCTGTCTACAGCGCACCCCTGAATGCTGCACACTGTACGTAGTGCACCCCTGAACTCTGCACTCTGTATACAGCGCACCCCTAAACTCTGCACTCTGTCTACAGCGCACCCCTGAATGCTGCACACTGTATGTAGTGCACCCCTGAACTCTGCACTCTGTATACAGCGCACCCCTAAACTCTGCACTCTGTATACCGGGGCACCTCTGAACTCTGCACACTGTACGTAGTGCACCCCTGAACTCTGCACACTGTAAGTAGTGCACCCCTGAACTCTGCACTCTGTCTACAGCAGACCCCTGAATGCTGCACACTGTACGTAGTGCACCCCTAAACTCTGCACTCTGTATACAGCGCACCCCTGAACTCTGCACTCTGTACACATCGCACCCCTGAACTATGCACTTTGTACCAGGGACATGCGGTGAGGTCAGTGGCTGGTGAGGCACTGGCTAGTATCAGAGTCAGATACACACAGGTTACATACGCCGCAGTCGTTAGAGCGAGAGCAATAATTCTAATTTTTATTTTTTATATTCATGAAACAGTTTTCACCTGCCTCCCCTGACTGTATGTCCCTGCTTTGTCCCTCAGTGCACCCCTGAACTCTGCACTCTGTACATAGCACACCCCTGAACTCTGCACTCTGTACACAGCACACCCCTGAACTCTGCACTCTGTACTTAGCGCACCCCTGAACGCTGCACTCTGTATTTAGTGCACCCCTGAACTCTGCACTCTGTACCCAGCACACCCCTGAACTCTGCACCCTGTACACAGCACACCCCTGAACTCTGCACTCTGTATATTGTGCACCTCCAAACTCTCCACCAGTGGCGGCTGGTGCTCAATAGTTTGGAGGTGTGGCAAACCAGTGCCAACCCCCCTCCCCTCTCCCATGCGTGGGAGTTGGAAAGGAATGCGACGATCCCTCCCATGTGTGGAAGACGGAGAGGAATGCGCCGGCGATCAGAGTCCTCCTTACCTTAGGAAGGAGGAAGATCAGGCAGACATGGATCCGGGCTGCAGCTCCTCGCTCCAGGGCCAATGCTTCTCCTCCAGGCCGAACAGGAAGTGGGTCCTGACTGAGATCCGATTAGCCAGGAGTCCTAAGACTCCCGGGCCAATTGGGTCTCAGGAACTGCTTCCTGATTGACCGGGAGTAAAATCAGGAAGACAATATCGAATATTAATTTGCTATTGTGACACAAGTGGGTGGGCTCGAGGCGCAGTTCTCTGCGTCCCAAGCCCACCCTTTTTGAAAGTCATTTAAAACCTCAGGCTCTAATCATGTGCTTAAAAAAAAAAAAACACTGAAATCCATGTGTCTGGCACCCTGCATGTAGATTAGGGGCCGGACGTATGGATGGGGGGGGGGGGGCGGCGCCACTGCTCTCCACTATGTAGGTACCACACCCCTGAATTCTGCACTCTGGTACATAGGGCACTCCTGCAACTTCACTTTGTACATAGTGCATCCCTGAACCCATCACTCTGTGCATAAGGCACCCTTGAAACATAGTGCACTTTGTACATAGTGCACCCCTGAACTCTGGACTCGGTATGTAGCACACCCTAAACTCTGTACATTTTTGAACTTCACAAATTTCTCACTCCATTCTATTTAGTGCCCCTTTAAGATCCTCCCAATTTGGCTACAGCCACTGTTCAATTCGGTTTGGCGCGGGGGGCATGGTTGAGTTCCTGCACGGAATGTACATAAAAAACATATAGTGCTCAAGATGGTGTTAAACTGTAGAACTTTTATTAAAATAACATAAAACATGAGACCTTTCCAAATAAACTCACCTTTCATTGTGCAACAACCTGCATTGATATGAAAAGCCTTGATTTATGCAATCAACCTATTCACACGTGAAAATCCACATTGACCTCAGCGCCTCTCACCCACCCTGCCGATCAGATTTTGTAGCCAGACTCATCTCTCCTCCCATCGCTCCGTGAGTATATAACAGTACGTGCCTAGGCCACACTAACTGATGCGTTTCGTCACAAGTTAATCTAGTCTTAAACAAAGTTATTTGTGATGAAACATTTTGGCAGGTGTGACCGCGGCACGTACTGGATTGTCTTTTTTCAATTTTCTGAAAAGTACATGTAGTATTTTGTCCCATGGTCCTTTGTACTTTGGAAGCCTAGCTACGAGGTCGTACAGGGCGCCCCCCCCCCCCCGCATGCAGCCATCCAACATTGTAGCTAGCAAGGAGATGGCTGCTTGATAACTGGCGCTTGTCTCGGACAAGTGGTCCCAAGAGCAGGGCCAGATTAAGAGCATTATGGGCCTGGTGCTGAGCATTTTGGTGGGCCTTAAGGGCCGTGCATCAACGTGCGACCTGAGGTGAAAGTGAAAGGGTGCAGCGGCACAGGCCCAATGCTACGGAAATCCCAGGCTTCCATAAGAGCCCTGCATCAGCGTGCGTGGCGTGCCCTGAGGTGAGGTTGAAGGGCACAGCTGTGCAGACCTAACATAACACTACAGAGGCTGAATACCTGGCTTTCCTTAGGACTGCCCATGGTGCTCGTTATTAATCCCACCACCAAGCCCAGGTGGAGCATGCAGAATGCAGGACTGGTCAGGCAAGGGGAGATCTCTCCCTGTTGGCCAATTGATTTTCGTGTGCGGCCTGTTCTTTTTTGGGAGAGTGTAATACACAGAGCGCTGGGTTCAGGAGAGAGTAATACACTGAGTGCTGGGTTCAGGACAGCATAATACACTGAGTGCTGGGTTCAGGACAGCGTAATACACAGAGTGCTGGGTTCAGTAGAGCATAAGGGCATTGGCACTGCCCATCAATGCAGCCTCACCTGACCCATCAATGCAGCCTCATCAGTGCCCAGCCATTAGTGCCCATCAATGCAGCCATAACAGTGCCCAGCCATCTGTACCCATCAATGCAGCGTCAACAATACCCAGCCATCGGTGCCCATTAATGCAGCCTCATGATCAGTGCCCATCAGTGCCTGGCCCAATCCCATCAGCTCAGCCTTACCTGGCTGTGCCCAGGCTTCTGTAGAGGAGAGCCACCCAGCCAGTTTACGCAGAGCGGGCCCCGGGGATCTTCCACTTACCCAGCAAGTTCAGTGTCACACTAAGTCCCGCCTCCTGGACCGTGTCGGCTCTTGTGATGGATGGCTCAGCTTGTCACTAGGCTGCACTGGGTAAGCGGGAGATGGAGATCCCTGCTCTGTTAACCGCGGTGCTCGCCACCTCCCCCCTTCCCTTCAGAGGAGGCAGCCCGGCGGCAGGTGGCCAATAGCCCAGAATTCCTGGCCAAATACAGGCCTTGGGTCTCGGGGCTAATAATTGCCAATATAAAGACTGAAACACTGGGCTTTTTGGGGGCCCACTCAGGGCTATAGCCCCGGTTGCCCCCCCTTCCGATGCCACTGAGCAGTGTGCTGTCACTTGAAGCACAGAAGCTTGGCTTTTGTGTTTATAAGTGACAGAAAATAGTGGTGACAGTGAATTTGGCCAGCCAGGGCCTATTTTATGGTAGGGGCCTGGTGCCTCAGCTCCAATAGCCCCTATGTTAATCTTTCCCTGCCCAAGAGGAATCCAGAGGAAGGATCATGTCAGCAAGAGTGTTGATTATCAAATAGCTGTCTCCTTGCTAGTTACATTGTTGGAAGGCTGCTGGGGGAGGGGTGACGCACTGTTAGAACCCGTAGATAGACTTTCAAAGCATATAGGGACATGGGACAAAATATTAAATGTGCTTTTCAGAACACTGAGTAAAGAAATTTAAGTTTTTCCTTAAAGATTCTCTATAGTAGAAGAGCTTTTTTGCATAGCTATCTGGTGCACCATGTCTCCTACCTCCCCTCCTTTCCAGCACTCCAGCCTCTGTATGTCTCTTCAGCATTCAAGTGTTGGGTGCCTGTATCCTCCACTACCAGAGCCGGGACAAGGTCATCCAGTGCCCAGGGCGAAGTTGCCAAACTGCGCCCCCCTTTCCCTTAGGGTTAGGCTCAGGGTGCCCCCTACCCCTGCAATATACCATTGCGCCAGGGGCAGCCGCCCCTCCTGCCCACCCCTTGTCCCGGCCCTGTCCACTACTATGCCACTGTTCTATGGGTTGGAGGAAAGAACAACTGCTTGTGGCGTGGGCACTCAAAGAAGTGTTGAACATCGAAGAGGCTTATGGAGGCTGGTATGGACGGGAGTAGAAGACACAAGTTGGCAGAGAAGTGAGTATAATATAACTTTTATTGCAGGAGACCTTTAACCTAGATTTATTAAAAAATCTGAAAGGATAGATTTAACCAATGCCAACAGTGTGTTTTTTTTGCATGAGCAATAGGCTAATAGTCATTATCCAGAACATCATTCACCCACATCATTGCGTGAGTGCTGATCATTTTGACTCAGCAGATGGGACAACTGTGATACAACACTGCAGACACTGAGTAAGTAAAGGGAAGATTATCGCATGCAAAGCATATACATTCACCGTGACTCAGCCCTGGAAGATGAATTCCCATATTGCTCTGAATGCCCTGCAGCTTCCCGTAGCCACTCATCCTGCACACTGCGCACTCCATCATCATGACAGGCGGAGATGGGAGAGGTTTTCAAACACACCTTGCAGCACGGGATCATATATTCCCATCCTCCCTGTCTACCCGTTGACAGAAAAGAAGGATCACCTAAACTGTGCATGTGCCAAGTAGTAGTTTGAAGGGCAATACTTCTATCAGTCACTCTTTTAGAACCAAATCCATCTATCCTTCTAGCATACAAAATTTACTTTTTAATTATCGTTTGTGGTTCTGTAGGACTTGATGACACTTAATAATAATAAAAATGATGTTTCTGTATCAACAAATGTTCTAATTAAAGCTAAAGTCTTGTATGGTCTTAATTGCATATTTATATTGATCCAGCTTGGACAAATTTAAGTTTGTGTAGTGCCCTGGGGTTTAGTCAGGGAGCTCCTCACCAAATTCCTTGTCAGGAGTAGCTACTGCAGTTAATTGATAGAGATCTATTGATTTCTCCCTAAGTTTAGCCTTGTTGCACTTTTCTCTTCTACCACTAGGTGGCCGGGAACTTGGTGGTACTAGCTATAAGAGGGGCAAACCAAGGTCAGGTTATGGGTATATGGGGTATCTCAGCCAATGGACAGGTGTTTTCTTGAATCCCTTGGCCTGCTGGGAGAACCTATATATTCGGGGGAGGTCAGGTGATCTACGTTCTGTGCCACCCAGACCGCTGTCCCAGGGAATACTGACACACCGGAAGTGACGTGGACGAGCTCGCCGCTCGTATTGTATACATCAAAAAAGGGGGTACAGAGCTGACGCGTTTCGCACTATGTCTAGTGCTTACTCATAGCTGCGGCCGGTGGCATTGATTTGTAAATAAAGGCGGCATTCATATGTATATCATGCCCCCCTGCAGTCAGGAGATACTGTGCTGTAACCTCTAGAAACTAATCAGTGAGCCATAATGTGTTACCTCTAGCAACCAGTCAGTAAGCAGTAATGATATGCTGTAACTGCTGGCAACCAATCGCAATTGCTGCCTGATCTGATACAGTAAACTGATTTTAAGTCTAGCTGCTATTTTTTGTATGTCTCAGAGCAGGTGGAGAGCGAAATTGCATGGGGGGGGGGGGGGCTAGAAAATTTTTGCCCAGGGTCCAATCAAAAAGACGGCCCTGATGGGGGTATACACATGCCACAGCCATGACACTTTTTATGGCGGCATGGCAAAAATGATCCCTGCTTTCACATTGGGCGAGGTTCACCTGAATGGGGCCTCAGCACAACCACCCTGCAACCACATGCAATGCAGTAATGCGGGCATTTAGGGGTGACACTGCCTCAAACACCTCTGGTAACCGATCCACCACAGCTCTTCAGGGGGCAACACGAATGTAAATGGGCACTTACAATACAGGCAGCCTGTAGACTACTGCTTGGAAACAGAAGTTCCTGTGCTGTGATTATCGTACAGAAAGGAAACTGAATATCTTCCACATCAGTTCAGTTTCTCAGTTCAGGGATTAAAGAGGCCCACCAGCCGGTAATTATTATTGATCTGGTGTCTGTGACGTTGGATCTGCATGACTTTGATTGCACTACATACTCATTAACCGATCCAGGCTGTGCTGTTTCCCAGCACTCATATTGCAGTATAATAATAATCTACACCTGGATCCTGAATTCCAGCCTTCCCACACAACACCCGACACCGGCATTTATTCTTCATGGCCGAGGCCAGCATGGTTCAGGTGACCTGCCTATTACAGCAGTGTTTCTCAACCTTTTTTCATTCATGGCTCCCTTCCCTTCATGCAAAATCTTGACACTCCTGTCTAAAATGGGGTCCCCGTCACATCAGAACCCCCCCATATCACAACAGGGACCGCATCAACACCGCTTGTGTTAATTGTGGGGATCTGTCAGTTTTTATCGAGTGTGTGCACCCAGCTTTAGTCCCCCCTTTCACACATCTGAGTCCTCAGTCCCCCCTACACACATCAAAGTCCTCAGTCCCCCCCCCCACTTCACAAATCAGAGTCCTCAGCCCCCCCCCCTTGCATCACAGTCCTCAGCCCCCCCCCCACATATCAGAGTTCCCAGTCCCCCCTTCTTCACAAATCAGAGTCCTCAACCCCCCCCCCCCCCACATATCAGAGTTCCCAGTCCCCTCTTCTTCACAAATCAGAGTCCTCAGCCCCCCTTGCATCACAGTCCTCAACCCCCCCCCCCCCACATATCAGAGTTCCCGGTCCCCCTTCTTCAGAAATCAGAGTCCTCAGCCCCCCCCTTGCATCACATTCCTCAACCCCCCCACATATCAGAGTTCCCGGCCCCCCTTCTTCAGAAATCAGAGTCTTCAGCCCCCCTTGCATCACAGTCCTCAACCCCCCCCCACATATCAGAGTTCCCGGTCCCCCTTCTTCAGAAATCAGAGTCCTCAGCCCCCCTTGCATCACAGTCCTCAACCCCCCCCCCACATATCAGAGTTCCCGGTCCCCCCTTCTTCAGAAATCAGAGTCCTCAGCCCCCCACATCAGAGTCTGCATTACCCCCCTCATACCTCTTCACTGAGCCACCCCTTTCACATTATCTTTCCCCTCCTCCCATCCATTTCACATCAGAATCCTTAGCCCCCCCCCTTCTACTTTCCCACATTTGCACCCCCTCCACTTTCAAATCAGAGTCCCCCCCATTTCACAACAGGGACCGCATCAACGCCGATTGTGTTAATTGTGGGGATCCGTCAGTTTTTATCGAGTGTGTGCACCCAGCTTTAGTCCCCCCTTTCACACATCTGAGTCCTCAGTCCCCCCTACACACATCAAAGTCCTCAGTCCCCCCCCCACTTCACAAATCAGAGTCCTCAGCCCCCCCCCTTGCATCACAGTCCTCAGCCCCCCCCCCACATATCAGAGTTCCCAGTCCCCCCTTCTTCACAAATCAGAGTCCTCAACCCCCCCTCCCACATATCAGAGTTCCCAGTCCCCCCTTCTTCACAAATCAGAGTCCTCAGCCCCCCCCTTGCATCACATTCCTCAACCCCCCCCCCACATATCAGAGTTCCCAGTCCCCCCTTCTTCACAAATCAGAGTCTTCAGCCCCCCCTTGCATCACAGTCCTCAACCCCCCCCCCACATATCAGAGTTCCCGGTCCCCCTTCTTCAGAAATCAGAGTCCTCAGCCCCCCCCTTGCATCACAGTCCTCAACCCCCCCCCCCCCACATATCAGAGTTCCCGGTCCCCCCTTCTTCAGAAATCAGGGTCCTCAGCTCCCCCACATCAGAGTCTGCATTACCCCCCTCATACCTCTTCACTGAGCCACCCCTTTCACATTATCTTTCCCCTCCTCCCATCCATTTCACATCAGAATCCTTAGCCCCCCCCCCTTCTACTTTCCCACATTTGCACCCCCTCCACTTTCAAATCAGAGTCCCCCCCCCCAAGTTTTCCTGAGATTTGTGCAGCCATCCTTAAAGCTGTGTTCCAACTACAATCGATTTTTTTTTGTAACCCTTTCAGAAGATTTTAATTTAGCATTTGAACACTCACGTCTTTTGTAAAATGTGTCCCCTGATGTCCGGATTTATCTCTTAAATAAAGTTTGTTAGTCCTTTCTTGGCCGTTTTCATTTTGCTTGTGGGCATGTGAAGCCCACAAGCATCCTGTTTTCTGGGATACGGTGCCCATTCTCTCCCCGATCAAGCGCATGAGTGAAAATTGGCTTGGGCAGGAAGGGGGGAAAGTGCCCGGTATTGAAGTGGTTAAATATTTTTATCTTTTTCAAGATACATTGTTTAAATACAGGACACATTATATAATACAGTGTATCTTATTCTCATTGCTAGAGAAGAATTGTTTAAAAAAAAAAAAGTGGTCTAACAAAAAAAAAAGATAAAGTAACTAGATCAGGGTTTGATCTAGGTCAGGGATAAGGTAAAGGTCAAAGGTCGCATTCGGGGTCAAAGGTCAGGTCAGTGTGTTTTAGGTAGGAGAAAACAAAAAGGAAAAATGTGCACTATTTTTTCTGGGCCCTAATACGGGCACATATATGGTATCACCATGATCGTTAGGAGTAGAAGAATCAGTTTGGGGTTGTTCCCTGGTGGTAGGTTATGGTAATGGCAAGAAATATACAGGTACATTTAAAAAATGTATCCTTTTACTATTTTGTGCCAGTTTTCCTTCGATGATAAACAAAATCAGGAGATAGTCTTTACGTTTTAACCAAATGAAAGCCCAATTTGTCCTGAAAACAAAAAATTCACCTGGATACACTAAAGTAAAACAATACAAAAAGCCGCGCTGAATAAAAAATAGGATGGTGAGTGTCCTATACCATACATAACTCATAAATAAAGTCCAAGAGGAAAAAATTAGTTGATAAGGGAATAATTAATCCATAAAGTTCATGTGAAGAAATATTAAAGTGACATTATCTGATAAAAGTGACAAAAATTGCAAAATGAATCCGTGACTTGTGATGTGATCAACCAAGAAAAACATGCTCCACCACCGATCAAATAATGCGCTTACCAAAAGGCAAGCTCAGATAAGCCTGCACCTCAGTGGTGTCCTGATGTAACCAGACCCTCGGACCTCCACAGCGAATCCAGACATCACTGTTTAGACCCGAACAGGCACACTACAGGCACACTAATTCCCATGGACAGCCTCAATATGAATACATCATTATGGAAATGTTTCACGGATCCAAAGCCAGGAATCATCAATCGGTATTTTGTAGCATGGAATCATAAAAACACAAGGAATGCTCCCATAGCGTAAAACCATGGTTTTACGCTATGGGAGCATTCCTTGTGTTTTTATGATTTCATGCTACAAAATACCGATTGATGGTTCCTGGCTTTGGATCCATTTATTTATGAGTTATGGTATAGGACACTCACCATCCTATTTTTTATTCAGCGCGGCTTTTTGTATTGTTTTATCTTGTTGATGTGTGTATCCACATTTTTTTAGCTGCTGCTATTTATTATCATTTATGTTATTCATTTGTTTTTATGATTTTCCTTGTAAGGTTATTTATTATTTTCGGTACACATTAGCGCGGTGTTTGCACCATTTCTTTCACGATACACTAAAGTAGTTGCGATTATATGTACAGTTTTACTAACTCATGTCAAAATTACAAAACTGGGTTCCGGCATTAAGATATGTTTGCCTTCATCATGAAGCGGTTAAAGTGGTTCTAAAAGGTATTTTTCCCCTTTAAAATAATAAAAAGTCATACTTACCTGCTCTGTGCAGTGGTTTTGCACATAGCAGCCCCAATCCTCCTTTTTTTGGGTCTCCCGCCGGCGCTTCAGACCCCTCCCCCTTACCGAATGTCCCCAAAGCAAGCTGTTTGCTCTGGTGGCACTTGTGCATGCTCACTCCCAAGCCACCTCTGTGTGTCTATGGCTCAGTCCCAAACCTCGCTCCCTGATCATTGGCTGCTGTGCCTCAGCCAATGAGGAGACAGAGACCCAGGAGAAACTCGGCTCTTGTGCGCATCGCTGGATCGGGCTTGGGTAAGTATAGGGGGGGGGGGGGTGGCACCATGAAATTTTTTTTACCTTTATGTATAGAATGCATGATGGTAAAAAAAAACTTCACCCTTTACAAACAGTTTAAAGAAGCACACACTCAAGCAATGTCTTGCATGTAAGTTGTACAATACTGTTCAACTTCAAGACTGATATACATAGTTGTTTTGTTGGGTAGAACTGAACTTTGCAGCAAGAATACCGTATTGTTGTAACTGAGGATTACTCTGCATAAAAAGATAAATTAAGTTTCTATAGTTAGCTCTGCCTATATTCATTTTGACCTTTCTGAATTTCCTTGGGCACTGATGTTCTAACCAGTGCCTCCCAGCTGCTTCCTGGGAAGGCTTCCTCACCAGCGCCCCTTCCAGGCAGCTCACCGGCATGAAATGCAAAATCTTGTGAAATGTCTCAAAATCTAGTGTGACCTGGAGAAGAGAAAATGGAAAGTTTTTGTTCCCTTCATGACTAAAGGGAGGAACAGGCCAGAGAAGGGTTAACTAGGATGGTAGTGGGGTAAGAACGTAGTTCTTACTTGATTGGAGGCTGAAGTTCAGATGGGCAGGATTGAGCCGCAAGGGTGGTGCTCCATCTCCTTCCCTCCCTCCCTGTATTCTGGGTTCCTGGTGTACTTGGGATTCTGGGGCTGTGTTTTGTGGTTATGAATTTTTTATTTAAAAAAAATATTGACCATTTGTTCCAGCAGATTGGTGGGTCTAGGGGTCTTTGGGGAAATCAGTGTTGAATTATATTATTACAAAAATTGGGGGGCCAATCTAGGGTATGGCGCTTCCAATTGGTTAATGGTGGTTCTCCCAGGAGCTAGCTCTCCTGAAGAATGTTGAGTCCATAATCGTCTTTAGCCGCTTGGGGTGCAACTGAGGACAAGGGTGATTATGGTTCCAAAAGTGTACCTTAAAGACACCCAAAGACCCCCTCCTGGTTGCAATATTAAATTAGCATTTTTGAAGTTGTTGTAGTTGATGGTATTTATTAATTTGTTAATAAAATGGCTCCTGTGGCCATTTAAACCCACGTCACGCAGTCCGTGTCTTTATTGAAAAGGGCTGAGAAGACTGAAGTTGACGTATCCTTTAGTCATGTGAAATCTTAGGAACCTCACACACCATGCCAGATCCTCCAAAGACACATGCAGGTTCATTTTCATAGACATCATCAGTGGGCCAGTCCCGATAAGCAAGAAGAAGAAGCCAACGATGACATAATTAATCACTAATCACATTAATCAAGGACCGGAAGGATTATATATGGTACAGATGCGCCACTTTACAGACAGACTAATGGGACCCTCCAGGCACTATATTTAACCACTTAAAGCGGAGCTCCACCCGTTTTATATACAATATCTCAGTGATCACCTAGCTCTTCTAAATCTAAAACGGAACATTATATTTTTTTGGTTTTAAATGTACCTTCTTTTTTTTTAAGAATCCCTCTGCTTCCTTAATCTGTGTATTGCGGATATGGGCGGGGTTTATGTGGCTATTTAGTCATTTCCTCCACTCGCACTCTCTCCTAGGATCTTTTCTGATTGATCCCAGGAGTCTGTCCGGCGGCCTGGAGCGAGTTATAGCGGGATTAAGAAACCGGAAGATATCTGCTTATCTCCGTTGCCATCACAACGGGCTGGGACTTCCTTTGACGCCGCCCGTTGTGATGGCAACCTGAGCTCTTGAAATTGCCGGTAGTGCGCAGGCGCAAGATCGGGCCTTGCACGGGCAGTGCATGCTGGTCCATCAGCAGCACAGTTTCCCGGAAGAGGATGCCTGCGGGCTTCACATGCCCACAGGCAAGATGACAACCGTCAGACAAAAAAAAAATATAACTAATTTTGTCTGGCGAAAAAGGACAGCAGAATTTATTTCAAAAGGGACGTGTGAGTTATCTATTTAAATATTTAAATCTTTGTCATTATGCACAAAAAAAAACCCGATAGAGGCAGTGGAACCCCGCTTTAAGGACCAAAAGACTTGCCCCTTAATGACCAGGCCATTTTTTGCGATTCGGCACTGCGTCACTTCAATTGACCATTGCGCGGTCGTGCGATGCTGTACCCAAATAAAATTGATGTCCTTTTTTCCCACAAATAGATCTTCCTTTTGGTGGTATTTGATCGCCTCTACGTTTTATATTCTTTGCGCTATAAACAAAAAAAGACAAACTATTTTGAAATAAAAACAATATTTTTCCTTTTTGCTGAAATAAAGATCCCCCCAAAAAAATTAAAAATAAATCAGTTTAGGTCACATATTTTTGGTAAAAAAAAAAAATCGCAATAAGCATATATTGATTGGTTTGCGCAAAAGTTAAAGCGTCTACAAAATAGGGGATATATTTATGCCATTTTTATTATTTTTTTTTTACTAGTAATGGCGGTAATCAGCAATTTTTTGTGGGACTGCGACATTATGGCGGACAGATCGGACACTTTTGACACTTTTTTTGGGACCAGTGACATTTATACAGCGATCAGTGCTATAAAAATACACTGATTACTGTATAAATATCACTGGTAGGGAATCACTATGATATAGTGAAATATCACTGTGGGGTGATGGGACAGACTGGTAGTACAGAGAGATCGCTGTTCCTAATCACTAGGTACAGACAATCTCACTGTACTCTCATGTCAGACTGGGGATCTGTTTGTTTACATTGACAGATCCCCATTCTGGCTCTCTGTGGATCGATCGTGGGTGGGCGGTGGACATCGCAGCTGACCTCAACACGCATCGGCTCCCCCTCTGCACCGCGGGTGGGCGTGCGTGCACACGCCCGCTGTTAAAGGGGCCGCCGTAGAGCCACAGCGATTCACGGGAACTAGCTGATCTGCCGCCGTATAATGACGGCCTGCTGGTCAGTAAGTGGGCCGCACAGGATCTTAAAACCCAACATTACTATTGAAAAAGTAAACAGATTATTTGGCTTTTTGAAAAATGGCAATTTAATTACACACTTGTACTTAAATAGCAGGTGAGGGACTGAGAAGTCTATATTATGATGCTGGGTGACAAGACTTTTAAATACGGTACCACATCCCTTTATATCAATACAAAAGAAGAAATGGGAGCTGGCGGGACTTTTAAGGTACCAAAAGAAGCAAGCAAATTTAAAGAATATAAATGTATTTATTTAAGCAATTCTTAAAATCGCAAAGAACATTTACAATGATCACATATTATTTCTATATATAGCCACTTCTTACTCTTACTCAACATGTTTCGCTCACAAGAGCTTCTTCAGGAGTTTTTTTTGCAAAAAGTGTCACATCAAGTATTATATACTAAAAAAGAAACAACAGATGTAAATAGATATGCTTAAAATTGCTAAACATAAATTTACGTCATAAATCAATGAAACATAATTTATGTGTTATATCTAGAAATTTGATTACAAGAGTTTTTTAAATACATTTAACTAGAGTACATTTTGTACAAAAAGTATATATTACACTGAAAGACTGAGAAGTCTGTTTTAAGCAAGACAATGAGAAAGCAGCTTAATCGTAGTTTGAGCAAAACAACATCCAGCAGTTCCAGTAGTTGTTCTCCTTTAAGAACTTTGGCTGAACTTTCTACCTAAAATACAGACCTGTGTCTAGTTAAATATCACCTGTACTAGAACCAAACAATGGGGCATAGTGGTGCACTCTACAATTTAGTCTTCCTGGAATGGCCACGGCACAGAAAACATAACCCGGATCAACAAAGAATGAGTTATATGATAACATAGATCTCGGGATGACCCCTCTGACCTAGAAAATCTAATCTTTCTTTTGCAGGAGGAATATTCTATTTTTACAGGCACAGCTATACCTGTCGGACTGGTTTGTCGGCAAGCAAGGTTATGTGTAAATGTGATTGGTGAACACTGTGTAGGCCCACTGTTGTTCATTGTTCATACAGTATGTTGTTATCTTTATTACATCGGTACATAAACTTCCCTTGCTTGTAGTGGATTATCTCATATTCTAAAGCATTTAAAGGGAAGGCATGGACTCCCAATTTTTTTTTATTTAGATGAGCTTAATGTCAAAAACATATCAATATGTGAAAATGAAGAAGAACTTGAGTTTTACAAAACATTTTAACAATTAAATTGTCCAGAAGTTTTAAAAGTAAAAACTAAAAATCAGATTTCTCAAAAATATTAATCTGCTCTCCAGTGCTGTTCCCCACAGAAGTCCCATCAGCTGTCCGTTCTCTTCCACCTTCTTCTGGCGAACCCAGGCTTTTATGGACCTACCCACTGGGTGTGTTACACCCTCAACCTGAACACGCAGTACAATATTGGAGAGCAGTATTGATGTCCTCATGTCAACCCACTCACTGCATTACTAAAGACAACTTGCCGCTATCACTGGATCAAGCTCAAAAGATGTCATGTGACTGGCCAGATCATAACTGGAAAGGCAAAAAAAAAAAAAAAATGGTTTACCTCGAAAAAAAAACACTAGAAGTGGGACTATATCGCCAAAATGAATAGTCAAAAATAGATTAAAAATATAATTTATTTATACAAGAAAAATTAGTGGTGTGAAAAAGTGTTTGCCCCCTTCCTCATTTCCTGTTCCTTTGCATGTTTGTCACACTTAAGTGTTTCGGAACATCAAACCAATTTAAACAATAGTCAAGGACAACACAAGTAAACACAAAATGCAATTTGTAAATGAAGGTGTTTATTATTAAAGGTGAAAAAAAATCCAAACCATCATGGCCCTGTGTGAAAAAGTGATTGCCCCCCTTGTTAAAACATACTATAACTGTGGTTGTCCACACCTGAGTTCAATTTCTCTAGCCACACCCAGGCCTGATTATTGCCACACCTGTTCACAATCAAGGCATCACTTAAATAGGAGCTGCTTGACACAGTAAGGTCCACCAGAAGATCCTTAAAAGCTACACATCATGCCGAGACCCAAAGAAATTCAGGAACAATTGAGAAAGAAAGTAATTGAGATCTATCAGTCTGGAAAGGGTTATAAAGCCATTTCCAAAGCTTTGGGAATCCAGCGAACCACAGTGAGAGCCATTATCCACAAATGGCGAAGACATGGAACAGGTGGTGAACCTTCCCAGGAGTGGCCGGCCGCCCAAAATTACCCCAAGAGCGCAGCGACGACTCATCCAAGAGGTCACAAAAGACCCCACAACAACGTCCAAGGAACTGCAGGCCTCACTTGCCTCAGTTAAGGTCAGCGTTCATGCCTCCACCATCAGGAAAAGACTGGGCAAAAATGGCCTGCATGGCAGAGTTCCAAGGAGAAAACCACTGCTGAGCAAAAAGAACATCAAAGCTCGTCTCAATTTCTCCACAACACATCTTGATGATCCCCAAGACTTTTGGGACAACATTCTGTGGACCGATGAGACAAAAGTGGAACTCTTTGGAAGGTGTGTGTCTGGCGTATATCTGGCGTAGAAGGAACACTGCATTTCAGAAAAAGAACATTATACCAACAGTAAAATATGGTGGTGGTAGTGTGATGGTCTGGGGCTGTTTTGCTGCTTCAGGACCTGGAAGACTTGCCGTGATAAAAGGAACTATGAATTCTGCTGTCTACCAAGAGATCCTGAAGGAGAATGTCCGACCATCTGTTCGTGTCCTCAAGCTGAAACGAACTTGGGTTCTGCAGCAGGACAATGATCCTAAACACACCAGCAAGTCCACCACCGAATGGCTGAAGAAAAACAAAATGAAGACTTTGGAGTGGCCTAGCCAAAGTCCTGACCTGAATCCTATTGAGATGTTGTGGTATGACCTTAAAAAGGCCGTTCATGCTCGAAAACCCTCTAATGTAACTGAATTAGGACAATTCTGCAAAGATGAGTGGGCCAAAATTCCTCCAGGACGCTGTAAAAGCCTCATTGCACGTTATTGCAAACGCTTGGTTGCAGTTGTTGCTGCTAAGGGTGGCCCAACCAGTTATTAGGTTTAGGGGGCAATCACTTTTTCACACAGGGCCATGATGGTTTGGATTTTTTTTCACCTTTAATAATAAACACCTTCAATTACAAATTGCATTTTGTGTTTATTTGTGTTGTCCTTGACTATTGTTTAAATTGGTTTGATGTTCCGAAACACTTAAGTGTGACAAACATGCAAAGGAACAGGAAATGAGGAAGGGGGCAAACACTTTTTCACACCACTGTATACACCAGTATATAGGCATATATTGCAAACGCCAATTTAAATGACACCCAAAGCATTTTGAGAAGTCTTCTTCAGAGGTGTCACAGAAGATAGTGCGGATAATTTTGGCAAGTCATAAAGTTATATAGCATATATAAGTCGCTATATGTTGAAACCAAAACAAAAGAAAAGTAGAGGAGAGTGTTCTGATGCTCACGCCATGGTAACCGCTCAACGTCAGACCACTTAACCCGACCCAGGATACCCGACCGCAAAAGATCTCCTAGAAATTTGCTGGGAACTGAGAAAATGGGTATCTTGTATAAGGTACTAGGAGAAAGACCGCAAGAGTAGGCTAAATATTTAAGTCAGCAATCCATAAGCATCTGTTTCTGGAGGTCCTTTAAGGCTCGATTCACATCTATGCATTTTGCTTTTGAGCGTTTTGCGGTGCTTGGCGCGTTTTTGGACACGCGTTTTTGTCGCGTTTTGCGTTTTTTTTTTGTACACTGTGGTTGCTTACCAACCAGCTATATACAGTGTAAAAAAAAAAATGTAAAAAAAAATACGCAAATCGCAGCAAAATCGCTGTAAAAACGTGGTGAAAACGTGGCACTTGCGTTTTGGATGCGGGTCCATTGACTTCTATTACATGCAAAACGCTGCATTTTGCATGAAAAAAGTCCCCGACCCTTTCCAAAAACGCAGAGGCACAAAAATGCATTGATGTGAACATGGTCCATAGGAACCCATGTTCAAAAATTTCCCTGCATTTCTGCAAAATGCAAAATGCATCAAAAAACGCGCTAGTGTGAATGGAGCCTAAAGTCTGAGTACATATGCTTCACCAACCTGGCAATCTTAGTGGTCAAGGCAGTTCACATGCATGGTGTCCAAGAGCACCAAGAATTGACTTTAAAGGACCTCCAGCAACTGATGTTAGGTTAGTAAATAGATTCACAGCAATCCATAAACATCAGTTGCTGGAGGTCCTTTAAAGTCAATCCTTGGTGCTCTTGGACACCATGCATGTGAACCACCTGGGCCACTAAGATCGCCAGAGAGAAAGGGAGGCTGCAACTTGCCTAAAACAACAGGGAGAAGCAGCAGGGTGACAATTCTTATTCCCCAACCTAACACCCCTTTGCATACTTAAACTACCTCCCTACCTTCATATTGTAAAAAAAATGGTGGAGAGGTGGATGTGTATGTCTGGGGTGCTATTTATAAACAGCACTCCAGGAATAGTGCACGGGAGGGCAGTGCAGTGTCATTAGACAGCTCAGATCACAGAATAAAACCGATCTGAGTGGCTCTGTGCTACTGTTTACATTGGAGAACCATAAATCTTCCTTCTCTGTCACCTATTCTCCAGATCTTCTTCTTTCCTCCTCTCTGAGCCCTTCTCCTGTTGATTCTGTAAATAGGAAAACATCGCTCCCACTGACCACCAAGGAAAGGGGGGCACAGTGGAAGCATAGAGCAGCAAAGGGGTACAGTGGGAGCATATGGACCATACAGGGAACACACTGACCACCAGCATTTATGAAGCTCTCACCACTGATCTCCAACATTTAAGGGGCATATACCATTGACCATCAATATGTAAAGGGGCACTCACCACCAACAACCACCACCATAAGGGCTAGTTTACACTTGCTTCAAAACATGGCTTCGGACACTCTTTGTTAAAGCTCTCTGAACGCCAGTGAAAGCCCCATTCCCTAAATAAAATGGTTAGCTTACATTCCTGTTTACACCTTGCTTTTGCTTGGTGCTTTGATGAGGCTTTGGTGGAGCTTCGGTGAGGCTTTGTGGGGCTTCAATGAGGCTTTGGTGGGGCTTCAAGTGAGCTTTGCCATAGACTTCTATGGAGGCTTTGAAGACGCTTTGAAGCACCACTGAAGCTACATGGGGTATAATTTTTGAAGCGATGATGAAGCAAAGCAAAAGCAAGGTGTAAACAGACCATTTTATTTAAAGCATTAATCTATCCATACCACCGCGGCCACCACCAATTCAGGCATCCGGCCCCTTTCAGGATGCCAGGCGCCAGAATTACAGCGGCGGGGGTGTTTTTTTGAAGCACATGACTAGAGCCATAGTCTCTAATAGGCTTCAAAATAGGGTGGGCTGGGAGCGCAGAGCATTGCGCCATGATACCACCCAGGTGTTACAACAGCGAATGAATATTCACTGTTGCGACACTGATCCTCAATCCGGCCGAACAGAAGCAGGTCTGAAACTTGTTTTCTGATTGGCAGAAAAGAGAAGAGTCACAATTGGCGCCAAGGAGGAGGAGGGAGGAAACCGAAGGCGCCGATGCCCGTGGCGAGAACTGTCACTGCAAAGATGGGGTAAGTGCACCAACCAACCGACCGCCGGGGGGAGGTTGGATGGTGAAACTGTTTCCCGCCCCTCCAAAAAAAGTAACCACCGGCCATCACTGCCACCTTCAAATGGAGAGAACCCTCATAGTGGGACTTTTTAGGCACTAATGCCGCGTACACACGGTCGGAATTTCCGATGGAAACAGTCCGATGGGAGCTTTTCAACGGATTTTCCGACCGTGTGTATGCCCATCGGCAGGGGCGTAACTAGAAATCACAGGGCCCCATAGCAAAATGTTGTATGGGCCCCCCCCCCCCCACCACAAAAAAAAAAAAAAATGAACTAATGCCATCAAACAACAGATTACCACACTCATGAGGCACAGTACCCAGGCAACAGCTTAATTTTGAACAACAAAGTATGCAGTATATTGTATGCAGCCCCTGAAGGACACACATGCATACCCCCAGCAGTAAAGACCCCCCAGCAGTACAGACACCCTCCTAAGTACAGACACCCCACAGCATTACAGACACCCCCCTCAGTGCAGGACCCCCCCTAGCAGTACAGACACCCCCCAGTGCAGACCACCCCCTCAGTACAGACACCCTCCCAGTGCAGACCTCCCCAAAATTACAGACCCCCCCCTCAGTGCAGGACCCCCCCAGCAGTGCAGACCCACCCCCCTCAGTGCAGACCCCCCTCAGTAGTACAGAACCCCCCCAGTAGTACAGACACCACCTTAGTACAGACACCTCCCCTAGTGCAGACACCCCAGCAGTACAGACACCCCACCCAAGTGCAGACCCCCCCATCAGTACAGACACCCCCCACCTCAGTGCAGACCCCCCACCCAAGTGCAGACCCCCCACCTCAGCGCAGATCCCCATCAGTACAGACAGCCCGACCTCAGTGCAGACCCCCATCAGTACAGACACCCCCCGACCTCAGTGCAGACCCCCATCAGTACAGACACCCCCCGACCTCAGTGCAGACCCCCATCAGTACAGACACCCCCCGACCTCAGTGCAGACCCCCATCAGTACAGACACCCCCCATTACAGACCCCCCATCCAAGTGCAGACCTCCCATCAGTACAGACACCCCCGACCTCAGTGCAGACCCCCATCAGTACAGACACCCCCGACCTCAGTGCAGACCCCCATCAGTACAGACACCCCCCGACCTCAGTGCAGACCCCCATAAGTACAGACACCCCCCGACCTCAGTGCAGACCCCCATCAGTACAGACACCCCCCATTACAGACCCCCCCCCCACCTCAGTGCAGACCCCCTTAGTACAGACACCCACCCCCGTTACAGACCCCCCATCCAAGTGCAGACCCCCCCATCAGTACAGACACCCCCACCTCAGTGCAGACCCCCATCAGTACAGACACCCCCCGACTTCAGTGCAGACCCCCATCAGTACAGACACCCCCGACCTAAGTGCAGACCCCCATCAGTACAGACACCCCGACCTCAGTGCAGACCCCCATCAGTACAGACACCCCCCGACCTCAGTGCAGACCCCCATCAGTACAGACACCCACCCCCATTACAGACCCCCCATCCAAGTTCAGACCCCCCTTAGTACAGATGCCCCCCATCTCAGTGCAGGCCCCCCCTCAGTACAGACAATCCCCCATTACAGACCCCCCCACCTCAGTGCAGACCCCCTTAGTAAAGACACCCCCATTACAGACACCCCCCACCTCAGTGCAGACCCCCATCAGTAGACACCCCCACCCATTACAGACCCCCCCCGGGTAGTGCAGAGCCAACAGCAGACGCCCCCCCCCCCCCCCCCTTTACATCCCTTAGAACAGCGGCGTGTGTCCCTCGAGGCTTGAGCGCAGGCTCCTCCTCCTCTCTGGATGTAAACAGAGAGGAGGGGAGGCGGCTTCGGTCCGCGCCGCTGTTCTCCCTCCTGCGCTCAGTGCAGCATAGAAGGCACGTGAGCGGCGTTAGTGGTGCGGTTGCCGCTACCCACGGGTGTCACCCCCGCTAGCGGGTGTCACCCGGCGCGGCCCGCACCCGCCTAGCAACGCCGCTCACCGGGCCCTTGATTGGCTGTGGGCCCCATAGCGACCGCATGTGTCGCTATGGCGGTAGTTCCGCCACTGCCCATCGGTCTTTTTCTGTCGAAATTTCCGACGGACTTTGGATTGAGAACCTGTTCTCAATTTTTCCGACGAAAAACCTTTCATTTGGATTTTCCGATCGTGTGTCTGCAATTCCGACACGCAAAATTCCGACGCATGCTCGGAAACAATTCGACGCATGCTCGGAAGCATTAAACTTCCCTTTTATAGTGCTGTTGAACGTGTTTTATGCCGCTGTGTTACTGACCGTCGGAATTTGGTGTGATCGTGTGTAAGCAAGGCAGTTTGAGCGAAATTCCTTCGGAATTCCGACGGGTAAACCATCATAGCTTTTTCCGACGAGAATTCCGACCGTGTGTACGCGGCATAAGTCAAAGGGTTCATTAGTAGAAAGAAAAGATTGGAAACTTTATTTAAAGTATAGATTAAAAAACGTTTAGTAACCTTTCCAATCTTTTCTTTCTACTAATGTACTCTTTGACTTAGTGCCTAAAAAGTCCCACTATGAGGGTTCTCTCCATTTGTATAATATAGGGATGTTGGCACACCATCAGCTACTCTAGTCATTTTCAGATACCACGGCGGGGCCAAAACAGCGGGGCAAAAAAAAAAAAATGGGGGTGGGGGTCAGCCGGAGGTCTGCTTTAATTCTTGTAGTGAATCACCTACCTATACTTTTGTTCTCTAGTACATACTGGCCAGTTTTACACTGCTGTATTGTCTGCGGTCTATCAGTTTTTGATGGGAGCTCGAAAAAGGATAGCCATAGCAAACTACTGACCAATTACGATCTGCTAGTCAAAGAAGGCCTAACCCCTTTTCATGAAAAGTGGGTGTCCCTGCTAAAAGTCCCTAATAAACTGAAATAAATCAGATTGGAGTGCTGCTTCTGTATGCAATCCAAGCTAATTGTAAAAGAAAAAAAGTTAATTCCAAAGCCAAATATATTCTGCCAATGTCCATTGTCACTAAAATTGTCAGTGAAAATGATACTGTTCCATAACACCACATACAGACATGCCCCCGAGCATGCTTTTTGAAGAATTTGTGTACATTTATTGTTGCACTAGAAGCCACATGAAAAGGACCCTCTCCCCGCTATACAGTATTTTATTAAACTTCTTTTACAGTGGTACATGTCCCCCATAGCAGTGCCCAGCTTCCCATGCGTTTTTGACAATAGTTCGCCTGGTAACCCTAAAAAATTTCTTATTTTAACATGGTTTCCTCTAACTACATAAACTTCAGTGGAATTAGCCTCTAATGCCGCGTACACACGGTCGGAATTCTCGTCGGAAAAAGCTCTGATGGTTTTCCCGTCGGAAAAATTGAGAACAGGTTCTCAATCCAAAGTCTGTCGGAAATTCCGACAGAAAAAGACCGATGGGCATACACACGGTCGGAAAAAACTTTGAAAAGCTCCCATCGGACTGTTTCCATCGGAAATTCCGACCGTGTGTACGCCGCATAAGTTTGGCTTTGCCAAAATTACAAGATTTGCCAAACCCTTGACAATTCAGACCTGGATCAGTATCCATAGGGAACCAAATGTTCCATTTGTTCAGTGATCCATTGCTTCTAGCAACAGTGCATAATTTTGTAATACGATTAAGCTACTAAAAACTCCTTGTACTAACAAGATAGAACAATAACAGGCTTAGCCTGTTAGTGCACTTCCCTTGCCCAGGCACTTCTGTGCCTTGAGCCCCATAGTTTTATATTGGCTGTCTGAGAGTATCTGAGGCACTGCTGCCTCTACTGGTCTCACCAGATTTGGAGTGAGAACTTAATGATGATACTGCTGTGTTGCTCACTGTTCTCCTTGCTGAAGTGGAAACTGCACCTGAGAACCCGCAGTGCAAGAATCTTCCTGTGTGAAGAAAGGTACATACATGTGCGCAGCCATGCAAATCTGAGGAACTCTGTCCGTGGTCATCTTACAGGTGTTCGTGTGCATGCATGAGTGCAAATTAGTGCCAGGCATCCTCTGTGTCATTGCCATTAGGTCTATTATGTTTCCGTGCTTCTATTATCTGCTCCTGTAGTAATCTTCTGTTGCTGTCTCAATCTCCTCCTGACTCTGCTTGAATGCCACCTGTACCGACCCCTGGCTTGTCTGTGGATTACACTTCTGCCTGCTCCTTCTACGCATCTGCCTTGCTGTTACTGACCCCGGCCTGACTCACGACTAGGCTTCTGCTTGCTTTCTGTACTTGATCTGCTCGCTAGTTACTGACCTGGACTGTCTGACCCTACCTTTGGTTCTTCATCCTGTATCTGAGTCGGCTGATCTATGCCTGACGCTGGTTCAGCCACTCCTCGCATCCTGACACACACCAGCATCTGTCAGCAAGAGACTTACAAGGCACTAATGCGGCGTGCCACTCTGTGCACTGGCGTCCCCTGTCACTTTACCAAGGCTCCTGAGCCAGAGCTGTGAGAGAGGCCTACTTATGTACTTCAGGCTCCCCCACCAGGTACGTTACACCCTGCTTCTTGTTATTCATTCATTCTATGGATCTTTGCTTCTGCCACCTCTCCTGAGGCTTCTTGAATACTCCCCCACCAGCCAACAGATCACCAGCCACCAAGATGGCCACCTCCAAACAGAAACACAGTGCAGAAAATGGCATGGTAAGTCAGTAATGGGGGAAAGAAAAACTGCAGAGGGTTTGCAGTCCTTTTCCCTCTGGTTGCTTTTTTGGGAACAACTTCCACACATAAGATCCTTCTTAAAACAACACTTCACTTACTTTTGTAACTTCCTTTCATTTAGCTCCTTCCCTTCCCTTAAGCAAATAGCATACAAAACATTCTTTCCAGAGATGGGATACCACAGCCAGTGCTTCCACCTTTTTGGCTTATATAAGAATGGTTTCCCCCCCAAACAGGGCAGGTGCTAGACTATTTTGCTTGCTAGGCAAGACCAGCTACTTGCACCCCCCAAAACAATGAAATAAATAAATGTTGCAAATGCAGCCTATGCAGGGATGCTTTCTCACCTCCTTGAACCGCACCTCATTGGCTGGATACCACTTCTTCACGGATTGGCGGAAGTTTGAAGGAGATGGTTTTGTCTCATCCAATCCTGCAGCGGTATGCAGAACGTCAGCGCAGAGTTTTTTGGAACAGGGAAGCCATCAGAAATGTTGGGGCCCTTTACACAGCTTTAGGCCTGCGTCCCCTGGACCTGACCCCCTTACATCAGAGTTTACTCCTAGGGTCCCCACAGTTCCCCTGTTACATCAGGGTCCCCAAAGCCCCCCTCCCTTCATCAGTATCCCCAGAGTCACCCCCCCCCCCTTACATCAGGGTCTCAAGAGTCCCCTCTCCTTAGATCAGAGTCCTCAGAGTCCCCCCTTACATCAGGGTTCCCAGAGTCCCCCCTCCTTAAATCAGGGTCCCCAGAGTTTGCCCTTACATCAGAGACCCCATTTTTATTAGGGTCCCCAAAGTCTCCCCTTACATTAGAGTTTCCCAACATCCCCCCTTACATCAGGGCCCCTAGAGTCCCCTTCCTTAAATTATGGACACCAGTTTTCCCCCTTACACCAGAGTCCCCCTTTCATTAGGATCCCCAAAGTCAGCCCCCTTACATCAGGGTCCTAAAGCGACCTTAAAAACCCTAGCTCTGAGAACAGCGGGTGGCGGTGGATGCTGTGAGACTTTGTATTCAGGGACAGCTCTGATTGCTGCGCAGCCTACGCTGAGTGAGTGGCGCGGCTGTGGCAGCAGGGCGTTGACTGGGTATTTGGGCAGGACGCTCTGGGGAGGGTTTGGACCCAGCAACAACTGGCCGTGGCCTAGCCGCGGCAGCCTAGTTCGCTGTAGTGGTAAAGCAGCTGGGATACCCACATCATGGATCTCAGGAGAGTTCTGAAGCTGTTCAGAATACACAGTACATGCGCAGTGTTGCGACATCAGGATGCCGGCTGCTAGGACCTGGAAGAGACAGATGGCCCCCCAATGAAAACACAAAAAAGGTGACTGGACAGGACCCGGCATGCGATGGCTTTTGATGGATAACAAAAGGGTAGTGGATTCGCTGGACGGGTGAGTATGGCATTTCAATTCAACACAGCATACCAGGTAAGAAGGGGTTTATATTGAAATTAACCCTGGGAAAAGGGGGGGGGGGGGTTCCTCTTTAAAGCAAGAATTTCAAGTCGGAAATACGATGACAGGAGTAGCGATGAAAGTCCTGCTTAGTTATGTGATTGTACAGTTCAGTACTGCAGAAATTCAGGTACACCCAGAATCATCCGTGGGTCATCTGGGTGATCAGTCAATGTCCACCATCTTAAAGGTCATCAGGTCAATAAGCCATACTGCGGGATGTATTTATAGAATGCCAAAGCGTAACGCATTTTGCTTTTAGGAAAAGAGTTGTTAGGTACTTTATTCAGAGTTAACATGTATTTTAGGTTATTATTGCAGTGTTCAACTTTAACCACTTCAGCCTCGGACCATTTGGCTGGCCAAAGACCAGAGCACTTTTTGCGATTCGGCACTGCGTCGCTTTAACTGACAATTGCGCGGTCGTGCCACGTGACTCCCAAACAAAATTGACGTCCTTTTTTTCCCCACAAATAGAGCTTTCTTTTGGTGGTATTTGATCACCCCTGCGGTTTTTATTTTTTGCGCTATAAAAAAAAAAATAGCGACAATTTTGAAAAAAAACACATTATTTTTTACTTTTTGCTATAATAAATAAACCCCAAAAATATATAAAAAAAATATTTCCTCAGTTTAGGCCGATTTCTTCGCAATAAGTGTTTATTTATTGGTTTGCACAAAAGTTATAACATCTAAATTTTTATTAATAATTTATTTTTTTACTAGTAATGGCGGCGATCAGTGATTTTTATCGTGATTGCGACATTATGGCGGACACATCGGACACTTTTGGGACCATTCACATTGATGCAGCGATCAGTGCGATTAAAAACAAGGAAAGGGGCGCATCTGAGTATATATCAACAATAATGTATTAAGAAAAGCAATATCCACTCACATGTAGAACTGTAAAGTAGAGTTCAGCTACGTCTCTGGGCTGAAGAGAGGGTGGAGGACTACAGGTCACAGCGAGTCCTTGAAGCGCTGGCACCACATCAGATCCAGGTGAGGATAATATGGGATGGTTGAGCACAGCAAGCTCACCTTCAGATATCCAGATGGCACACCGGGACAGGATGGAGTCAAAGATGAAGCCGTCAAAACTCGAGTGTGGGTCCCGGGAGTAAAGATGAGAGGACGCCAGAGTCAGTCACTGGTCGTGCTGGGGTGTCCACAAGGCTCGTACGGCATCCGTATGGTCGAAGTAACACGGCTGTGTGATCAGAGCCAAAACGAGGCTTGGGAAGCAAACAGCGTGGCGCCCAGCTGTGACGTCACAAATATGCGACGCCTTGCTGAGTATTCTCGCTATTGTGTGCGATTAAATATGCATTTATTACTGTGTAAATGTGACGGGCAGTGAAGGGGTTAACCACTAGGGGCGCTGTAGGGGTTAAGTGTGTCCTAGGGAGTGATTCTAACTGTGGGGGGGAGGGGCTATGTGTGACATGACTCTGATCACCACTCCCAATCACAGGGAGCTGTGATCAGTGTCCTGTCACAAGGCAAAACGGAGAAATGCTTGTTTACATCAACATTTCCCCATTCTTCCTCTCTGTGAGACGATCGCGGGTATCCCCACAGCCTCGCAATCACACTCACAGAGCTTGCGGCGAGCGCGCCCGCAAACCGCTTCTTATAGGGCAATATACAGGTACGTTAATATGCCTGCCGACGTATATCGGCGTCAGCCGGTCGGCAAGCGGTTAAAGTAATTTTTTATATGGTGTTTACTTTTTTGGTTCTTAAGCCTGGGTTCACACTGTAGCGAACACAGATACTGCATGTGATTTGCACCCGCACTGCGCCTGCGTCTGTGCAATGCGAGTTCAGCCATACAGTTGTATGGCTGAACTCGCATTGGATTCGCACAAAAAAGTTCATGTCAAGTTGAATCGATTAGGGGAGGTTGTAAAACGTCCCGTGTACCAGTGGCGTTGCTAGGTCTACAAAAGATCTGGGGCTAGAGCCCATAGCAGCGAAGTAAAGAAAGTCATACACTTGGGCGGGCATACACATGTATATAATATACATGTATGATGTGATATATATATATATATATATATATATATATATATATATATAGATATAGATATATATATAGATATATATAGAGATATATCTATCTATCTATATATATATATATATATATATATATATATATATATATATATATATATATATATATATATACATACATTCCCACCCATAGGGACTTAGGAGGTAAATTGGGGAAAAGGACCTCCAAGGTAGTATTCTCAGAAATACTACCGGTACATCGAGCCACATCAGAAAGGTAGAGGGAGATTAGGGAAGTAAACAAGTGGCTGAGGAGCTGGTGTAGTAAGGAGGGGTTTGGGTTCCTGGAGGACTGGGCCGACTTCTCACTTGGTCACCAGTTCTATAGAAGGGACGGACTGCCCCTAAATGAGGAGGGTGCAGATCTGCTGGGAGTGAAGATGTCTGAAAAGTTAGGGGGCTTTTAAACTAGGCGATGGGGGGAGGGTACAGAGGTAGAGATAGTCAGTGTGGAACATATTCCAGAGGGTAGTATTGGAGGCATTAGTGGTAGGTTGACTAAAGCACATAAAACCAAGGTAAGTATAGTAACAAGTCCTATTTGCAATCTCGGAACACCCAATAAGAGGATAGTATGCGACCGATCTAAACTACGTGGCATGTTCTTTAATGCTAGGAGCCTGGCGGACAAGATGGGAGAACTAGAGATACTGTTGTACGAGGAGGTTTTGGATTTTGTGGGAATTTCAGAGACTTTCAACAGCTCTCATGATTGGCTGGCAACCAATCAAGGGTATTCCCTTTATCACAGGGATAGAGAGGGTAAAAAAGGGGGAGGGGTATGGCTGTATATCAAGAATAACGTACAAGTGAATGTGAGAGATGACATCACTAAGGGAGCTAGGGAGAAGGAGGAATCCTTATGGATAGAGCTCCAAAGGGATGAAACTAAGGGGAAAATAATACTGGGAGTATGCTATAAGCCCCCTAACCCGAGGGAGGAGGGGTAGACGGACCTCTTATCACAATTTGGATTAGCAGCAAGGATGGGAAGTGTCATTATAATGGGGGATTTTAATTATCCAGACATAGACTGGGCAGAAGGAACCGCAAATTTGTCTAAGGCTAGCCAGTTCCTAAATGTCTTGCAGGACAATTTCATGGGTCAGATGGTAGACGCACAAACTAGAAACAAAGCGTTACTAGACCTATTGATTACCAACAATATAGACCTGATCACGGATGTGGAAATAAGGGGCAATTTAGGAAACAGCGATCACAGTTCAATTAGCTTCAGTATAAATCACACAAATAGGAAACATAAGGGGAATACAAAGACATTCAATTTCAAAAGAGCAAATTTCCCTAAACTACGAACCTTGTTAGAAGATATAAATTGGGATAAAATCTTAGGAACAAAGAACATGGAGAAGAGATGGGTTTGCTTTAAAAGCATATTAAATAAGGGCATTAGCCAGTGCATCCCACTGGGATATAAATTTAAAAGAGCTAAAAAAAATCCTGGGTGGCTTAACTCCAATGTAAAATGCATATAAAAGCAAAGGAGAAGGCCTTCAAAAAATACAAGGCTGAGGGATCATCATCATCATTCAGAATTTACAAAGAATGCAACAAGAAATGTAAGGGTGCAATTAGGGTGGCTAAGATAGAACACGAAAGACACATAGTGGAGGAGAGCAAAAAAAAATCCCAATAAATTCTTCAAGTATATAAACAGTAAAAGAGGGAAGACAGACCATATTGGCCCTATAAAGAATGAGGAATAAATCTGGTTACAAAGGATGGGGAGATGACAAAGGTGTTGAATTTATTCTTCTCCTCAGTCTTCATGAGGAAATCAGGGGGCTTCACTAACAAAAACTGCAGTGTTTATCCTCATGATACATCACAGGAAGCACCCTCATGGCTAATAGAAGACAGAATTAGAAATAAACTTTAAAAACGTAACATTAATAAGTCACCGGGACCAGATGGCTTGCACTGGAGGGTACTCAGGGAACTTGGTCAAGTAATTGCCAGACCATTGTTCCTAACTTTTACTGACAGTCTACTGACTAGAATGATACCAGCTGATTGGAGAAAAGCCAATGTAGCACCAATATTTAAAAAATGGCCAAAATACATCCCTGGGAATTGCAGACCAGTTAGCCTAACATCAATAGTATGCAAGCTCTTGGAGGGGATGATAAGGGACTATATACAAGATTTTAGTAATGAAAACGGTATCATTAGCAGTAATCAACATGGATTCATGAAGAATCGTTCTTGCCAAACCAATCTATTAACCTTCTATGAGGAGGTGAGTTGCCATCTAGATAAAGGAAGGCCCGTAGACGTGGTGTATCTGGATTTTGCAAAAGCATTTGACACTGTTCCCCATAAACGTTTAGTGTACAAAGTAAGGTCCGTTGGCATGGACCATAGGGTGAGTATATGTATTAAAAACTGACTACAATGGCGAGTTCAGAGGGTGGTGATAAAAGGGGAGTACTCAGAATGGTCAGGGGTGGGTAGTGGGGTCCCCCAGGGTTCTGTGCTGTTCATAAACGACTTGGAGGATGGGGTAAACAGTTCAATCTCTGTATTTGCAGAAAATACTAAGCTAAGCAGGACAATAACTTCTCCGCAAGATGTGGAAACCTTGCAAGAAGATCTGAAAATTAATGGGGTGGGCAACTACATGGCAAATGAGGTTTAATGTGGAAAAATGTAAAATAATGCATTTGGGTGGCAAAAATATGAATGCAATCTACTCACTGGGGGAGAACCTCTGGGGGAACTAAGGATGGAAAAGAACCTGGGGGTCCTAGTAGATGATAGGCTCAGCAATAGCATGCAATGCCAAGCTGCTGCTAACAAAGCAAAAAGAATATTGGTATGCATTAAAAAGGGGATTAACTCCAGGGATAAAGCGATAATTCTCCTGCTCTACAAGACTCTGGTCTGGCCTCACCTGGAGTATGCTGTCCAGTTCTGGGCACCAGTCCTCAGGAAGGATGTACTGGAAATGGAGCGAAGAAAGAAGGGCAACAAAGCTAATAAAGGGACTGGAGGATATTAGTTATGAAGAAAGGTTACAAGCACTGAACTTATTCTCTCTAGAGAAGAGACACTTGAAAGGGTATATGATTTTAATTTACAAATACCATACTGGTCACCCCACAATAGGGATAAAACTTTTCTGTGGAAGGGAGTTCAATAAGACACGTGGCCACTCCTTAAGATTAGAAGAAAAGAGGTTTAACCTTAGACTGCGTAGAGAGTTCTTTACTGTAATGCCCCGTACACACGGTCGGAAATTCCGACCACAAAATCCGTCAGATTTTTTCCGACGGATTTTGTCCGACACTGGTGTTGCATACACACGGTCGGACAAAGTTGTCGGAAAATCCTGAACGTGGTGACGTTCGTTGCGTACGACGGGACTACGTAGAGGCTAGTAGCCAATAGCTTTGGTCTTGTAATGTGATCTGAGCATGCGTGGCACTTTGTCCGTCGGAATTCGCTACACACGATCGGAAAATGTCCGATAGGACTTTGTTGTCGGAAAAATTTGAGAGCAGGATCTCAAACTTTTTGACGGAAAAAGTCAGATGGAGCCCACACACGGTCGGAATTTCCGACAACATGGTCCGATAGGACATTTTCCGTTGGAAAATCCGACCGTGTGTACGGGGCATAAGAGCGGCAAGGATGTGGAATTCCCTTCCACAGGCGGTGGTTTCAGCGCGGGGGGGGGGGGGCATTGATAGTTTAAAAAAACTATTAGATAAGCACCTGAATGACCACAACATACAGGGATATACAATGTAATACTGACATATAATCACACACACAGGTTGGACTTGATGGACTTGTGTCTTTTTTTCAACCTCACCTACTATTTAACTATGTAAGTGGGTGCATTACAACCGGGTGCATTCCCACCCAGGGGAAATAAAAAGGGGTGCATTACAACTGGGTGCAATGCTATGCAGACTATGTAGAAAAAAAAATAAATACACCTTTTTTTACCTGCAAAAAAAGTGTTTATTTATTATTATTATTATGTTTTTTTTTTTTTATAAAAAGGAGAGAGAGAGAGAGATAAATTAAAGAGAGAGAGAGAGAGAGAGAGAGAGAGAGAGAGAGAGAGAGAGAGAGAGAGAGAGAGAGAGAGAATGAATGAGAATAAGTAAAAATAACCAGATTCCGGCAGCACCTTAATTCTTCCGCCCCAGCCACGGCTGTTCTTCTTCTCTCCTGCTGCCCTCAGGCATAATCACAGCGTGACTCTGCTGGCTAGGCACCAGACTAGTGGGCGGCATTGCGCCATCCGGATGTAAGGAGAAATCCAGCACCACGGCATTCTCCTGTTCTTCTGCTGTGGCCCTCTCACCTCTCAGGCATATCACTCCACAGACTGCAGGTCACACTTCAGTAGGCGGCGCCATGCCGGCCAGCCGGATCAAAGAGAAGGCACTGGCATCGCATTGGCAAATGCGGCTGCCGCCGCTACTGACTGCTCCCATTAAGAGACTCGGGGCTATGGGTCCCAAATTCAGGGCTATAGCCCAAGTAGCCACCCCCTAGCGACGCCACTGCCGTGTACATTAGGCCTTATCAACGAAAATGTGCATAAACTCAGGTTACAGCTTTAACACGAGTTTACAAGCAGTTACAAGCATTTGGAGTTTGA
Organism: Lithobates sylvaticus; assembly: GCA_028564925.1. Classification (NCBI taxonomy): domain Eukaryota; kingdom Metazoa; phylum Chordata; class Amphibia; order Anura; family Ranidae; genus Lithobates; species Lithobates sylvaticus. The sequence continues at coordinate 39,813,460 of CM053027.1, read as the reverse complement.
AATGCCAGTAAACTACCGTCCTGAATTTATTTATGCTTTCAAAAAAATGCCACTAAACTCCTGTAAACTACCCTGTGAACATGTACACATAAGATAACATAGAGGAGAGTTCAGGGGCTGCTGAAAAAAACTCCCAATTCGTTTAGCAGCTGCAGTCTACATGAAAAATTGATTCCAGGGCCATTTAAGTTGTAAATGTGTTTGGATTATTTTTGGAGAATAAGGATATAGTTTAATATAATGATTAAACACGTATCACTTGGAGAGGAAGCAAGCCTTATATTACTCCCAGGAAAGATATTTTTTTAAGTCCTTGAAATTCTGTGTTTACGACTCAAAGTCCTGGGTGTACCTGCCCTACCTCTGTTTGCAGTAAGTTTGTGTGGGCAAATCTTAGTGCTCAGGCAGATCGCTGGAATCGTGCCGCATAAAGTATGCCCAGCACTAAAGATTTCTTATGACATGTTGACATTATAGGAGAGTCTGTGTGAACTTTGCTGCAGCTCCCTGGTTTGTGGCTTTGTAAAGGGATCTTTATAGGGGAAGTTAATGCTATAAAGTGTATGATTTACTTCTGGAGAAGTAGCTAACAATTCATCCTTGCATTGTATCCCAACTGACTTTATATTGTTATGTGTCTTTTAACACCTTCCCGCCCAGCCAATAGCAAATTGACGGGCAAGCGGTGGTTCAGTTATCCTGACTGTGCGTCATATGACGTCCTGTCAGGATGCGCCAATTATGGGGCCGCGCAGTGGCGCGATCTGTCACTGGGCACATCTGCAAGACATGGCCGATGACCAATCCGAGTACCGGCTTGCTGCCAGTACCATGTGATCGCCGTGACGTATCACAGCAGGTCATATGACATTTGTAAACAATAGATGGCTTCCTTTCATGCCATCCATTGAATACAACTGTGTCGTTAGCTGTGATTGGTCTGTGTGATCACATGGTACAGGGCCATTCACAGCTCATCTGTATCACGTGATTAGTTCTGGCTAATCACAGCTAATCAAAATGAAATAGACCATTTTGATTCAGTAAAATGCTTGTAGCAATGTAATGCATTGCTATATGCAAACATAATGTGTACAAAAAAAAAATCATATCCGCAGAGTAGTACAGTTTTATTATGGTAACATTATATTGCTCTGTTCACAGTGCGTTAAAAAATTTTTTTTTTAAATTGTAATTGTTACCACTACATCCTTTATATGAAATGCTGTACTGCACTGGTGACAATATGGTAAAATCAACTGACAAAAACAAATATGGTGTCAAAAATAAAAAAAACCCTAATGCTGCTGCAATCATATATGTGAGATACCCACATAAAACGATAAATAGAAAAAATGGCTGCGCTGCAAGATGTGAATTAACACACCAGTAGTAAAGTGCTATATAAGTGAACATAAATGTGGATACTAAGGTTGAAAAATATTATATCTTAAATGAATACTGAATAAAATATTCTTGGGACAATATGTTTTTAAAAAAAGAAAAACACTTTCTTTTTTTTTATCGTTTATTTAGCGATAAAAAGGCCACCAAAAGAAAGCTCTATTTCTTTGAGCAAAATGATAAAAATGTTGTTTGGGTACAGTGTTGTATGACCGCGCAATTGTCATTCAAAGTGCAGCAGCACTGAAAGCTGAAAATTGACCTGGGCAGGAAGTGGTTAAAGTTACTTTACAGACCACAGGAAGGCAACGATCAACATAAAAAGCACCCAGCCACCTACAACCTAACAGATGAAAACTAAACGGGTGGACCGGCAACAACCGAAAGGCAGACTGACTGTAACGCCGTATCCAAAAAAACGCAGCATCGAAAGAGGAGTACGACACCGCACACCCCTCAGGGGCAATAGCATCGTTGACCGACCCACCTTTTCGGGAAGGACAGGTGGTGAACCAAGCGGAACTTATTGGGCTCCTTCTTTGGAATGACCCCCAAAGGAGAGACCACTAAATTGTCCAAGGGGGGTTGAACAAAAGGGGGGGGTTGAACATGTGGCCCAACAACACCCCTTTAGCGAGTTTCTCAGAAACCACTGCAGAGTGCAAAAGAGCTGACCGCAAATTGTCGGCCACTGGAGGGATCTGAGTAAGGGATCAAGAAACCCTCCGGGAAGCCAACCTGCCACGAACGGGCTCCAGGCCGATCTGGATATCTACTTAGAAAGGGAACCACCAAGTCCACCCTCACCCGTGTCTTGCGTGAAGGAGTGGAGGACATAAGCTTCATCCATAAACTGATGTCCTTATGATGGTTTAAATGTTTTTCTCTGATGGAAAAATAATCTAGCAGAATACTACCAGAGACATAACTATACCCATCAGTTCCCTATGGCTAAATATCTGGTTGGTGTCTCCTCTGTCATAATGAATGTCTAATCAAACACTGCAATGGGGTCCTATCAGAAACATTTAGATCCCTTGCAGCAAATAATTTATTCCCACAGATCAGTATCGTTTTTCCCACGATGGGTGTCTTTCGTTTTTCCTCTCATTACACTGACCAAGAGCAGCCATGGAAGGGCAGGGCTGGAGGGTCCGATCCCGGGCTCCCTGTATGGCACTGAGCTTCCGGGGAATTGGAAGGGCTGAGCATGCCGTGGGGAAGGTACCTGCGGAGCCGTGGCAGAGGCTCCCAGCAAGGCTGCTACTTGGTCCTGCAGCCAGTTGGTCCCCATCGCCACTGCAGCTCTAGCAGGTCAGCCATAGTAGAGATGGTGGGGGTGAGCAGGTGGGCAGGAGACCGGTAGGAAGACGAGCTGGTGGGGGTTAACGTTCTTCCCCCACGTTTCTTCACCGGATACCTGGAGTTCTTTTCTCCCCTCCCAAAACTTCACATGAAGCCCCCCCCCCCCCCAAAGTGACTATCCTCCCCAATCCCCTAAAAGGCCCCCTTCACTGCAAAATTGTTAACCCTGTCACCTCCAGATTCCCCTATCATGCTAGCCCTACGCTCATTTTTATTTTATTTTATTTTTGCTTTGGGCTGTACTATATCTGATTCACTTCAGCTTGTAATGATGATTCAGCTTTTTCACAACACATTCATTTTTTTTGTCATTCTAGCTTCATATCAAGTTCAATGATTTTAATTTATTTATAGAGATAAAGATTCACCCGCAATGCTGAATAACAGCCTTCGAGGAGAAAGGAGAATCCCACAGGCACCCCCTTATTATGTAAAAGGCTTAACATACAGTAAGCAACAGGTCTTGTGCAATTCTCAGTGAGTAGTCAGGTCTGGAGTGGGACAACCCTTCCCATCAGTCACTAACCACAAACACCTTGTAGCACGCACAGCAAAGGCATAACTTGAGTCATGGCTGTCATGTGACTGCTGTGTGGCCCAATATTTAAGCGGGGCCCCAAAAAGAAGAAACCATACTGTATATATCAGGGCCGATCCTAGGGTCACAGACGCCTGGGTGCAGAAATATTTCTGGCGCCCCCACGTGGGCGTGGTCATCTTACCAACTCCTCCCCTTTACAAATGTTTCTATGACAACGACTTCAACACAGAGATGTTCCCGTAAGAAGTCTTCGTTACCCTGGGATCCTCCCATGATCTTTTACCAATAAATAAAATACAGGAAGAGCGTACACTAATGAGACCTGGAGGGGAGTCTCTCTGATGCACACAGAGGGGGCTTCTGTTAGAGAGTCTATTAGAAAGAGCCCCCAGACATAGTACAGGAGATGGTCAGAGACTGTAGACATGATACTAGAGACGGTCAGAGACTGCAATCATAGTACAGGAGACGGTCAGGCTGCACACAATACAGGAGATGGTCAGAGACTGCAGACATGTTACAAGAGATGGTAGTAAATAATGGCTGATCGGCCCTCTCACCTGACCCAGCGATACAGCAACAACGGTTCCTCTGATCAGGAGTCTGCTCACTCTGAATTGCCCGTGGCGACTCCGCTGGGTAGAGCCCAGACCTGTATTCCTGCAATGACTCTATTCCTTCCTCCACCAGGGATGGCGCCAGGCTGTGTGGCTTTTTCTCTCTCTGATGGTGTTCTCTCAGCACTGCCCTCTCCCTCTGGAGTCCTGGGTGCCCTTCCCTGAAAGCTTCCCCGGGCTCCTGGCTTTCTCTCTCCCATTCAGCTGAGCATGCTGTTTGGGCTGCAGTTTCCATGTTACAGTGGGGCTGCCAGTCCTTGGGACCACATGTCCCACAATCCTTTTCTTTGCTCCTTTGTTTTTTCTTCCCTGGCCGTTATGAAGGCGGGGGAAGAAACATAGTGCGCCGCTCACTAGTACAGCATCGCACGAGGAGGTGAGGGAGAGGGGAAATAAGAGCCCGCAGCTGCAGTGGCATCACTAGGGTTGGTGTCACCTGGTGCAGTAAAACATGGTATCACCCCCTCCACCAACTATAGTCGTCCCTCAGTACAGACCCCACTCCATTAAGTATAGACCCCCCCTCCGTCAGTGCAGACCCTTCACTAAGTATAAATACCTCCCTCAGGACAGACCCCCCCCCATTAGTATAGACCCCCAGGACAAAACACCCCCCTTTATCAGTATAGACCCCCCCTCAGGACAAACCTTTCCCCCCCGACATTAGTACAAACCCCCCAGAACAAACCACCCCCCCCCCTCCATTAGTACAGACCCCCCAGAACAAACCACCCCCTCCATTAGTATAGACCCCCCAGGACAACCCCCCCCCCACCCCACCCCACAACCCCCCCCCCCCCACATTAGTACAGACCCCCCCCACATTAGTATAGACCCCCCAGGACAAACCCCCCACATTAGTATAGACCCCCCAGGACAACCCCCCCCCCACATTAGTATAGACCCCCCAGGACAACCCCCCCCCACATTAGTATAGACCCCCCAGGACAACCCCCCCACATTAGTATAGACCCCCAGGACAACCCCCCCACATTAGTATAGACCCCTCAGGACAAACCCCCCCCCATATTAGTATAGACCCCCCAGGACAAACCACCCCCCCCACATTGGTATAGACCCCCCAGGACAAACCCCCCCACCCCACATTAGTATAGACCCCCCGGGACAAACCCCCCCACCCCACATTGGTATAGACCCCCCGGGACAAACCCCCCCCCACATTAGTATAGACCCCCCCCAGGACAAACCCCCCCCCACATTAGTATAGACCCCCCCAGGACAAACCCCCCCACATTAGTATAGACCCCCCAGGACAACCCCCCCCACATTAGTATAGACCCCCCAGGACAACCCCCCCACATTAGTATAGACCCCCCAGGACAACCCCCCCCCCCCCCATTAGTATAGACCCCCCCCCCAGGACAAACCCCCCCCCCACATTAGTATAGACCCCCCAGGACAAACCCCCCCCCCCCCATTAGTATAGACCCCCCAGGACAAACCCCCCCCACATTAGTATAGACCCCCCCAGGACAAACCACCCCCCCACATTGGTATAGACCCCCCCAGGACAAACCACCCCCCCACATTAGTATAGACCCCCCAGGACAAACCCCCCCATCCCACATTGATATAGACCCCCCAGGACAACCCCCCCCCCACATTAGTATTGACCCCCCAGGACAAACCCCCCCACATTAGTATAGACCCCCCCCAGGACAAACCACCCCCCCCCCCACATTAGTATAGACCCCCCAGGACAACCCCTCCACATTAGTATAGACCCCCAGGACAACCCCCCCCCCCCACATTAGTATAGACCCCCCCACGACAAACTACCCCCCCCCCCACATTGGTATAGACCCCCCCTCGACAAACCACCCCCCCACCACTAGGCTAATTAAAACCACCCGGGCGGCAGCTGGAGAGGACAGTGTGCAGCCGCGCCGCCCGGGTGGAGAACAGAGCGTGTGTGATGCTTGTGCTTGTGGGCAGAAGGCGGAAGTTAAACACAGGACTCCTCCTGTGTTTAACTTCCGCCTCCTGCCCACAAGCGCCAGCATCACACACGCTCTGTTCAAGTCGGGCTCGGCCACTGAGCGCCCCACCCCCCCGTGGCGTCACTGCGCGGCCGCTCCCGCGGCCGCGGCCGCGACGGGCGGAGAGAGCCGCGCCGCCTACGGACAAGGAGAGGAGGAGGGAGCGGAGCACTCTGGCGCTCCAGCGCCCCCACCTCTGTGGCGCCTGGGTGCACTGCACCCCGTGCACCACGGGACGGACCGGCCCTGGTATATATAAAAGCTAACTAAAAGTGTTTCTAAAGCCAGAATAGCAAATGGGCAGTAGAATTGGACAGAGTAGGAGATGGTCAGTAGAGTTGAACAGAGTAGGAGATGGCCGGTAGAGTTGGACAGAGTGGGAGATGGTTAGTAGATTTGGACAAAGTAGGAGAAGGTTAGTAGAGTTGGACAGAGTGGGAGATGGTTAGTAGATTTGGACAAAGTAGGAGAAGGTTAGTAGAGTTGGACAGAGTGGGAGATGGTTAGTAGAGCTGGACAGAGTAGGGGATGATTATTAGAGTTGAACAGAGTGTGAGATGGTCAGTAGAGTTTGCAGAGTAAGAAATGGTCAGTAGAGTTGGACATAGTGGGACTGAAAAAGAAGTTAGGAGAAATCCCCAACACACATGTGACAGGTGTTCCCGTTGGAAGATTTTCTCTCATCTCCTGCTTGGGCTGTAGGATGCGGTTAACTTAGTTCACTTTATTCTAGACTCTCCTTATCCCATTTGTAAAGCCTGCTCCGAACACTTCTGATTTTTTTTCATAGCTCTGATCTGTCCTCTTCTCTAAGATGGACCAGCCATTAGTACAAGCGCTCCTAAGCAGTACAGAATCACGTGCCGTCCTTTACATGTGCTGGGCTCAGAAGGACAGCGTTTGCTCTTGTACCACTGGGGGGGGGGGGGGGCGCTCATTCTAATGGCTGGTCCATCTTAGAGAGGAGAACAGGAGACAGTTGTGAAAAATATCAGAAGTGTTTGGGGCAGGCTTCACAGGTATGAAAAGAGCATAAATTAATATTTAACTAACCCTTTAAAGCTGAAGTTTTTTTTTTCCTTTTTTTTTTTTTGCATAAACATTTTATGAAATGTTTTTGAAAGAAGTACAACACACAAAAATAAAAACACATACAATGCATATTCATTTAGATGGAAGGTGATAAACCAGATAAGACAAGAAATGAATAGACATGGGAGCCATCAAAAAAAAAAAATTCGTTTCGTAAAAAAAAAATTCGTAATTCGTGTACGAAATTAACCGAAAACTTATTAACGTTACATAACACAAGTCTATTGTTCACCAATCACTCGTATTTCGTACTTCCTCTGAGTGATTGGTGAACAATAGACTTGTGTTATGTAACGTTAATAAGTTTTCGGATAATTCGTTATTATTCGTAGAGTGTCGATATTCGTTATTGAATGAATGAATCTCAAATTCATTCAAATCATATATTAGTTGAAATTCATCATTTGGTAGTTTGGATTCGGACAATTTGGATCCGAAATTCGTAAACGAAATTTCGTATTCGTAAAAATTCGTAATTCGGATTCGTACGAATTTCGAAAAATTCGTATGAATTTCCGATTCGTACGAAACTAATCGCACATGTCTAGAAATTAACAATATCTACCATAGGGTAAGAGTAGGGTCTCATACCAAGTAGACCCCACAGTAAGAATATGGCAAACGTCTACAAAACAAACAAACATTTGACCCGTATTACTGAAAGCAATACCTGAGTTAGCTAATAATGACCACTACATAAAATGTAAAGTACCTGAATAAAATGAGTAGCTATCTCAGGTCCCTCTAAATTCTGCTACTCACACTCACTGGTGCCGCGCCACGGGGGGCCATAGGAAAAAAAAGTGGGGGGGAGAGAAAGGGGAAGCATAGAACAAAAGATAAAGAATGGAAATGGGTGGGATCACCACCAACTGCCCTCTCCATCCATCTTTGCTGAGTGTACATAGGTGTACAACGTCATGTGCTTATATTTCGCCTTCCCTGCCTTCCCACCTACAGTGGTGTGAAAAAGTGTTTGCCCCCTTCCTCATTTCCTGTTCCTTTGCATGTTTGTCACACTTAAGTGTTTCGGAACATCAAACCAATTTAAACAATAGTCAAGGACAACACAAGTAAACACAAAATGCAATTTGTAAATGAAGGTGTTTATTATTAAAGGTGAAAAAAAATCCAAACCATCATGGCCCTGTGTGAAAAAGTGATTGCCCCCTAAACCTAATAACTGGTTGGGCCACCCTTAGCAGCAACAACTGCAACCAAGCGTTTGCGATAACGTGCAATGAGGCTTTTACAGCGTCCTGGAGGAATTTTGGCCCACTCATCTTTGCAGAATTGTCCTAATTCAGTTACATTAGAGGATTTTCGAGCATGAACGGCCTTTTTAAGGTCATACCACAACATCTCAATAGGATTCAGGTCAGGACTTTGGCTAGGCCACTCCAAAGTCTTCATTTTGTTTTTCTTCAGCCATTCGGTGGCGGACTTGCTGGTGTGTTTAGGATCATTGTCCTGCTGCAGAACCCAAGTCCGTTTCAGCTTGAGTACACGAACAGATGGTCGGACATTCTCCTTCAGGATCTCTTGGTAGACAGCAGAATTCATAGTTCCTTTTATCACGGCAAGTCTTCCAGGTCCTGAAGCAGCAAAACAGCCCCAGACCATCACACTACCACCACCATATTTTACTGTTGGTATAATGTTCTTTTTCTGAAATGCAGTGTTCCTTCTACGCCAGATATACTTGGACACACACCTTCCAAAGAGTTCCACTTTTGTCTCATCGGTCCACAGGATGTTGTCCCAAAAGTCTTGGGGATCATCAAGATGTGTTGTGGAGAAATTGAGACGAGCTTTGATGTTCTTTTTGCTCAGCAGTGGTTTTCTCCTTGGAACTCTGCCATGCAGGCCATTTTTGCCCAGTCTTTTCCTGATGGTGGAGGCATGAACGCTGACCTTAACTGAGGCAAGTGAGGCCTGCAGTTCCTTGAACGTTGTTGTGGGGTCTTTTGTGACCTCTTGGATGAGTCGTCGCTGCGCTCTTGGGGTAATTTTGGGCGGCCGGCCACTCCTGGGAAGGTTCACCACTGTTCCATGTCTTTGCCATTTGTGGATAATGGCTCTCACTGTGGTTCGCTGGATTCCCAAAGCTTTGGAAATGGCTTTATAACCCTTTCCAGACTGATAGATCTCAATTACTTTCTTTCTCAATTGTTCCTGAATTTCTTTGGGTCTCGGCATGATGTGTAGCTTTTAAGGATCTTCTGGTGGACCTTACTGTGTCAAGCAGCTCCTATTTAAGTGATGCCTTGATTGTGAACAGGTGTGGCAATAATCAGGCCTGGGTGTGGCTATAGAAATTGAACTCAGGTGTGGACAACCACAGTTATAGTATGTTTTAACAAGGGGGGCAATCACTTTTTCACACAGGGCCATGATGGTTTGGATTTTTTTTCACCTTTAATAATAAACACCTTCATTTACAAATTGCATTTTGTGTTTACTTGTGTTGTCCTTGACTATTGTTTAAATTGGTTTGATGTTCCGAAACACTTAAGTGTGACAAACATGCAAAGGAACAGGAAATGAGGAAGGGGGCAAACACTTTTTCACACCACTGTATATCCTCCCTCATCAACATGCTAATGAAATGATTAAATCAAATCTTTCTATTCTGTAAGCAGGATAGGGCTACCTACAGTACAAGGTAAAGCCACACTGCGGCGTCAAGGCTTTGTAGGAAGTGGTGCAGATTGGTCTGGGATTCTGGTGTGTTACTATACTTTAAAGGGCAATGTCACACTGGGGATCCTGATGCTGGCAGCAACTCACCGGCAATGGGATTACTATGCAGGTTTAACCAGGGTAGGCAAAATAGACACCATGTGTTGTTCCCTTATTAGCTGGATTAGCGGGAAGTTGCTCCCTTGCTGGTGGTATCAATTCTGCAGAATTACCATCAGGGTAGGTGTGATGCTGCGCTCATCTTGCCAGAATGGAAGTGTCACATGGAAGTCCCTGAGACATGGCTCTAGGTTAGAAGGGGGCACCTCCAAGGTAAACAGGTTCTCAGTGCCTTCGCTGCTATATACTGTATATGTTCCAAGTTGACAGTACAGAAGGTAAGGCCTTGTTCACACGGGCATACTAAAGCGTACACCCCTGCGAGGGCCATGTGTCCTGTCAGAAAGCCGCTACCCATCAGAAAATGCAGCGGAAGTGACGTTCTGTCGGGGCCATCTTGGTACACCCGCACTCGCCTGCAGTAAGCCTACAATCAGAAGGCAGCAAGCGGACATCTTTTTACACCCACGGAAGTCTTGCATTTCACACATATTTCTACCAGTAAACTGAGCTTATATAGTGAAATCCAGAATTTTGAAATCCAAGACACTGTTTTGATGTTGAATTTTAAAAGCAGCGGCAAGCCTGCTTATCTCACAGGTTTGCTAATCTGACAGAACACTGCTTTTAAGATTCAACATCAAAACAGCTTGACGGATTTCAAAATCTTGTATGTCAGCTTAGTTTACTGGTAAAAATGACTGTGAAATGCAAGACTTTGGTGACACGGGACACTTCAACTGCGGCGAGCCGTAGTTGTGAATGAGGATTAACCCTGTAAATGCACCGTTGTCTACGGTGGGCATGCGCCGTAGACAACGTTGTAAAACGTTCTTTGCAAATATCTCCTAAACCGTGCAGGTTTAGGAGATATTTCTTGTACCTACAGGTAAACCTTAATCTAGGCTTACCTGTAGGTGCAAGTTGTAATTGAGGGTATACAACCGCTTTAATACATGATATAACATGCATTAACACACCGTAGGGGAAGGATAGATGTGAATGAGCACTTTGCAAGGGTGCCTTGACACAGCATTGTGGTTTCATATCTGTCTGCACATGCATGCAACAAAGTTCTATTTTTGATGGTAGCACATAGGAGAGTCGGACCGTATCTCTCTCACATAAAGCAGCATCCTGGCTCTGCAATAGCAGACACATCTGCCTGAACACTGCTCTAATCAACACCGCTCTGGCCTGAGCAGCACTTGAGCAGTGCTCAAAGAAGTCGGGGGGGGGGGGTGTTGTAAGGGTGCTGTTTTCTGTGAGAGTCACAATCCGACTCACCTATGTGCAACCAGCACTTACCAGTTTCAGAAAAACACAGTTTTTTTCTGCATAGCCTGGCTGCATTATGGTAATAAATAGGGTTCAATTGGGCTTTAAGGGCTTTAGAACTTCAAATGCAAAATAGTAATTTGCTGTAATTGGAATGTGCATTACATAATATTTTTGTATACAAGCATGTATTCCCCTAGTATAGTATCTGGTGAGAAAGTCTTTACAAATATGACACCATTATGAGGGGGATACGGGTTATGTAATCCTCCAAATGTATTCCATGTTGTGTGATATTGTTTCATTGTTTAAATGATTTTCTCCGATGGAAAAAGGATCTAGCAGAATACTACCAGAGACGTAACTATACCCATCAGTTCCCTGTGGCTAAATATCTGGTTGGTGTCTCCTCTGTCATCATGAATGTCTGTAATCAAACACTGCAATGGGGTCCTATCAGAAACATTGAGATCCCTTGCAGCAAAGAATTTATTCCCACAGATCAGTATCGTTTTTCCCACGATGGGTGTCTTTCGTTTTCTACCATAGTTACATAGTTAGTCTGGTTGAAAAAATACTAGATAAGTCCATCTAGTTCAACCAATAAAAGGAAAAATAAATGTTTTATATATATATATATATATGCCCAGCTCAGTATATATATAGATTTTTTAAAAAGGGCCTGGATTCTTTCCTAAATGTACATAATATAGCCGAATACTAACTTTATTTATTATTTATAGGTAAAGTTGAACTAGGGAAAATCCGATTGCCTCTCGGGGGTCAGAATTTTTTCCCCTGCTGGAGCAAATTGAATCATGCTTTGCTGTTTTTTTTTTGCCTTCCTCTGGATCAACTGTGGGTATAGAATTGTATATATAGGACTATAAATGTGTGTATATACAATATCTCACAAAAGTGAGTACACCCCTCACATTTTTATAAATATTTTATTATATCTTTTCATGTGACAACACTGAATAAATTACACTTTGCTACAATGTAAAGTAGTGAGTGTACAGCTTGTATAATAGTGTAAATTTGCTGTCCCCTCAAAATAACTCACCTAAGTGAAAATGTCCCAAATGTCAATAAGAAAAAAATTTGCCATTTCCCTCTGCCGTGTCATGTGACTCGTTAGTGTTACAACAAGGTCTCACGTGTGAATGGGGAGCAAGAGTGTTAAATTTTCACTTTCTCATACTGGTCACTGGACGTTCAACATGGCATCTCATGGCAAAGTATTTTCTGAGGATCTAAAAAAAAAGAATTGTTGCTCTACAAAAAGATGGCCTAGGCTATAAGAAGACTGCCAAGACCCTGAAACTGAGCTGCAGCACGGTGGCCAAGACCATACAGCGGTTTAACAGGACAGGTTCCACTCAGAACAGGCCTCGCCATGGTCCACCAAAGAAGTTGAGTGCACGTGCTCAGCGTCATATCCAGAGGTTGTCTTTGGGAAATAGACGTATGAGTGCTACCAGCATTGATGCCGAGGTTGAAGGGGTGGGGGGGGGGGGGGTCAGCCTGTCAGTGCTTAGACCATACGCCAATAACTTCATTAAATTTGTCTGCATGGCTCTCATCCCAAAAGGAAGCCTCTTCTAAAGATGATGCACAAGAAAGCCCCCAAACAGTTTGCTGAAGACAAGCAGACTAAGGACATGGATTACTGGAACCATGTCCTGTGGTCTGATGAGACCAAGATAAACTTATTTGGTTCAGATGATGTCAAGCGTGTGTGGCGGCAACCAGGTGAGGAACACAAAGACAAGTGTGTCTTGCCTACAGTCAAGCATGGTGGTGGGAGTGTCATGGCCTGGGGCTGCATGAGTGCTGCCGGTACTGGAGTGCTACAGATCATTGAGGAAACCATGAATGCCAACATGTACTGTGACATACTGAAGCAGAGCATGATCCCCTCCCTTCAGAGACTGGGCTGCAGGGCAGTATTCCAACATGATAACAACACCAAACACACCTCCAAGATGACCACTGCCTTGCTAAAGTAGCGGAGGGTAAAGGTGATGGACTGGCCAAGCCAAGCATGTCACCAGACTTAAACCTTATTGAGCATCTGTGGGGCATTCTCAAATGGAAGGTGGAGCGCAAGGTCTCTAACATCCACCAGCTCTGTGATGTTGTCATGGAGGAGTGGAAGAGGACACCAGTGGGAACCTGCGAAGCTCTGGTGAACTCCATGCCCAAGAGGGTTAAGGCAGTGCTGGAAAATAATGGTGGCCACACAAAATATTGACACTTTGGGCCCAATTTGGACATTTTCACTTAGGGGTGTACTCACTTTTGTTGCCAGCAGTTTAGACATTAATGGCTGTGTGTTGAGTTATTTTGAGGGGACAGCAAATTTACACAATTATACAAGCTGTACACTCACTACATTGTAGACAAGTGTCATTTCTTCAGTGTTGTCACATGAAAAGATAGAATAAAATATTTACAAAAATGTGACGGATGTACTCACTTTTGTGAGATACTGTATATACAAACATGTATAGTCCTATATATACAATTCTATACTCACAGTTGATCCAGGCGAAGGCAAAAAAATCCCAGCAAAGCATGGGGAAAAAATTCTGATCCCCCAAGAGGCAATCTGATTTTCCCTGGTTCAACTTTACCTATAAATGTTAGTATCCAGTTATATTATGTACATTTAGGAAAGAATACAGGCCTTTTTTTTTTTTTTTTTAAATATACTGAACTGAGGGAGTTTACTCTACATTTTCACAGCTCTTACTGTAAAGAAGCCTTTCCATATTTGGAGATTAAATCTCTTTTCCTCTAGACGTAAAGAGTGCCCCCTTGTCCTCTGTGATAACCTGAAAGTGAATAACTCAACACCAAGTTCACTATATGGACCCCTTATATATTTGTACATGTTGATCATATCCCCCCTTATTCTCCTCTTCTCAAGAGTGAATAAATTCAGTTCCTCTAATCTTTCCTCATAGCTGAGCTCCTCCATGCCTCGTATCAGTTTGGTTGCCCTTCTCTGCACTTTCTCCAGTTCCCCGATATCCTTTTTGAGAACTGGAGCCCAAAACTGAACTGCATATTCCAGATGAGGTCTTACTAATGATTTGTACAGGGGGGCAAAATTATATATCTCTCTCTGGAGTCCATACCTCTCCTAATACAAGAAAGGACTTTGCTCTCCTTGGAAACCGCAGCTTGGCATTGCATGCTATTATTGAGCTTATGATCTACCAAAACCCCCAGATCCTTCTCCACCTTTTACTTCCCCAGCTGTTCTCCCCCTAGTATGTATGATTCATGCATCTTTTTATCCCCCAAGTGCATAACTTTACATTTATCAACATTAAACCTCATTTGCCACACAGTTGCCCAGTTAAACAGAGCATTGAGGTTGGGTTGTAAGTTGGAGACGTCATATAAGGATGTTATTCCACTGCATAGCTTGGTGTCATTAGTAAACACTGAAATACCAGTAGATTTCTTTCCAAGAATTATTTTCATAACATCAAGTTGATAAAATGTTATCATCAACGTGAAATCTGTCCATTGCATTTCCAAATTCCAAAGCTTCTGGTAACAGTGACCTATCTTTCTCAGAAGCAGTGAGTGAATCTAAAGCAGGGATGTCAAACCTGTGGCCCAAGACGGCTATGAATGTAGCCCTACACACAATTATAAACTTACTTAAAAAAAAATGTTTTTAAAGAACAATTTGTAAAAATGCGTTAGTGAACACATGTGGCCGAAGAAAAACTTGACAGTATTTACTGGACTTCTATACGTTTTTTTCTTCCCAAAGAAAAATGTCCCGCTCTTTAGTACAGGAGGGCTTTCTGTATTGTCTTATCAGCAGCCCTGGTGGCCCAAAACAATTAAACAATTCCTCGCTATACCGCGCTATCCAGTGGCGTAACTAGAACCCTCAGGGTCCCGATGCAAGAAACCACGGAGGCCCCCCGACCTCCGGACAAAGCTCTTTACTCCGAGCCCGATGTTGTAACACCAGAGCCCAGTCACAAGTGGGTGGCTGCATATAAAGGAACCCATTTCTTCATTTGTATATAAAAACACACACACACACACACACAAATATATATATATATATATATGCACATATAAACCAGTGACAGCTGGTGCTCAAAATTTTTAGGGGGGCGCAAGCAAACTGAAAAATTCAGAAATAAAAACATCAATTGCAGCCACTGTGCCATCAAATGTCGCCACTGTGCCCATCAAATGCAGCCACTTTACCATCAAACGCCACCACTGTACCATCAAACGCCACCACTGTGCCATCAAATGTCGCCACTGTGCCCAATAAATGCTGCCACTGTGCCCATCAAATGCTGCCACTGTGCCCATCAATTGCAGCCACTGTACCATCAAATGTCGCCACTGTGCCCATCAATTGTAGCCACTGTACCATCAAACGCCACCACTGTAGCATCAACTGTCGCCAGTGTGCCCATCAAATGCCGCCAATGTGCCCATCAAATTCTGCCGGTGTGCCCATTAAATGCTGCCGGTGTGCCAAATGCTGCCACTGTGAATCCCCACCGCCCGCTCGCACACCCACACACATATGCATGCACACCCCCACACACATATGCATGCATACCCCCACACACACATGCATGCACACCCCCACACACACATGCATGCACACCCCCACACACATATGCATGCACACCCCCACACACACATGCATGCACCCCCCCCACACACACATGCATGCACACACCCCCACAACACATGCATGCACCCCCACACACACGCATGCACACCCACACATGCATGCACACCCCCCACACATGCATGCACACAAACATGCACCCCCCCCACACACACACATGCATGCACACCCCCACACACATGCACACCCCCCACACACACATGCACACCCCCACACACATGCACACCCCCCACACACACATGCACACCCCCACACACGTGCATGCACACACATATAAACACACATACAGTAGATAGTCATAAAAAAATAAAAAGTCAGACATTTACCTTCTTCCTGCCGGGTACTGAACTGTAGGGGGAGACAAAGAGCACAGTGCTTTCACTTTAGGTATGTGAGGAGCTCCCTGCACAGTCCGATTACAGTTCGGCTGACGATCGGGGAGCTCCTCTCAGCCTCAAGGTCAAGGGCCCCCTGCAGCAAGGGGCCCGGTCGCCATGGCGATCTCGGCAACCCCTATATTTCCGCCACTGGCGCTATCACCGGGTATAGCTGCCGGCACTAAAAGGTGTAACAAAGAAGTAAATAAAGGAAAACAAGTGCAGTGCTAATAAAATCAACAAGTGACAAAGTGACAAATATAAATGTGACAATGTGATTCACTGTGTACCAATTGCTGACATAAATCATAAATCATATAACACAATGTGATTCCGTAAAACAGAAAATAAACTGAATAAAGTCCAACGTATATAGCTGGTCCAATGCATAAAGGTGCAGTCCAAATGTTAAGTGGCTAATAAAGAAGTATTTCCATGTGTATCAAATCCAGCAAGTGATAAACACCAACCACCACCAGCAGCACAAAATGCTTACCAGAATGCAATGACACACTCAAGCGTACACTTGGTGGGTCATAGCAAGCTTGATATAATGGTTCCAGGGGTCCCAGATTGTTAGGTGAAGATCAGACCTTTCCAACACAATCGTTCTCAAATCAGGGGATCAGAGTATGGCTAAGTCAAGGCTCACCAAATAATGCCAAAAATAAAAGAGGAGGAACGTAGCATAATTCCGTATAAAAAGTGAATTTATTTCAAAAGTTATAGGAAATGCACTTACATGCTTCCAAGTATTAAGCGCTTATATAGTCAAAACAGCGGTGTTTGAGCAGGTCAGCAATCGTTCCCGACGCGTTTCGCTTGAATAAGCATCATCTGGGGTCAAGCCGCATTCCAGGCAGAAAATGGCAGTCCTGTAGTCTGATGAGACCAAGATAAACTTATTTGGTTCAGATGGTGTCAAGCGTGTGTGGCGGCAACCAGGTGAGGAGTACAAAGACAAGTGTGTCTTGCCTACAGTCAAGCATGGTGGTGGGAGTGTCATGGTCTGGGGCTGCATGAGTGCTGCTGTCACTGGAGTGCTACAGTTCATTGAGGGAACCATGAATGCCAACATGTACTGTGACATACTGAAGCAGAGCATGATCCCCTCCCTCCCTCCCCTTCAAACATGGTAACGACCCCAAAAACACCTCCAAGACGACCACTGCCTTGCTAAAGAATCTGAGAGTAAAGGTGATGGACTGGCCAAGCATGTCTCCAGACCTAAACCCTATTGAGCATCTGTGGGGCATCCTCAAACGGAAGGTGGAGGAGCGCAAGGTCTCTAACATCCACCAGCTCCGTGATGTCATCATAAAGGAGTGGAAGAGGACTCCAGTGGCAACCTGCGAAGCTCTGGTGAGGGGTTAAGGCAGTGCTGTAAAATAATGGTGGCCAGACAAAATATTGACACGTTGGGCCAAATTTGGACATTTTCACTTAGGGGTGTACTCACTTTTGTTTCCAGCAGTTTAGACATTAATGGCTCTGTGTTGAGTTATTTTGAGGGGACAGCAAATTTACACTGTTATACAAGCTGTACACTCACTACTTTACATTGTAGCAAAGTGTCATTTGTTCAGTGTTGTCACATGAAAAGATAGAATAAAATATTTACAAAATTGTGAGGGGTCACTTTTGTGAGATACTGTATGTGCTGTTGGTGGGGTTCCCATTAACGGGACCCATTGCTTTGCCCTTCAAAGGTATAACAGAGACTTGCTTTAAATTGAGCTTTCCTTTAAACATTAGTTGTATTCATAAAGACTTGTATAAAATAGTAACAGTTGTGGAGGTAAAAGAGACAGGGGTACCTGGGTTCAGAACGAGGGCAACTTGGAACCATGGCTTCTGCAGCCTCCCCTCATGCCCAGGCCCAATATAATAACCTTGGCATGACTTCTTCCCATTTCTCAGCTCTGCAGAGTGTTTTCCCTGTTGTTGCGCTCTTATCAATGCCTAAAAATAGACGTTTTTTAATGATTTACTAATTGTGTATCTATTAACGTCTCTCATTCGCACATTTGAGGTTAGGGTTGTTGTTTTCCCAGCAAAAGCTAGGAAGTATGAAATCAGGTGTAATTAATGTGACCTTAGCATGGCCATAAAGATTATTAGTACAGCTCTTTAGTCTTGCATCACTACCATGGTAATGTAAAGCTGGGAATTTGCACAGGTCGCCAGGTTTGTGCCATTGGGGTCTAAGTACATCATGGCTGACCAATGACATAGTAACGGAATGTAGAACTATGGGTAAAATAAAGTATGAAATCTTTGAAACAGTCTGTCCCCACCTTTGTCCCCATCATATTTTTATAACCTGTTGATCCAGCCAGTAAGTCTATTATTATTGAACTTTCTTTAACAGACCATGCTGTCCAGCAAAAGTGGCAGTCAGAGGGCTGAGACAAACCATTTAACACTGACGGTGGTGTAAAACCACTGTTGAAAAAAACTACGGTAACAAATATACATACTCCCCTCCTTGCTGCAGCATTGGTCTGATGCTGCAGCTGTCCACCCCGACTCTTAAGCCCAAGAACTAAGCAATGACAGGGCCGCTGATCGCTCCGTTCTCAATCTGCTCTGAGCAGAGAGTGGTGACTGTCAGTCATCACTCTCTGCTCTGTCCCTCCAGCACTCATTGGAGCGCCAGGCTGGGGAGGGGGAGGGAGCAGCTGGCTCAGGCTCTCAGTGGCGCTTGGTTGTTTTTCACGGTTCATTGCTAGCATGGATGCACTGCTTATCTTTCAGATCATCAGGTATACCAACCATTTGTATGCAAAATAATTAACTGTGAATTACGGTAGGTATGTACTGCTCAGTACTAATTTAGTCCATATATGGGCTACTAATACATGCACTGCAGGGAAGTTGTGTACCGTATATATTCAAGTATAAGCTGACCCGAATATAAGCCGAGACACCTAATTTTACCACAAAAAAATGGGAAAACCATATTGACTCGAGTATAAGCCTAGGGTGAGAAATGCGCAGCTACTGTAAGTAGAAAAGAGGGTCAACAATGCCCATTTGAAGCCTCACTGTGCCCATTTGCAGCCATAGGTCCCCCAAACTTCAAACTTGGTAGTTAAGGGTTCCTAGATGCCCCCTAGCTGCAGCCAAAGGGTCCCGAAATGACATTGCTGCAGATGGACACAGTTAACTGACTTTGGGGCCCTGTATCTCAGGGCCACATGGTGCTAGGAACCCAGTGGAACTAGCACTACAACATATCCAAAGATGGGGTTCCTAGCTCTAAGTGGCCCCGAGATACGTGGCCCCAAAATCGTGTCGGAAAATGTCATTCTCTGCTGCAGAAAAGTGCTTGACTCGAGTATAAGCCGAGGGGGGCATTTTCAGCACAAAAAAATGTGCTAAAAAACTCGGCTTATACTCGAGTATATACGGTATTTTTAAATGTCTGTTGCACTATATATATATGGTATGTGTTTGTCACCTTTTTTGATATAAAGTAAACTATTAAATGTAACCAGTCCCCAGAGCTGTCTAAAAATGGAATTGCGATAGTGCTCAGATAGCAAACATAACATGCCACAAATTTGTAGCAGTGTTGAATTGTAAAGCCTCATACACACGATCGGATTTTCCCATGGGAAATGTTCGATGACAGGCTGTTGGCGGAAAATCCGACCGTTTTGTACGCTCCATCGGACAATTGTTGTCGGATTTTCCACGGACAAATGTTGGATGGCAGGCTTTCAAATTTACTGCGGACAAATGTCTGTTGTCAGATGTCAAATGTCTGTCGGACGGAAGTCCAAAGTACAAACACGCATGCTCGGAAGCAAGGACGAGCCGGAAGCGGTCGGTCTTGTAAACTAGCGTTCGTAATGGAGAATTAACATTCGTGACGCGGCAAATTATGAAATCTCCAAATGCAGCGCATCAAATTCTCTTCTTCTTTACTGGGATAATAATGAAGCTGCTTTGCTGGTGATACTGATGGAGTTATTGCAAACATATTTTCAAAGGTTTTTTTTTTTCTAGTGATATCAAGAATAATATTATTATGCTTTTTTTATCCGGTAGTTTTTAGAATCAAAGATATAACTATGTTGGTGTCTCTTGTCAATTTTACATTTTTTTTACATGTACCTGCCGACTCCCAAACTGTCATTTGAAGTAAAACACAGAGCCAAGTATTATTCTACACAATTTTTTTATTGTGCATTAAAAAAAGAAAACAAATAAAATTAGACATTCTATCTGCCAATAGAACTTAACCAAAAAGTGCATTCTATGCATCCAAAAATATAGAAAATATATCAAATCAAATCATTATTCAACCAAAAAAATTATGTAAAAGCAATAACTCCAAGGCCAATAATAAATAACATGTTATCTCCTCCAATTCCGCAACATGTCTGGTTGATGAACGGCCGATGAAACAAACTGAAAAGCACTAAATGAAAAACGCAAAAAGAAAAGCGCGAATCAATACTCACCAAACTTCTATTAACACGAAATTAGCAGAAGGAGCCCAAAGGGTGGCGCTAAAGAGCTGAAAAACCACGTAGTACGTCTAGTATGTCACTACGTTCGTAATTGTTGGCCAACATTTGTGTAGCCGTGTGTATGCAAGACAAGTTTGGGCCAACGCCCTTCGGACAAAATTCCACAGTTTTATTGGCGTAAAGTCCGATCGTGTGTACGAGGCATTAGTCTGTTAACTTGCTGCACATTTTCACTGGCAAGTTGTACACTTGCAGAACACTTGAAGCACAAGTTCTAGTTGACGCTTTTCCAATTTGTAGCAAATTTGCGTGGCAAGTCTCTAGCAAGAGCAAAGTTGCAGATATATTAAACTGCTTCTGACCTCTTTTCTTCTACGCAAAGAGGGAAATTGTGTTCTGATGGAACGCTCCCTCTCCCCCCACGGTGGGATCCTGGGAGAAATCACTTAATGCTGTGCTTCCACTATATAAATTGATGTACAGTAACTGCCCGAAGAAATTTAATAACATTTGGCAGCCATGGACGGCATAGGTGAGAATAGACCCCGGAACCAAGGATCCGGATATGTAGGAGTGTAGTACCGGCACCAGCTTTTGACTCAGGATGATAGAGGGAACCCCGTGATATGACTGTGTAATGTTGCATAATTAACATATGTCTTGTATGAAAATTCACTTGTACTGTCTCTTTTTGATTTGTTCCATGTTGGACAAATGTTGTATCATGCTTTGATCTTACGCTTCAATAAAGGAACATTTTGAAGTAAAAAAAAAGAGCAAAGTTGCAGTGGTGAGTCTACAGCAAGAGCTCTGCAAGTCTACAGCCTGAAAATTCAGCCACAGTGCCCCCTGTGGTGGGATGACTATTGTACAACATAACTGAACCAGAACTTGCAGCAGACTTGCAGAAAGTTGATCTAGAGTCATGCAATATGAACTTGCTGCAATTGTACAAACTTGTGTAGCCTGGCAAGTCTAGCATTGGCTTAGAAAGTCATTTTCAAACTTGCAGCTCAATTATTTGCTTTCTGGGTGGCTATCCATCCCACTGCTGTTTTAAATGGCACCTGGCCTCAGGATCTCTGGTAGGTCCTGGCAGGGGTTGCAGGCTGGAACCGCTGGCTGTCTGGGCTTCTGATGCATTTTAAAGATTGTTCCATAGGAGTGAACTGTAGAGGTGAATGTAAACAGAAAGCCTCCGCATTCTGTGTACATTGGGAGTGGATTGACGTCAGGAGTTACATCCGGCCACTCCAGTTCAGCTCTGACCCTCCTCTCCCTACAGCAATAGATCTCTATTATGCCGCGTACACACGATCGGAAATTTGGGCCAGCAAAAGACCGATGAGAGCTTTTGGTTTGGAAAATGCGACCGTGTGTATGCTTCATCGGACTTTTGCTGGCCGAATTCCAGCCAGCAAAAGATTGAGAGCAGGTTCTCAATTTTTTGGTCGGAAAAAGTCCAGATCGGAAATTCCGATCGTCTGTAGCAATTCCGACACGCAAAATTCTTACGCATGCTTGGAAACAATTCGACGCATGCTCGGAAGCATTGAACTTAATTTTCTCGGCTCGTCGTAGTGTTGTACATAACAGCGTTCTTGGCGGTCGAAAGTTCAGCAAACTTTTGTGTGACCGTGTGTATGCAAGCCAAGCTTGAGCGGAATTCCGTCGGAAATACCATCCAAGATTTTTCTGACTGAAAATCTGCTCGTGTGTACGTGGAATTAGAAGTTGGCGCATGCAAAAGTAGGGATAGTTTTTCGACATACTGTATGTACACCCCTCTGATGCCTTTCCAGCTTAACCACATGCCGAACGCGCTATAGTCGAAAGACGGCTACAGCGCGGTCGGCTTGTTCTAATTGGACGTCCTCCCAGAAATTTGCTCCCGCGCGCCCCCTGGGGCGCGCACTCGGGAACATCCGTGACCGCCGGGTCCCAAGGACCCGGCGCATCACGGATCACGGTAAACAGCCGCTGATAGCGGCCGTTTACCACGTGATCGCTCCGTCAAATGACGGAGCGATCACATGTACACAAACCGGCGTCACGTCATGACGCCGGTTCCTCCCTCCCCTCTCTGTACCGATCGGTACAGAGAGGGGAGAAGCGGAGAGGGGGAGAGACGGGACCAGCGCTGTGGGCTGGATGTGTAGTGCCCACAGCGGTGGTCAATACACTGCCACCACTGTGCAATACTCTGCCACCACTGTGCAATGCTCTGCAACCACTGTGCAATACTCTGCAACCACTGTGCAATGCTCTGCAACCACTGTGCAATGCTCTGCCACCACTGTGCAATGCTCTGCCACCACTGTGCAACATTGTAATACTCTGCCAATACTCGCCAATACTCTGCCAATACTCGCCAATACTTTGCAATAATTTTTAATAGAAACAAATAATTTTTTTTTTTTTTTTACCAAATTTTCTGTATTTTTTGATTTATAGCGCAAAAAATAAAAAACCCAGCAGTGATTAAATGCCACCAAAAAAGAAAGCTTTATTTGTGTGGAAAAAAAGGACACAAAATTCATTTGGGTTCAGTGTTGCATGACTGAGTAATTGTCATTCAAAGTGTGAGAGCACCGAAAGCAGAAAATTGGTCTGCTTAGGAAGGGGGTTTAACTGCCCAGTGGTCAAGTGGTTAATGGGGAAAGGTTGGAGGGCAGTAGAAATATGCCTTGACGGCACGTTTTTACCGCCTCCCAGCCACATATGGCTGCAGGATGGGCTTGCCTTGACTGCTTATGACCGACCCTCTAGAGATGACAGCTTCTGGGCTCGTTCAGGTGGGTCCAGACTAGAATCCAAGCATTCCTGAGCTCATCTCTAGTGACAGTGTTATTTTTTTGCCCAACAGTTTCACTTTATCTCTTTTATAGTCTTCGTTAAAAAAAAAAATAATAATTTGTTATCATATATTTTTGCACCAGGGAACTTGTTATGTTCACCTACAATGTGACTCATTATTTGCAAACTGCTGATGGGCTCCTGAGGGCTGCAGGTATCTTGACAGGTAAATATTGCGTCACGCCATACCATAGACAGGCAGCCGGTATTATCTGCTGATTCTGGACACCACAGACACAAAGCCGAGTGATGCAGAGCTGTGTACATACCACATCAGACTGTTCCAATAAAACTTAATGAGCCCATTATAGAAGCAGGCTAGACGGGCAGCCATCAGTGCCATGTTGAAAGGTCTGACTCACCTGTTGTGTCGCTTGAAGTCAAATCATGTGATGAGAATTATCAGCTTACAACCACATTTTTGCTCAGCACTCTGCGATAATGGAGTTAACACCTGAATGCATTTTATTGTGATTTCAAAGAAAAAGGTTAAAGAGCTTATAGGACACATGCCCATCAAGTCATTTCATGGGTTGTCACCAGTGATGTAAGTAACTGAGTTAAAATAAACTGAGTTACCTAACGCAGTTACTTTAGAGGGTAACGAGTAATCTAACTGATTACTTTTCCCCTCATGGTAACTCAGTTCCCATTACTTTGGCTTAGTTACCCCAATTACATCTACCGCCACTAGATGGCAGCAGTGTAATTCCGGTGTCCTACCTAAAAAGTTCCCCCGCCAGATAAGGACCCCCTGTACTGCGCAGGCACAGCGCTTGCGCAGTACGAAGGACTACGGAGCTTCCGAAAATTGCCGAACCTAAACAGCTCTGAGTGAACTCTACTCCGCGCAGGCGCAGTTAACATGTAATTGTACGAGGCGATGCCGCACGCTCCCGATGCTCGTGCTACTCTGCAAGGGGCGTCTATCGTGTAACTAAGGGGAGGGTCTAGTATTACTGTAACCAAGGGGCGCATTTATTATTATTGTTATATATCGAGCTCTGCCCATTAATTTAACATTCGCCCTCTTCTGTAGCCATCCGCCCCTTACAGGATATAATAATAATAGACCCGCCCCTTGCTTACACGCTATAACAGATCTGCCCCTTGGTTAGAGTAATAATAGAGCAGCCCCTTGGTTACACGATATATAACAATAATAATAAATGCGCCCCTTGCTTACAGTAATACTAGACCCACCCCTTAGTTACACGTATAGAATATAAAAAAAAAGTCAGTTACTTTGCTGAGTAACTAATTACTTTTCCAATGTAGTAACTGAGTTACTAACGCAATTACTTTTTGGGAGAAGTAATTTGTAACTTAACTAATTACTTTTTTAAAGTAAGATGACCAACACTGGTTGTCACCATTAATGGAGGTTTTGGGGATATAAGAGCTTGCTTTGCACATGTCAGTTATATATGATCAGTCAACTATTTTGACATAGTTCTATTAGCAAGTTGAAGAGATATACTGGGGTCGGGAATTTAATACAGCACCATTGACAGTTTCCTGGTGCTGATGTCCAATAAAAAAAGCCCCTGCCAGTTTAAAAAAAAACCCTGCTGCCTGTTTTTGTTAACTTTACCAACATAGTTACTAGACATGTGCAATTTGTTTTGTTTTTTTTTCGTTTTTTTTTCGTTATATTCATTCATTCGTTATCGTACGAATGAACGAACGATTCGCTAAAAATTTTAATGAATAACGAATCGTTCGAATACGAAAAACAACGAAAATCCGAAATAACCAAATTAGAAACAACGAAACTACGAAAGAAGAAAATCCGAAAAACTAAAACAGGAACAACGAAAATCAAAATGAACGAAAAAATTCGTACATTCGTAACTTTTTTTTTTTCGATTCGTAATTTTCAGTGTCTCTTACAATGGCGCTGCTTAACGTGCCTCGAATGGATTGAACGAAAAAACTCGTACATTTGTAACTTTTTTTTTTTTTCGATTCGTAATTTTCCGTGTCTCTTACAATGGCGCTGCTTAACGTGCCTCGAATGGATTGAACGAAAAAATTCGTACATTCGTAACTTTTTTTTTTTTTGATTCGTAATTTTCCGTGTCTCTTACAATGGCGCTGCTTAACGTGCCTCGAATGAATTGAACGAAAAAATTTGTACATTCGTAACTTTTTTTTTTTTTTCGATTCGTAATTTTCCGTGTCTCTTACAATGGCGCTGCTTAACGTGCCTCGAATGAATTGAACGAAAAAATTCGTACATTCGTAACTTTTTTTTTTTTGTTGAATTGGTAATTTTCCGTGTCCCTTACAATGGCGCTGCTTAACGTGCCTCGAATGGATTGAACGAAAAAATTCGTACATTCGTAACTTTTTTTTTTTTTTCGATTCGTAATTTTCCGTGTCTCTTACAATGGCGCTGCTTAACGTGCTTCGAGTGGATTGAGCGAAAAAATTCGTACATTCGTAACTTTTTCTTTCGATTCGTAATTTTCCGTGTCTCTTAAAATGTAATAATAGCATACACATTACATACAATTATGAATTATGCTCAGATTACGAATCTACAAAAACAATGTTACGAAAGTGCGAATAAAGCAATCTAACCAAAGTACGAATGTAACTAAATCTACGAAAATACGAATGCGTCCGAATTTCGAATAAACGAAAATTAAACTAACAGAAAAACGAATCAACGAAAAAATAACTCTTACGAAAATACGAATCGTTACGAATACAAACACCGCCGACTTACGAATTTACGAATCGTTACGAATCAACGGAAACTAAAGAAACGAAACGAAAATAAACAAATTTTTCTGTTGTGCACATGTCTAATAGTTACATAGTAGGTGAGGTCGAAAAAAGACACAAGTCCATCAAGTCCAACCAAGTCCAACATGTACAGCAGATTAAGGTAGTTCTTTTGCAAAGTGGAACTATTAATGCACCAAATGAAAAAATAATGACCATAGATCATAGATAACAAAACTGGAGGTAAGTAGGACCTAGTCCAGAGTGCCTGTCAGTACACAGTGTAGAAAAACGTCATATTTGCCCCCGCCACCATCTCCCTGTCACTGGCTCTTAAGGATGCTGTTGGTTTCACAGCCGACATGAGGGTCAGTGATGCTGCAGTGGGCAGATCCTGATGGGGATGCTGAGACACTGGGGTTGATTTAGTAAAACCGGAGAGTGCAAAATCTGGTGCAGCTCTGCATAGAAACCAATCAGGGTGGGGACTGTACAATGTGCCCGTGAGTGCGGGCAGGGAGGATGGGCAGAGACTGCGCAGTGTGCCTGTGACTGCAGACGGAGAGAGGATGAGCGGAGCGCGCGGGGACTGTGTGCCCGTGATTGACCAGTGAGTGCACTGTCTCCTGGGTGGCAGCGGGCCCCCCTACAGTGGCAGAACTCAGGGGCCCAGTCGCAAGTGCGACTGCTGCGACCCTGGTAATTCCGCCACTGCACCACACCATTACACCAACACCAGCCTGAACCGTTGATACAAGGCAGGATGGATCCATGCTTTAATGTGGTTTACGCCAAATTCTGATCCTACCATCTGAATGTCACAGCTGAAATCCAGACTCTTTAGACCAGGCAACGTTTTTCCAATCTTCTATTGTAGCCTCAGTTTGTGGCACCCGGTGTGGTTTTCTGTTGCTGGAGCCCGTCTTCTTCAAGGTTTGATCTGTTGTGCATTCAGAGATGGTATTCTGCTTACCTCGGTTGTAACAAATGGTTATTTTAGTTACTGTTGCCTTTCTATCACCTCGAACCAGTCTGCCCATTCTCCTCTGACCTCTAACATCAACAAGGCATTTTCGTCCACACAACTGCCACTCACTGGATATTTTCTCTTTTTTGGTCCATTCTCTGTAAACCCGAGAGATGGTTGTGCTTGAAAATCCCAGTAGATCAGCTGTCTTTGTAATAATCAGACCAGCCCGTCTGGCACCAACAACCATGACACGTTCAAAATCACTTAAAGCGGTTCTGCACTGTCTGTCGTTTTTTTTATTTTTTTGTGGAATGCAATGGATTACAAGATGTTATTTAAGTACTCACGTGTTCCGATTCACTATCTCATTGCTGCCGATTTTCGTCATCTAAAATTAGTTATAGAAATACTTCCTGCTGGTTGCCATCTTGCCTGTGGGCATGTGAAACTACACAGGCACTTCAGATGGCCCAGCATGCACCGCCGTTACTGCGCCGATCTCGCGCGTGCGCAGTAACGGCAAAGTACAGCTCACGTTCCCCCGAAATCTTGCGATATTTCGGCACATCTGCCGACATCTCGCGAGATTTCAGAAGATGTGGCCGAAATCTCGCGAGATTTCGGAAGATATGGCCGAAATCTCGCGAGATTTCGGAAGATGTCCGCACTTACTCCTGGGATCAATGATACCAGATCCCAGGAGACAGTGCGGCGTGACGAGGATCGACGCAGAGACCCCGCCCACCGCCGAAGAGACAGAGGAAAGAACGTCAGCAATTACAAGTTAAGTGGAAGAAAAAAAAACACTTAATTTAGTACTCTTTGCCTGATTTGGAAGGCAAAGAGATTTACTAAATGAAATGTGTGTAGAACCGCTTTAAATCCCCTTTCTTCCCCATGCTGATCCTCGGTTTGAACTTCAGCAAGTCATCTTCACCACGCCTAGATGAATGAATGAATTGAGTTGCTGCCATGTGATTGACTGATTAGCAATTTGTGCTACCAAGCAATTGAACAGGTGTACCCAATAAAGTGCCCGGTGGGTGTAGTTTGCCTCTTTATTAGATTCTCTCCTAATATGGAATTGAAATAGATTTTATTAGGGAAGCAATGTCACATGAGGGAATCCTTATAGTTCTTTGAACCACTTGTTTACTGTCAGCGCAAAGTGGTGCTTTCTGGGGTAGCCATACTTGGAAGGACCAAAGGGATTGGCTGCAAGCTATGACTCAGATTGATTTGCCCATTCCTACTTGAAAAAAACCTAGTTGCCAGATTTTTGGGCAAACTTTTCACATACAACATAAATGTGACCTATAATCGGTGTCCCCATTGCCAAAGAATGACTCAGAAATTTTGACAGTGTGGATGTTGACTATAGCACAGGAATCACAATTACTGTGCTTAGGCTTCATAGGCGGATCGCTCATACATGGCTTCAGGCAGCGAGGGTTTGTTACAAGATTATAGAGACACTGCTACTCCACCAGCATAACTCTGTGGGGACAGGCAACATTTCACAGTTCCATAAAGCATACCTCCCAACTGTCCCTGATTTCGAGGGACTGTCCCTGATTTGGAGCAATGTCCCTCTGTCCCTCATTCTTCCTCATTTGTCCCTCATTTTGGTCTGATCTATATAGTTGTATATAAAATGCACTTTTTATCTTTCAAAAAGTGTTTTCCAGCGCTAAACCTTTCATCCAAATTCTAAATTGCTCCATTTGTAAATTCCAAAAGCCAATATAAGGGAATAGTAGTGGTAAAAAAAAAAAAAAGCACTTGTGGGTTTAACCAATCTTGTTTTTGTACAATTCTCTTTTAACTGCTTCAGCCCTGGGAGATTTTACCCCCTTCCTGACCAGAGCACTTTTTGCGATTCAGCACTGCGTCGCTTTAACTGACAATTGCGCGGTCGGGCGACGTTGTACCCAAACAAAATTGACGTCCTTTTTTTTTGAAAAAAATAGAGCTTTCTTTTGGTGGTATTTGATCGCTTCTGCGGTTTTTATTTTTTGCGTTGTAAACAAAAAAAGAGCGTCAATTTTGAAAAAAAACACTATATTTTTTACTTTTTGCTATAATAAATATCCCCCAAAAATATATAGAAAAACAAATGTATTCCTCAGTTTAGGTCGATATGTATTCTTCTACATATTTTTGGTAAAAAAAAATCGCAATAAGCGTATATTGATTTGTTTGCGCAAATGTTATAGCGTCTACAAAATAGGGGATAGTTTTATGGCATTTTTATTATAATTTTTTTTTATTAGTAATGGCGGCGATCTGCGATTTTTATCATGACTGCGACATTATGGACACTTTTTACACTATTTTGGGACCACTGCCATTTATACAGCGATAAGTGCTATAAAAATGCACTGATTACTGTGTAAATGACACTGGCAGGGAAGGGGTTAAACACTAGGGGGCGATGAAGGGGTTAAGTGTGTCCTAGGGAGTGATTCTTACTGTAGGGGGATGGGCTACAACTCACATGACAGCGATCACTGCTCCCGATGACAGGGAGCAGTGATCTCTGTCATGTCACAAGGCAGAACAGGGAGAGGCCTTGGCATCTCCCCATTCTGCAGCTCTGTGACACGATCGCCGGGAGACCGACAGACATCGAGTCTGTGGGTCCCGCGGGCACGGTCACGATGCACATGGCGGTATGCGTGCCTGCTAACCCCGCCAATTAAAGGAGATGTACAGATACGCCCATTTGCCCACCACTGCCATTGTGCCGACGTATATCGACGTGCAGCGGTCGGCAAGTGGTTAAGAGGTGTGTCCTATGCCTGCATACTTTTGCTGATAGGGGCCCCTCATTCCCATCTCAAGAAGTTGGGAGGTATGACAAAATACTCATAACCTGAACTGGCGGACCATTCTAGAACTGCTTGACAGTCTTTTTCATGTAGAGAACTTAGACCCCGGCACCAACATAATAAACTATAGGAAAAAAGTTGCTGAATGAGGAGGGAAAGGGGATATGATAAAATGCCATTTTCAGCCAGAGTTCTGTGGAACTCTAGAGTTCCTCCAGAGGTTGCTAGGGGCTCCTTGTTCTGTGGCTGATTGATATTTGATGGTGTCTGCATCTGTAGTTCTGAGACCACTGCCACTTGACAAATCTTTTTACATATCTGTAAGGATTGCATTCTGATCCGCTCTCTCATGGGGGAATTCTTCCCACAGACCACCTGCCTGAATCACAAAACTGGCTGCATGGAACCACAAACCCCCTAGAGGGATAAAACGGTTCCCATATTTGTATTTCAATTGTGCATTTAGATTCTTACCTGGAGATACACTTTAACAAGACCATTTCATTTATTTCAACAAAAATCTACCCATAAGATTATATGAGTGTAGCACTGACCCCTGAAGGAGCTACTGGTTTGAATTGGGCCTGCACTCTACCAAGAAACCCCACTAACTTGACTCAATCCTCTTGGCACAGCTGTGGTGCAATGTAATACAGTACAATATAAGACAATGCAAAGTACCTGTATTATACCCTCAGGATCCACTGGCTCCACCTGGTGGGAAAATATATATATATATATATATATATATATATATATATATATATATATATATATATTTAAACCTGGGAGCTCCCCCTACTTTAAAAGCTATGCGTGAGACCTCACTTAAAGTACTTTATCAGGGATCTTCTTTCTTCGCTAGCTAAAGTAACTCCTTTGAAATTTGTAATCCAAAGTATATGGAAGGTTAAGTTAAGGTGCTCCTGGTGTAACTCCAATAACTTATTTACAATGCTTGGGGCGCCAGAGTAAATAGGCCTCAAGCCTGCTCAGTGTCAGTTGCTCTGTTTCTCCTCCGTGGAACTACAGATTCCATTGAGGCCTGTATGTGAGTCTAACTGCGTGTAACAAGTTAACAAACGGTGGGCCGTAACCCGCTCACCAACTGGATCAGAGCTCCGCGTGATAACCTTGGTCTGGTGACTGCAGCTTGCTTCTGTGTCAGCTGGGCCAGACGCCTTGTACCGCTCCACTGGATAGATCCGGACCTCCGATGCTCCGATGAGTGTCTCTGGACCTTCTCAATCCAGTCACTGTCCCTCTGGCTCTGTCAGGTCACTTCACAAACAAGCAGGTTTGCACTCTGTGATGGCTGTAAGCCGATGTCTCCGGGACGCCTCCTCACAGATCCGCACAGGCAGCTCACGCCGGTTCCTTTTATCCCCTACCCAGCATGCACTGCGTAAGAAAGTGTTCATGGGTAGGTCATACAGACTCCTGGGTAACAAGGTCAACCTTCTGAATCAAAACAACAGTCACTTCCTGTATAAATCTTTTAGGTTGTTCAGAGGTAAATATATACAAGTGCATTACCCGTATTTGGTCACTAGATGGCTCTAGATACGGAACCATAGCAATGTCCATCAACCTTACATTAAAGTATGCATAACCACATCAATAGACAAGAATATCAGCGCTACATGAGCATTTAATGAATTGTATGCATGTTACTTACCTGTGAAAGCTTCTCTTATGTAGACATCTCAAGGCCCTGAGACTGCTGCTAGGTGCCACCATCTTAAATGTGATGTCAGCAGCCCTAACAGACTCAGAACTTTCACTCAAGTGTCACTTTATAGCAGCTTTTCTTAATATTTTTTATCCTGGATGAAGCGTTGAAATGATTTTCAGGTCTCAGGAAACCCCTACTAAAATTACTTTATTGGTGGTCAGTGGGAAGAATGCATCTTACATTGGTGGTTGGTGGGAGGAATGGCTCCTGCATTGGTGGTCAGTGGTAAGAATGCTCATTACATTGGTGGTCAGTAAGAAGAATGTTCCTCACATTAGTGGCCAGTGGGAAGAATGCTCCAGACATCATACCTGATCCTGGACCTCCATTACAGCAGCAGCACAGCTTGGCCAAAAACACAACTCCAGCCCACTGATTTGGCAATGAAATAGGAGTATGCTAATGAGTCATAACTTTGCTCTTCCCTCCTATCAACATGTTCCCTGTTAGCACATGTACACTGCAATAGACTCTGATTGGCTCTTAGCGCTGCCCTTCTCACCCAGACTGCATACTGCTTTACAGGGGTTTGCAGGAGGCTGCAGCAGACCAAAGGGGAGTAAATAGGAGCAGCTCATTGTTAGGGCCTACATACACTTTAAGGACACCGGGGGGAATTCATTAAGTGTTAAACACAGCATGAATTGTTGCCTCAAAAGTAGTAAATTCACTAAAAACATGCCTTATCTAATATATGTGTTAAATATTTCTATTTTGTTATGTTTAACACTTACATTTAGTATTTTTTACATTATTTTATAGCATTTTTTTCATGGGCTAACACTGTATCAAAGGAAGCTCATTCTGTGAATGAAGGCACGCAGAAATATGGTGAAACTAAGAAAACATCATTAGGGATTGATTTTTAGAGGGTGGCTGACAGGCCGCTGGGAGGTTATATGTCACCACCTCAGCACCTGTTTTAACCCTTCAAAGTCTAGCTGGGCTAGGTCTGCCATCTGTCGGGCGCCTGCGGGGCACCGGGCACTGAAACACTCTCTGCATTACAGCACTGAAACATAAGTACTGTCAGGCAGAATGCTCTCTACCAGGGCATACAAATATAGGTGTAAATGGGTAGGAGGTTCAAAAAAAGCGGTGCACCTTCTGGTATTCAAGTTTGCCTGGATACTCATAGCTGTATATCTGATGTGTGAGATCTAAGGCACTACTGCCTCTTACTGCTAGTCTCAGGTGATTTTATGATGTCACTACTGTGTTCCTCACTGTTCTACTTGATGGAGGTTCCTACATGAGGAAGCAAAGCCCTGCCTCTACCAACATGGTCACAACCACACAGAGACACCATATAGAACAAGGCATGGTGAGTCAGTAATAGAGGAAGATCAACTGCACAAAGACCACAGGCAATATTAGTGATAAGGTTTTTCTTTTTTTTTCACAGGGCCTGCAGGGCACCGGGCACTGAAACACTCTCTGCATTACAGCACTGAAACATAAGTACTGTCAGGCAGAATGCTCTCCTCCAGGGCATACAAATAGGTGATTTTATGATGTCACTACTGTGTTCCTCACTGTTCTACTTGATGGAGTTCTACTTGATGGTAGTTGCCTCTACCAACATGGTCACAACCACACAGAGACACCATATAGAACAAGGCATGGTGAGTCAGTAATAGAGGAAGATCAACTGCACAAAGACCACAGGCAATGTTAGTGATAAGGTTTTTCTTTTTTTTTCACCTAACACAAAGCTTCCAGAGTTAAGTACCTTTTTAATACAGGTTTTGTTTAAAGTTGAACTCCAGGCACAAAACGCTTTCATTTAATTATATTCCTTAAGATCCCAAAAATATGTAAATCAAGCAAAAGCTACACCATAAAGCTTTTGTGTACCAAAAGCTTTTGCTAAGCCGAATAGTACTGCATAAAAGTAGCAGTGACATCATCACTGTGTTGTGCACAGCTTGTGCAAAGAGCAGAGCTGTAGGAGGGACCCAGCAGGCACCTCCCACTACAGGATGCCTGCAGAAAACGACAGAAGGGGGCGGAGACAAGACTAGTCACTCTGCGCAAGAAGAGAGCGCAGCAGTGACCGATCTGTATTACAGGAAATGCCTGCACAAAGACAAAGTGCTGGAATAATTTCATTCTGGACTACTGCTCAGATCTGGAAGAAATACACAAAAGACACTAGACATGTGCGCCGTCAATAAATTTGTTTCATTTCGTTCCGTTTCGTATTAAAATTAATTCCTATTTTCGTAATTCGTGTCCGAAATTCAATTCGGATTCGTACGAAATACGAATTTTCGTTAGGTTCGTAAACTTTTCGTAACAATTAGGAATGTTCGTTATGATGAATTTATCATTATGAGGGGCTCCCACCATCCCTGTGCTGTGCTGACTTCCTGGGGTTTTTAACCGCTTCAATACAGGGCTTTTAAACACCCTTCCTTACCAGAGCACTTTTTGCGATTCGGCACTGCGTCGCTTTAACTAACAATTGCGCGGTCGTGCGACGTTACACCCAAACAAAATTGACGTCCTTTTTTTCCCACAAATAGAGCTTTCTTTTGGTGGTATTTGATCGCCCCTGCGGTTTTTATTTTTTGCGCTATAAACAAAAGAAGAGCGACAATTTTGAAAAAAAACACAATATTTTTTACTTTTTGCTATAATAAATATCCCATTTTTTTTAAAAAAAACAATTTTTTTCCTCAGTTTAGGCCGATACGTATTCTTCTACATATTTTTGGTAAAAAAATCGCAATAAGCGTATATTGATCGGTTTGCGCAAAAGTTATAGCGTCTACAAAATAGGGGATAGATTTATTGAATTTTTTTTTTTTTTTTTTTTACTAGTAATGGCGGCGATTTGCGATTTTTTTTCGTGACTGCGACATTGCGGCGGACACTTCGGACACTTTTGACACATTTTTGGAACCATTCACATTTACACAGCGATCGTTGGGTTAATGTGTGTCCCTAATAGGAGTGATTCTAACTGTAGGGGGAGGGGACTTAAGGGGAGGAGACCGATCATGTGATCCTCTGTACTGGGATCACATGATCGGTCTCCTCTCCGCTGACAGGACGTGGAGCTGTGTGTTTACACACACAGCTCCACGGTCCCGCCCGGTCCCGTTGTTTTAACGGGCAATCGCGGGTGCCCGGCGGACATCGCGGCCGCCGGGCACTCGCACCGGGTCCCGAGCGATGCCGCGGGCGCGCGCGCGCGCGCCGCCGGCGGCGCGCGCGCCCCCCAGGCGGCCGGCAATCCGAGGACGTCATATGACGCCCACCCAGGATGGTAGATCCACCTTGTGGGCGTCATATGACTATAGGCGGGTATTGAAGTGGTTAACTTCATCATAACAAATAATCGCAATTAACGAACATTCTGTCTGATTCTGTTGTAACGGAATTTGGATCCAAAGTTCGTATACAAAATTTCGTATTTCGTACAAAATTCGTATGCATAAACATTTGTATTTCGGATTCCTTACGAATGTACGAATTTCCAGAAATTCGTACAAATTTCCGATTAGTACGAAACTAATTGCACATGTCTAAAAGACACCCAGATTCAAGAATATCCATGCCTCTTGTATTTGGGCAATATTTGTTTTATCCGGGTTGGCGTCTCCATGGGAGTCAGTTTAGAGCTCATGTTGACTTTGGGGGAGATTTACTAAAACTAGAGCACTCAGAATCTGGTGCAACTATGCATAGTGACCAATCAGCTTCCAGCTTCAGCTTGTTCATTAAAGATTTGATAATCATACCTGGAAGCTGATTGGTTTCTATGCAGAGCTGCATCAGTATTTAGTAAATCCCCCCTTTATGTCAACTCCTGTCAAAAAAGACCTAGCCTAGAGATAATCATATTAAAACTAATGGCTATAGCTGGAAGGACCACCAACATTATAATTACAGATTAGTCTAGGACTAAGATAGGATAGTCTTGACTCTGGGGCTTATATATACTAATTAGAGACCAGCATCATAGGGAACATGGCAGAGCCTTTTAATAATGCCCCTTGGAGGTTTAACTTTCCTAACCATAAACCATCAAAAGAGTTGGCCTAAGTTCTTCAAAGGATAGGCTGACAAATTCCTGTTCTCACAAAGGGACTTTTCCTCAATTAGAAGACAATTGACGTCACACCCACTTTAACCAACATCATTCTGACCTCTTATGCAAAAGCGGACAGTTACCCTGGGGCTAATTAGTCCAGTTGTTGTGTTACTGTACTTAGGGATCCCTTTGCTAAGATGGATGAGTTTTTCTCGGCGAGCTTCTAACTGCTGAAAGCCTTAAATTTCCATAAATTATTATTCGGGTTTAGTTGCTGGTTTATCCACTTCTCCTTCTGGGATAAGTAAATCATTTGGTTCCAATCCAAAAAATAAAAGGATTTTTTTTTATGGCGTCATTAATTAACTGGGAATCCATAAATACAAAATGATCAAAGACAGATAGAGAGTATTAAACATGGCTTTTTGAAATTACATTAATGCTATGAGATAAAAATTGAAAGCCTGGTGGACAATTAGCTTTCAAACCTTTTGGGGCTTAAGATAAAAATTTTCCCACAAAATCTCTTATTATATTTCAGATACATTTAAACAAGATGGAAGACCAATTTAGAATGATGCTCCATACAAATGCTGAGAACAGGGAGCTAACCAGTTGGGTTTTATATATTTATAAAACAGAATTTCAAAGCTGAACGTAGAGCTATAGGCAAAACATTTTTCATTTTGAATAGAGTTATAACTCCAGTCAAGTTTTTTATTGCCATCTGTGTACCATTGGGGAGATTTCACTTCCTGACTGTCCCATTGACAACGTCACATATGACAAAACGCGTCTGGGTAAGGCACGCAGTGACGCCACCACGTCGTACGAAGGGAGGATGGGCTCTCTAAACTGTCCGGCCGGCAGTTTGTTTACACGCGATCGATACAAGGCTAATGCTTGTAAGTTCTTTTAATCTTTTTATGAAAAAAAATTGCTGTATCAGTATTACACTATGGGTGGCTTCTTTTATGTTTGAGCACCATTGGGATTGACCTATTGAAGTGCGTGGAGATTGGGGATTACTCTGTTGGACGAGTGCCATCTATCCATCCAGGGGGCTAGGAGATCCAGGCATTTGAGGCCGCTGAAGGATATCATATGTGCCTAACTTGCTTGACCATCTGGTAAGCGCAAAATTAATTTGGTGGTCGGGCACTTATTTTTCACCATATCTCCTAAGTGAAGTCACCGTGGTGCATCTTCTTTCTGCTACGTTTGGATTTGAATGCCTACATCTGTTTCTTCCAAGCATGTTTAATTTTATAAGGGACTTTATCTATTTGAGCTAATATCATTATTTGGACTCATGAGATTTTGTCAGTATACTTATACATCTTTATGTGCTCCTCCGCGGCCATAAATTATATTATTATTAGCACCTAGGTTTAATTTAGTTTAATGTATTTGGCGCAGCTTTATATTTTGTCTAATGTCCCATAGCAAAACAGGAAGTTAACGGGAATCCCTGAAAATTAAGGGAACCTCTTGGGGCCCCCCATGTCCCCAGAACGAGTTTCCCCATTGGAAGATTTCCCCTCTATTATTCTTCTAGGGACAATTTGAGACTTTCTTTTACTTTCAATCATAATGGAAAACAGGACAAATAGAGAGGATGAATCTCCCTAATGGGGAGACAGGCAGCAAAAAAACTAATACTGTATGTGTTTTAATCCTTCTCCACTCTATTCAAAACTAAAAAAAAAAAAAAGTTTGCTTTTAGTTAGGCTTTATTTTACAAGCATTTTTTTTAAGTGTCTTAGAAGTGTGTTACAAGCGTTTTACAGCTTTATAAGTTTTCGTTTAGCTAATAGAAAGCACTAGGGACAGGAGAGGGAGAGGAAATTAGGGGTGGAGAGCTGCTGTTTTAGCAGAAAACGAGTGACAAAACGCTAGTAAAACGCTCAAGTCAGGCGTTTCTATTGAAGTCTATGAGGCAAAAATGCTTGTAATCTGCCGAAAAAGAAGTTCAAGTGCTTTTTTGAGCTTCGGGCATTTTGCTTCAGGCAACAGAATGCTCATATGTAAACAGGAGCCATTGAAATTAGTGGGATTCGGCTTGTTTTAGAGATTCAAGTAGAAAATCGCTCAGGTGTGAATGGGGCCTTATACTTAGGCTCCAGGTATGACCTTAATAGCATAGTCACAACAACCTCTGATTTTAATCAAGGAAGTGGAGAATAGACCTGTTATAAATACCAATCAGATAACAAATTAGCAGTTCACACAGTTGGATACATACATTTTTTATACAGAAAGAATTAGCTGCTCAGAGGGAAGTCAACAATTTATCATCCTACGTGCTTTCTGAACAGGAAAGGATCTTACCTTTTGCCCATATAAAACAATTTAAATATACTTGAGACTATTGAAGCACATGAAGCAAGGTCCGAAAGAAACTATGGTTGGAGAAAAAGTTAGATAACATACTCATTTACCCCAAATTCCATAGTGCGGGAAGTGATGTCATTCTCCTGCTGACAAGATCTCTGGGAATGCTAAGTAGCCAAAACCTCACAAGAAGATGCAGCACCACAGTGTAGGATAGCCTTCTCACCAGATTTAGGCTACTCTCCATTCTCCAAGATCTGGCCAAAAGGAGGATGATGCCACCCTCACCTAGGCTTTGGGATAGAAACCCAGGAAAAAAGGTAGATATTGTATATTAATTATTCAAGGAGTCACTTTTTTTTCCTTAAAAAAAGAAAGAGGCGCCTTTGGGTAACTTTGATTGGTCTCAATTGAGTTGAAAAGAACATAAAAATATTAAGATTCTCATGGAGTTATAGGAGGGCGACGTTGAAGATATTAACATAGATAAAGTCAGAGATATTAATGATTAAGGCTCAGTTCACATCTAATGTGGCTCACAGCAGGGGTCCGGTGAGTCCCTGTTCACCATTTCAGGTCCAATTTCAACCCAAATTTTTTTGCTGAATTCAGACCTGAAATGGACCAAAAGACACACAGGACCCAGTGCAAATTCGCACAGGAGCCGCAACAGAGATATGTAAACCGGCTCCATAGAGAGCCGGTCACAATCTCCTGCTATTGCAAATTAGATGCTCGGAACCTGCATCCAATTGGCACTATTGTGAACCCATCCTAAATCATAGCTTTAAGAAATCATCTACTTCCTTCCCACCAATGTCTATTAGCACCAGCCTTTCTGCCTTTGTCAGCCAGTTCATGAAGTCATGAAGTACATTAATGATCTGGTTATTAAGGTGGAACTTCACCCTCCCAGGCCACTTTTTTTAATTTTATTTCCTTTTATCATTACATTTTTCATGGGATCTGCTTCCTTCTTCTTACATTCTGACCCAGGCCAGCATGATGTTTGTATTATCCACAGACTCCTGGGATACCCACGCCAGGAGGCCACAGTGCTTTATTGGTACCTGCAGCCAGTACCCTAATTACACGCCTAGTTGCATGTTCAACATCGGGAGGCTGTTTGCAAGAACCTGCAAAAAGAGACAGACAGTCTCCTGATAATATCATGGATGAAGATGGCAGTGCGGAACCCATGAGAGAGAAGCGGTGCAGTGAATCTGCACAGAACACCTTTGGATAGCTGGGTGCACGAGTATGTGTTTTTTCCATCTACCGAGGGGGAATAGGGGTGAGGGGTGGGTGTAAGTGAAGGTCCTCCTTAATCTTCAGATGGAAGACATAGAAAGAGAGACATAAAATATATTGTCCAAAAAATTATTAATTATTATGAAACTAGTTGATATGGGTGGAAATGTGGTGTTTTCATTGTGAATTATTGCACAGATCTGGAAGAAATACACAAAAGACACCAAAATTTAAGTATGAATATAGAAATCTAAGCAATATTTGTTTATCCACATTTTGCCTTTAATAATTCTTATTGAGGTCTCTTTAGGTAATATGAAGTCAAAGGAAGGCCTCTCCACCCCCCACAAAGTGGCTCCCTGTTCATCGACTCTCTATATTGACTTTATATCAATTACTGTCATAAAAGCCTAGCCTTGTAATAATTGTAAAACATGTAATAGCTAAAGCTGGAAGGACCTCTGTCATTATTTTAGATTGTAGATTGTAAAGACCTGCACAAACTGTTGGCACTATATAAATCCTTTATAATAAAAATAATGATCATAAGTACTGTATAGCATATAGATTGTACTCTCTCCAAGGCTTACATATACAAAATAGAGGTCAGCAACCCAGGGAACAGGCAGAGCCCTGTAATATTGATCCTTGGAGGGTTAACTTGCTTAAGCATCTCAACGTACCCTAAAGCCTTCAAAGGACAAATTGACACATTCTTGCCACAGACTAGTTCTTAGTTAGAAGAGAATTGACGTCAAACCCACTTTTAACAACATCATTCTGACTTCTTGTGAAATGTGGAACAACCACCCCAGGGGAATAATTATTACAATTGTTGAGTTGCTATACTTAAGGATCCCTTCCCTAAGATAGATGAGGAGTCATTGTAAGTGGTCTTCTATGTTGAAGGCCTTACATTTTATTGTTATTCTGGTTTATTTTATGGTGTTATTCATTACCTAAGGCAGGCCATAGACGGTGTAAATTTCTTTCCTGCAACCACGGGTTGCAGGAAAGAAATTTGCACGATTCCCCCATCAATACAGACAGTGTTGACAGGGGAATCCCTCCTGCCGAGAAATTGTCTTCTCCTGGTGGGGGGACGGGGGTGGCCGGGGGAAGGCGGCAGGCTGGTTGTACCCAAGTTCATTGATCGATCAACTTGGTACATTCAGCCTGCCCTTTAATAGTTTGAATCTCGGCCGGTTCTTGCTCTTGGGGAGATTTGAACCATCTATGGCCGGCCTAAAAAATCCAAAGTGTCCAAAAATATAAAAACGATCAACAACAATTTGTTGTTCAAAGACAGATTGAGAGAAATTGTGTAAGTGTTGCGAGATAAAATCCAAAGCCTGGTGGATAATTAAGTATGTTGAAAACAATTCACCTCTGGGATTGAGAATTTATATTTTCCCACAAATATCTCATATTTTGGAGATGTTTAAACAACAATGGGAGACCAACTAAAATTACTCTCAAAACAAATAATGAGTTTAAGTTTATTTAAGTTGTGAAGGAAACATGCAGTAAACTGAATCACAGATTTGAGAAATATCCAATGGATGTTGGAAAAGAAGGGGAGATGGGGGACATAAGGGGCATGGGGACTTTATATGAAACACACTACTCGGGTAAGGTGAGAACTAGATACAATGTATATGATGTTCAGTAGTGACCATGATGAGCGTACTGTATTGTTAAATGGTCATTCATCCCCCGGTGCAACACATCACTATATTTTCACTACCCATCTGCTCTGTACTACCTATACTACATTCCTACAGGTAAAAGTGACAGGACCACTTTGTTGCTCCTTCTCTTCCTGTATTAATTAACTATTACTAAACTAGTTACTTAATATTCATTACAGGTATTCCCATGTAGCTGCTCCTGATGAGTGGATACAATCCACGAAACGCGTAGAGCTTTCATATTTGATGTCATGTCACAGTATCCATGTTTACACCATGGGTATATCAAGTTGAGCCAGCAATTACATGTTCATGATGTTTTTGCCCATTCTTTTGTGTGTACTGTTGATATCTACTGTATCATATGTCATATTGTGTACCATGCTACCAATCATTATTTTAAAATGATGTTACTATTTATGTTTTACCTACTCTGTATGATACTCATTTATTTAATTAAAGATATATTTAACAATACAGTACGCTCATCATGGTCACTACTGAACATCATATACATTGTATCTAGTTCTCACCTTACCCGAGTAGTGTGTTTCATATAAAGTCCCCATGCCCCTTATGTCCCCCATCTCCCCTTCTTTTCCAATATATTAGGGATGGAGACCTATGTACTGGATAGTCAAGGTCTCATACAAAGTCCCAACATTTTCTTTTTTCTCTTAGTGAGTGATGTATCTTACTTAATATCTTTAGCCAATCAGCTTATCCCTTTTGTGTCTGAGTCACACTGCATTTCTGAATAGGGATGGGCCCGGTGTTCGATTCGAACCCATGTTCGGATTGAACATCGGCCGTTCGTCCACTCTTTTGAGTTCAGAACTCTGAGGGCCGCTCGCATTAAATTCGTGTGATGCGAACGGTCCACAATGCACTGCACCAGTCGCAGGGCATTGTTGGCTGATGATTGGCCAAGCATGCACTGTGACCCTGCATGCTTGGCCAATCATAGAGCCAGCGGCGAGGAGAGCAATGATTGGCCACAGGCAGGATGCCTGTGGCCAATTATAGCTCAGCGGGTTTAGTACACGCCCCACACTATATAAGGCCGCCGCGCCGGCGGCCTCGTGTAGTGTGTTCCGGCGTTGAGGGAAAGAGCATTGCTAGGCAGGGACAGTGTACTGTACACTATATGTGAATCATTTCTGTGTGGGGAAAGTGTAGGGATAGAGGAAAAATAGGCAGGGATAGTGTATTCTTCTCAGCCTTTGCGTGTGGGGAAAGTGTAGGGATAGAAGAAAAATAGGCAGGGATAGTGTGTTCTTCTCAGGCATTTGCGTGTGGGGAAAGTGCTGTTCTCTACCAATACAGCCATCTGCAGGAGTTAGTGTGTGTGTGCTGTGTGAGTCTAGCACAGCACAGTATACAACCTGCCCCTGTATCTGCCCTTCTGCCCTGTTGTCATCTAATCCAGCCATCTGCGACATGACATTAAAGCCGCAAGCAGTTTTAAATGGCTTCTTTTTTTCCTTTACAAATGTCATTTTTTGCAGGGACAGTTCTAAACACGGGAAACACATGCCACTTCACAGGCATACTTTAGACACCCCCCAGGTACCATATTTAAAGGAATATTTCACTTTTTTTTTTCACTTTATGCATCATTAAAATGACTGCTCCCGAAAAAAAACATCAGTTTTTAAAACTTCTTTTTGCATTGATCCATGTCCCCTGGGGCAGGACCCGGGTCCCCAAACCTTTTTTATGACAATAACATGCATATTGGCCGTTATAATTAGCACTTTAGATTTCGAACTTTCGCGTCCATTGTAACTAATAGGGTTCTAACGTTCGTGCAAACTTTCGATCCGTTCGCAGGTTCTGGTGCGAACCGAACCCGGGGGTGTTCGGCTCATCCCTATTCCTGAATCTCTTTAGATTCAGTTGAGGAGGAGACTGAGTCAGGTCTCGTGACTGAGGGAGTGGACTTGAGTAAATACAGGACTTATTAGAAAAGCAAGCATAGGATTATTATTCTTTATTTCCTACGAAAGTAGGAATCAACGAAAAAGGCAATCTCACAAATGTAACAATTACTAAATTACGAGTAGTGCACCTAATAAACTAAAATTATTATCTCACAAAATTACGAATTTCGAATAAAAGAAAATGGAAAAAAACGGAATTATGAATCATTTCGCATCAACGAAAATATATCTGTTACAAAAATACGAACAAGTCCGAATATGAAAACTTGCATCTTACGAAATTACGAATCGCTACGAATCAACGGAAACATAAAGAAACAAAACTAATTTTTTTGTTGTGCCCATGTCTAACAATCACAAGTTGCATCAAATAGGGTGAATTTTCAGCATTAAGCATTTCGCAAATGGGTAAGAATGAAGTGGCATCCAATAATGTCATCAACAACAAGTTACACCAGGATTTGGACCCTTTATGGAGCCCTTGTCATTGGGGGCATCACTAATAGTCAAATAATAAATCAGTAATTAAAACAATCAAATGTTGCTCTCAAGAAAGGAAACAAAGTAAATTTTTCAGATAGAAAGAGTTAGATACAAAGAGGAAAGTCATAAATTTATCATCCCATGTGCTGCCTGAACAAGAAACTTCCTTATTAGAAAAGAACCTTAACTTTTGCCCATTTTATGCCATTTTTTAAGGCCAAAGTTGGATAAATAAAATATCGAGATTTTTAAGAACTTGCATACA
Source organism: Lithobates sylvaticus (assembly GCA_028564925.1). NCBI lineage: Eukaryota > Metazoa > Chordata > Amphibia > Anura > Ranidae > Lithobates > Lithobates sylvaticus. The sequence continues at coordinate 39,769,679 of CM053027.1, read as the reverse complement.
CTTACTTGAACAAGTATACTTAAATTGTTTTATGCAAAAAAGAACAGTATCCTTTGGGCGGGGGGTCTCATTACAAAGTGATCCCAAGAATATAAATGAATATGAAAGTTTCTCATGGAGTTATGGGAGGAGGGGAAGGTTGAGATGAATTCAGAGATTTTAATGATTTGGTCATAGCTCAGGAAGTATTTAAGAAATAATTTACTTCCTTCCCACCGCTGTCTATGAGTGTCAGTCTTCCTGCCTTTGTCCGGCAGGTCATGAAGGACATTTGATGATCTATTTATTCATCTTCAGATAAAAGATCATTAAACACAGTCCAAAGAGAGGCATTAAATACACTGTCCAAAAAAGCATTACTTATAAACCGGTTGAAATTGGAGTCAAAGTGATGGTCATGAACGGTAATCATTACAAACAAATGTGTTTAACGATTCTTTTGCATAAAGTCCCGGCAACAATTGCATTAAAACATTAACATGGATTGTTTAAACTGTTATGCCCCGTGCACACGGTCAGACTTTCTGACGGGAAATGTTGGATGTGAGCTTGTTGTCGGAAAGTCCGACCATGTGTATGCTCCATCGAACATTTGCTGTTTGAGAGCAGGTTCTCAAATTTTCCACCAACAAAACTTGTTATCGGAAAGTCCGATCGTGTGTACACAAGTCCGTCGCACAAAAGTTCATGCATGCTCTGAATCAAGCAGAAGGAGCTATTGAACTTCCCCTTTCTCGGCTCGTCGTACGTCTTGTACGTCACCGCGTTCTCAAGTTCGGAATTTTTGGCCAACATTTGTGTGACCGTGTGTATGCAAGACAAGTTTGAGCCAACAACCTTCAAACAAAAATCAACGGTTTTGTTTTCGGAAAATCCGATCGCGTGTACAGGCAATAGATCTTGTAGTGGAGAAACAAATTATTACAACAGATGCAGCTAAATTTTGGAAGACTGATATGTCAATAACTCCACGTTCTATGCATTTCCTAAAGTGCAAAACATATTGAGGATCCTCCTGATAGGCCCATAGTATCTGGCAACAGCTCCTTTACTAAGAATATCAATATTTATAATGATTATTTTTTATGTGGTCGCTGTGGAACCTGGGTAATAAAAAACAATAGTGATGCATTACCATTGAATATGAGAGATACTCCAAACTTATTTGAATTTCTTAAAGGCATTCAGCTACCAGATAATTCTATTTTGGTAAATTTGGGTTTGGAATCTTAATATTCATCAATCCCTCACAGATTAGAGTTAAGGGCGGTTCAAAGTAAGACAAAATTGGCCATACATTTTTTTTTTCTCCTGCAATGATAGTTTTATATGTTTTTATGTGTTTTACCTGTGGTCCTGTGATCTTGCACCCAGGGGAGTAAAAGCCCAATTTGTTTTCAAAAGAGGCGCTCACAAATTCTTTTTTTGAGATGGGGTCGATAGAAGATCTCAGTAAATTTGTACAAATTTCAAAGATTAATGACTTACAAAATATAGATATCATAAAAAAAAATATTTAAAGAATACAAACAAATATAATTGTTTAATCCTGGGGGCTCATTTGCATCTAGCTCATAAATCCAATGGATTTCCCATTCCAACAAAGCTTTATTCAAATTACCACCTCTACGGTTCACATGAAATCTGTCTAAACCAGTAAAACAAATTTGAAAGTATCATTAGTAAACGTATAAGGATATTTACTGTATTCTTGGGTTGGAAGCAAAGATGAATCGTTGTGTCAAGGAATAATTATTATTATAATACATGGTGAAGTGGTTTCCATGGACTTCCTTTTCTTAAAGCGGAGTTCCACCCACATTTGCATCTTTTTCTCACCTGCTTCAATACAGCATGGTAAAACAAAAATTTACTTTTTTTTTTTTTTTTTAGCTTTGTTTACCTGGTTTGCATGGTGTAGTCTTTTTTCTTCCTTTTTAGGGCGCGTTATATCCTGCAGCATCATGGCTCCTGGGAGATGTGTGTCATCATTCCCAGCAGTCAGTGGGCATCGCCGCTTGTTATTATCGCGTTATTTCCAGGAAATTAGGTTATTTCCAGGAAATGACGCAGTGCAAGGCTGTGTTGAGCCATTTTTAAAAAGGGCAAACAGATTCTTGTTGCCAACCAGAGACACAATCGTGCGCCGCGCCTTGTGTTTTATGCGCATTCGCGAGATCGGGAGGTGCATGCTGGGTAACCAGCAACACCTTATCCCGGAAGAATACACTAGTGGGCTTCACATGCACACAGTTAAGATGGGGACGACAATCGAATCGAATATAAAGGTTAGTTTTAGCAAAAAATACTGCAATACTACAGCAACTTTGCATAGAATTACCATTTATAGAAGTACCGTATAACACGCACCGGCGTATAACACGCACCCCAAGTTTAGGAGGGCATTTTAAGGAAAAAAAGTCTTAGGAGGGAAGTTTAGGGAAAAAAAAAACTTACATTTAAGCGTCATTTGCAGCTTGCCCAGCGTCATTTGCAGCTTGCCCAGCGTCATTTGCAGCCTTGCCCAGCGTCATTTGCAGCCTTGCCCAGTGTCATTGCAGCTTGCCCAGTGTCATTGCAGCTTGCCCAGTGTCATTGTAGCTTGCCCAGTGTCATTGTAGCTTGCCAGCGTCATTTGCAGCCTTGCCCGCGTTTAAATTTCCCGCCGCCGAAAAAGACTGAAGCGCCGCCGAAAAAGACCGAAGCGCCGCCGGAAAAGACCGAGCCGACTGTTCGGCTCCACTCGTGGTCCCGCCTCCCTGCTGTTTCCGGAGCGAGCGCAGGGAGGCGGGACTACGAGCGCAGGGAGGCGGGACTACGAGCGGAGCCAAACAGTCGGCTCGGTCTTTTCCCGCGGCGCTTCGGTCTTTTCCGGTCGGCGCTTTGGTCTTTTTCGGCAGTGATTCAGTCTTTTTCGGCGGTGCTTGCTATTTTTCGGCGCCGCTTGCTATTTTTGTCACTTTTTTGGGGGGGTATCGGCGTATAATGTGCACCCACGACTTTCCCCCGATTTTAAGGGGGAAAATGTGCGTGTTACACGCCGATAAATACGGTAAGTATGAAGAACATGACGGGTATGAAGAACATGTTTCAAATTTTTCCGACTGACTCGAGTCCGGTCGAAATATCCGCTCGTCTGTATGCTAGTCCGACTGACGAAAACCGGCACTAGGGCAGCTATTGGCTACTGGCTATGAACTTCCTTATTCTAGTCCAGTCGTACGTCATTACGGTCGAATCCGTCGAACTTTGGTGTGATTGTGTGTGGCCAAGTCCGTTCATTCGGAAAGTCCATCGGAACTGCACCGAAAGTCCGTCGGGAAGACCGTCGGACCTAGTCTGACGAAAAGTCCACTCGTGTGTACGTGGCATAAGTGCAGCCAAAAGTAAAAAACGAAACCGAAAAATCAGCACAAGGGACATAACTTTCAGCCAGTAGATGAGAGCTTGTGATAGCCCCTTATTTGTATTAACCCCGCCATACTAGAAGATTATGTTGGTGGAGGAGAGGCAGAACGAAGAAGAGAAATCAGCACAAGGAATACATCCTATTGACTGTATGTTAGGTCTCTTGTGCTGATTTCTCTGTTTTTGCTTTTGGCTACACTTTAGGCTTTAATCTTGAAAACTAATAAAAGCTAGATTTTTTAAATATCTATTATGTGGTTTGCAAGCTTTTGGAATATATTGCATTTCCAGGTATTTATGTCCTTCTGTGTACCCAATGAAGTTTCCCTTCACTCCTTGTCAAGATAGGAAAAGAGAAATCTCTCCAAGGGGAATGGTATACCAGTCACACACAGAACCCAAAGACTCATCTTGTCTCTCTTCTAGAATGCAGACTTCAAAGGATTGGGGTATATAATACATTATTAGATCTGTAGTATGTTTACATGCACACATTCTCTGTGTTTTCTGTCTCAACAACCTCCCTAGAGGGGCCCCCTCTAACCCCTGGGCCCCATAGCACCCCATGGGTGAGTTACACCACTGGACTAAAGTAATTGACACCTGCGCTAAAATACAGCAATGACTTCCTTATTGTCTTGTAAGTGGGTATCCACAAGGGAAAGTCCAGGAGGTCGCTGTGGAACCTGGGTAATAAAAAGTAATAGTGATGCAAAACTACAGAGCTGCACAATTAATCTTTAGGGCCATGTTAAGGTTATAGTAATTATATCTATATTTATACCTTTGAGCTCTTGCTAAAAAAAAAAAATAATAACTTATACGTCAAAAGTTAAACTGAGATAAGTTAATAGATACACAATCAGTAAATCATTAAGGAACAGACTATTTTTAGGCCTTGATAAGAGTTCAGCAACAAGGAAAACACTCCACAGGGCTGTGCCAGGCTGCAGAGCTGAGCAACAAAGAACCAAAAACTTTAGCTGTATATTATTAGTGCATAATACAACATAAAATACAACATAAAATACAACATAAAATATATGCATATATATACACACACAAACTATACAATAAATAACAGTACATTATATGTATATACATATACATATATATGTATGTATATACACCCCTCACATTTTTGTAAATATTTTATTATATCTTTTCATGTGACAACACTGAAGAAATAACACTTTGCTACAATGTAAAGTAGTGAGTGTACAGCTTGTATAACAGTGTAAATTTGCTGTCCCCTCAAAATAATTAAACACACAGCCATTAATGTCTAAACTGCTGGCAACAAAAGTGAGTACACCCCTAAGTGAAAATGTCAAAATTGGGCCCAAAGTGTCAATATATTGTGTGGCCACCATTATTTTCCAGCACTGCCTTAACCCTCTTGGGCATGGAGTTCACCAGAGCTTCACAGGTTGCCACTGGAGTCCTCTTCCACTCCTCCATGACGACATCACGGAGCTGGTGGATGTTAGAGACCTTGTGCTCCTCCGTTTGAGGATGCCCCACAGATGCTCAATAGGGTTTAGGTCTGGAGACATGCTTGGCCAGCCCTTCACCTTTACCCTTCAGCTTCTTTAGCAAGGCAGTGGTTGTCTTTGAGGTGTGTTTGGGGTCGTTATCATGTTGGAATACTGCCCTGCGGGCCTAAAAGGGAGGGGATCATGCTCTGCTTCATTTATGGTTCCCTCAATGATCTGTAGCTCCCCAGTGCCGGCAGCACTCATGCAGCCCCAGACCAAGACACTCCCACCACCATGCTTGGCTGTAGGCAAGACACACTTGTCTTTGTACTCCTCACTTGGTTGCCACCACACACGCTTGTCACCATCTGAACCAAATAAGTTTACATTGGTCTCATCGGACCACAGGACATGGTTCCAGTAATCCATGTCCTTAGTCTGCTTGTCTACAGCAAACTGTTTGTGGGTTTTCTTGTGCATCATCTTTAGAAGAGGCTTCCTTCTGGGACGACAGTCATGCAGACCAATTTGATGCAGTGTGCGGCGTATGGTCTAAGCACTGACAGGCTGACCCCCCACCCCTTCAACTTCTGCAGTAATGCTGGCAGCACGCAAACGGCTATTTCCCAAAGACAACCTCTGTATATGACGCTGAGCATGGGCACTCAACTTCTTTGGTCGACCATGGCGAGGCCTGTTCTGAGTGGAACCTGTCCTGTTAAACCGTTGTATGGTCTTGGCTACTGTGCTGCAATCCCCATAGGCGACGCTTTAAATTTTATCACAGGCTACACGTTTAGAGTTACAGAAGAGGTCTAGTGTGAGAATTATTGCTCTCGCTCTAACGTTTGCGGCAATACCTCACATGTGTGGTTTGAACACTGTTTTCATACGCAGGCGGACTTACTTATGCGTTTGCTTCTGCAAGCAAGCACACAGGGACAGGGGCACTTTAAAAATGTCTTTATTTTTTATTGTTAATTTTACTTAAATTTTTCTAGTTTGATGCTTTCTTTTTAAAAAAAAATGTTGTTTTATCACTTTTGTAAACATCCCTTGTAATAGGAATATGGCATGACAGGTCCTCTTTACAGCGAGATCTTGGGTCAATAAGTCCCCACATCTCACCTCTAGGCTGGGAAGCCTGAAATTATTATTATTATTATTATTATTATTATACACGATTTATATAGCACCAACAGTTTATGCAGCGCTTTACAATGTATAGGGGGGACAACACAATTACAGTACAGTTCAATACAAAAGGTACAGGAGGGCCCGGCTCATAGAGCTTACATTCTAAAGGGAGGGGGTGGTGGTACAAAAGGTAATAGCTGCAGAGAATGATTTGATGGGGGGGGGGGCTGAAATAAAAAAAATTAAAAAATATCTCAGTTTCTCAGCCAAAGCGGCAGCATTTTTTTTTTTTTTTCTCTTTCCTTCTTTTTTTAGTAGATTTTGTCTCCGGACCCCCATTGTTGGGGTCAGGAGAAAGGTTTTTCTTCCTAAAGTAGTTAAGGTATATGTAATATAGGTTAACAATTGTTGTAATTGTCGCATATTGGATATACTTTGGAGGTTACTATTTGATTTGATAATTCATTTTCACTAGGGTGGTGTATTAATTTATAATCTGTATTAACCTCTTATCTTTAGTTTTATAAATTTAATATGTGTCAATGTTGGCTTATCTGTTATATATGCTTAGCGAAGTTGGTCGTGACTTTTTCTTTGATTCTAAAATAGGTTTATTCTAGGGCTGTTACTGATTAATTAATTATTAATTAATTATTAATTATTATTGTTCGATTAATCGATTTTATTTAATCGATTAATCGACTAATTTCGATTAATTATATACGCACATACAGATCCAACTACTTTTAGCTGATCTCATTGCATTGCAACTCTGCATTAGTCAGTGGTAAATGTGGTATACACTATATACAATCACTGACACTAGTTAGTTTCCACAATCCATGACTTAACTTCACTGTTCACACAAATACATTTTAAATTCAAACTGTAGCACTGACATAAGTATTTTTTTTCCCACAGTAGTGTGACAATCCCTCCACCTCCGGTCTAACCAATCACTCTCACCTTATGGTATGGACCCCTGTGCAAACAGGTGGTCATGCAAGCGGGTATCAAAAGGTGTTGTTCTAGGAGGGGAAATTTTGGGGGGGTGCTAAGAGATTTGGAGGGGTTTGTATTAGAAGGCAGGATTAAGATTTGTGCTAGGAGGGGGATTTGGGGGGAATTTGTATTAGAAGGCAGGATTAATATTTTAGAGGGTTTGTGCTAGGAGGGGTGAATTTGTATTTGGGGGGGGGGGGGTGGGGGGATTTGAGCTGGGGGGATTAGTGCTGAGAGGGGGGATTTCAGCAGGGGGGGAAGATTTGTAATGGGAGGAGGGGGGATTTCTGCTTAGGGTGTAAGCATGCAAATTAGTGCTCAGTGTTTTTGTGGGGGATTCTTTGCTGACACATAATGCTCATACATGTTGGGGGGGGGGGGGGGGGCTGCAGTTTGGCATGTTCACCCTGGACTCTGGATGACCTTGTTTCGGCACTGGCTGTAACTCATGAATGATTAGAGATTCTGATTATTGGCAGAAATATAAAATTGATAAACTATCTATTAGAACATCATAGAATTCTTGTTATTATGTCCTCAGCCTGAATATTTGGCATTCAATTACTGTTTGGCACCGGTTCACTCAGCACCCACCCACATATTTTGTTAATTATCCCATGCAAGAAGCTAGTTCCTGCTCCCAGGTTGATAATTACAGAATATGAACAAGCAAGGAATTTCACGTCCAACACATCAGAAGTTTTTCCCTGGGCACAGCTCCATCAAGGATCATAGTTACCCAATAAAAATAAAAACAAACCTGTCCCTTCTTGAACTTATGTTCTAATGGAAATAGCATAGCCAGTATACAATGGCAACTTTGCATACAATAGTTGCTAAAGGTACAGTGTGTATTTCATGGTTTCCACTGTATCTTTTACGTTATATTTCTCACGGGTTCATTGAGGGTTGTGAACCAACAATGGGTCTCTGATTTCTTTTTTTTTATACTGTCCCAGAAAATTGGCTCATTAACAGTTAGCTACACTTGCAAAATTTAACATTGTGAGTTCAAAATAACGAAGCTATGGGTTCCAAACTACTAACTTTCTGCCACTTGTGGTTTTACAACACTGACTCTGACATTCATCAAAAAATCCAGAACATTGACACTTGCAACACTGACACATGAGATTTTATAGCACTGAGTCATTGACAGTTGGTGTTCCACAACACTGACCCACTGACACTTGTAGTTGCATAACACTTAACACTTGAATTTCCACAACACAGACCCTTGGTGTTTCACAACACTGACACTTGGGGTTCCACAACACGGACCCGCTGACACTTGGGGTTCCCCAACACTGACCCACTGACACTTGTATTTGCATAACACTAACACTTGGAGTTCCACAACACAGACCCTTGGTGTTCCACAACACTGACACTTGGGGTTCCACAACACTGACCCCCTGACACTTGGGATTCCCAAACACTGACCCCCTGACACTTGGGGTTCCACAACACTGACCCCCTGACACTTAGGGTTCCACAACACTGACCCCCTGACACTTGGGGTTCCACAACACTGACCCCCTGACACTTGGGGTTCCACAACACTGACCCCCTGGCACTTGGGGTTCCACAACACTGTCCCACTGACACTTGCGGTTCCACAACTCTGACCTCTTGACACTTGGAGTTGCACAACACTGACCCACTGACACTTGAGGTTCCACAATACTAACCCACTGACACTTTGGGTTCCACAACACTGAACCCCTGACACTTGGTGGTTCCACAACACTGACCCACTGACACTTGGTATCCTACAGTACTGAGCCCTGAAACCAGGGGTTCCAAATCACTGCTGCACTGACGTTTGGGGTTCCATTACACTGACTCACTGATACTTGCATTCTCACAATATAAAGCCCTGAAACTTGAAGTTCCACAACACTGTTCTCCTAAAACTTAGGATCCCTCAATATTAAGCCCTGAGTTCATAACACTTTCACTTGGGTTTCCACAACACTGACCTCCTAGCACTTGTTTTTCCTCAACACTGACACCTGGGGCTTCACAGTAGTCTAAAGTGTATGTATAGCTAACACTTTGTTTTAACCCTTCTCTACGCCACTCAAAACTGTCTTCAGTTAATATTTTTGCTGTCTGTGTCCCAAGAGGAGCTCTCACTTTACTTCCTGTCTAGGAGACACAACAGGAAGGAAGTGAGAGGACATCTCTACAATGTGAGAAGAATTCCTTTTTTAGACAACTGCCATCAGAACCGGTGTCCCTATTGAAAGATTTACCCTCACCTCTTGTTACAGTGACTTACTGTCTCTAAGCTCTCTAGCAGGGACACAGGCAGTAATAATAACTGTGAGAGTGATTCTAATCCTTCACTACCCATTCCAAAATTAAAAGCTGTACATATATTTTAACCATTGTCATGCTCTTTATGAGCCACCAGTGTATGGACAGCTGTCCTTAGTGTGTGGGGCCATGTGGGCTACCTGCTTGTACCACACGCTGCCACAGCTCCTGGACAAGATGCCCTTAGGGGAGCTTCCAGTTCTCATGGCTGCACCTCCACATAGCGGTTGTGAGTACTCTTTAGAGGAGATCATATTTTCCAACTAGATTGTCCCCCATGGTGTCCCTCCCCCTAAAGGCAGTGACTTAGATACTTTTATGTCTCTTTTCAGATAATAAGACATTTTTGCTCCTGAAGAGTGGATAAAAATACTCCACGAAACGCATAGAGCCTTAGTATATGCAATGCTCAACTGATCATGTATCTCATTTTTATTTATATGGTCATTTGTAGTGCTAGCAGTGATTTCAAGCAAATAGGATGTTTCTCAGTTGGTGTAGTCTATGTTTCTACACACTGTCATGCAATTCATGTTCCTAATATGTATATATATGAACTTTACTGTTTTATTATGCATTTCCTGTATGAAATTTTTCATGATTTACATTAAATATGCCGTGTTTGACCTCCTTATTGTTGACTGCATGTTTCATTTAAAGTCCCACTTTGTTCTCTTTTTTTCCCATATATTTTAACCATTGTCAGTTGGTGTTTCAGACTACTGACTAGGGTGGTCCCGATATTAGTATAGGTCCCTATACCGAGTCTATGCAGGAGTACAAATGCTCCCGATGCCTAGTCTGATACCTGAACACTCAGGAACAATCGGTGCGGCAGCGGGGAAGTTATAATCATCGATCTCCCTGTGTGGCTTTCAATAAAGCAGCTGAAAGCCACGGAGGGGAGAAGAGGAGAAGCACACAGGGAGATTGGTGATAATAACTTCCCCCACCGCTGCACCGATTGTTCCTGAGTGTCCCCTGTATCCTCCTCTGGCTCCCCTCTGTGTTTCTCCATGGGCTCCTCCGGTCTCCCCCCTGTCCTCCTCTGTTGCCCCCCACTGTCCTCCTCTGGTCCCCCTCTGTGTGCTCCTCCAATCCCCCCGTCCTCTTCCTGTCCCGTACTGTGTGCTCCTCCGATCCCCCCGTCCTCCTCCGGTCCCCTTCTGTGTGCTCTTCCAGTCCACCCCCCGCTTCCCCTCCATGCGCTCCTCCGGTCTCTCTGCTCCTCCTCCACTCCCCCTGCTCCTCCTCCGGTGTGCTCATCCGTTCCCCCATCCCCCGTCCCAGATCTTTCAGGATGGAGAGCAGAGGAAGGAGTCAGTAAATATATCATTTACCGGCTCCTTCCTTTTCCAAATGCACAGTCAGTGATTACTGACTCTGTCCATTCATAACAGAGCATCGTAAACTGTGTTCAGTTTATGAATGGAGAGGAGCCGCTAGCTCCTGTCCATTCATCTTCTGAGGCTGCTGAGAAGGGGACTGGGGAATCTCTATCCTCAGTTGCTTTCCATGTCTCAAAGGGGAGATGTCAGGGGAAACATTGTAATTAATAATAAAAAATGTAATAAAATAAACACTGACATTGACTGTCCACTCCCCCCCCCCCAAAAAAAAAGCATTGTATATATATATAATAAATTGTAAAAAAAAAAAATGTACCGTATTTATCGGCGTATAACACGCACCGTTTCCCCTTAAAGTAAGGGGGAAATCAGGGGTGCGTGTGAGCCTCTGGGCGGCTTTCAGCCACCTTCGGCCCTTCTCAGCCACCTTCGGCCATTCTTCGCAGCTTTCGCCCGTTCTCGGACGCCTTCTGCCTTTCTCGGCAGCTTTCGGCCCTTCTCAGCAGCTTTCGGCCTTTCTCTGCAGCTTTCGGCCGTTCTCCGCAGCTTCCGGCCGCCTTCAGCCATTCTTGGCAGCTTTCGGCCATTCTCGGCCTCCTTCTGCCTTTCTCAGCAGCTTTCGGACGTTCTCGGCAGCTTTCGGCCGCCTTCCACCGCTCTCGGCAGCTTTCGGCCATTCTCGGCGGCCGAAAGCTGCCGAGAACGACCGAAGGCGGCCGAAAGCTGCCGAGAACGGCCAATGGCACCAATTTTCAAACTGCAGTGATGCTGACATGTCACTGCAGTTTAACTGCAGCCTGGGCAAGGCTGCAAATGACACTGAGGAGGCTGCAGATGGACGCTGCAAGGCTGCAAATTACACTGACAAGGATGCAAGGCTGCAAATGACACTGGCAAGGATGCAAGGCTGCAAATGACACTGACAAGGATGCAAGGCTGCAATTGACACTGACAAGGATGCAAGGCTGTAAATGACACTGAGAAGCATGCAGATGGACGCTGTGCAAGCCTGCAGATGGACACTGATAAGGCTGCATTGATGGGCATTTAAATGTAAGTTTTTTTCCTTAAAATATCCTCCTAAACTTGGGGTGCGTGCTATAGGCTGATAAATGAAAAGAATTGTAAAAAATTAAATTGTAAAAAAAAAAAAAAAGCTACTGACACAGTCCACGCCTCATCAGTGCCACCTATCAGTGTCCATCAGTGCTGCATATTAGTGTCACTGTCACATGACATTAAAAAAAAGTATCGGTAATCAGTATCAGCGAGTACTTGAAAAAAGTATCGGTACTTATACTCTTAAAAAAGTGGTATTGGGACAACCCTACTACTGACCCTTTGCCACTTGCGGTTACAGATCCCAGACTCATTGACACATGCAGTTGACACTTGCAGTTCCAGAACACTGACCCTTGAAGTTCTGCAATGCTAACAACAATTGACAGTAGGTGTTCCAGAACACTGACCCTCCGACACTTGTATTACTAGAGTACTGATCCCAAAAATGTGAGGTTCCAAAACACTTTCCTACTGATACTTGGGGTTCCACATCACTTATCCATTGGCGGTTGGTATTCCAGGCCTCTGTCACTGTGTCAGCATTGACACTTATGGGACATAGTTATAAAGCAGTTAATCTGAAATCACCAAACATTCCATCCAAATTACAGTGAATGATTTACCACCATTCAATGTGTATTACAAGTCCCATCTGCTGCTTTATAAATATATCCCTTAGATTTCTGCACCACTGACAGCTCAGATTTTACACCACTAAATCATTGATGGTTGGTGTTCCAGGACAAAAACTCATTGAGATCTGGGATCCCAGAGTACTGACACATGGAGTTTAACAACACTTACCTAATGACACACTTTTGTTTCTGCAATATTGACCTTCTAGTACCTGAGTTTTCACAGCATTGAACAATTGAGAGTTAGTGTTCCAGGGCACTGACTCACTTACACCTGGGGTCCCAGAACACTGACTCTTAAAGGTTACAGTAATGACCCAAACACTTGAGGTTCTTAGACGCTGACCCTCTAGCACAGTGGGGTTGTAGAGTACTGACACCAACACTTGGAGTTCCATAATACTGGCCCACTAAAACTTGGGGTTTTAGAACACTCTGGGATCACTGAGCCTGGGAACCCAGAATACTGACCCCTGACATTTGGGATTTAACAACGATAATGCCACCACACACCTTGGGTTCTGCAACACTAACCCTCTAGCGCCTGAGTTTTCACAACACTGAATAATTGATCTATTCCGGGGTATTCCAACTCCAACCATTGCCTTCATATTTTTTCAAATTTCTTGTAATTACACCTCTTCTTATATATATATATCTCTCTTTCTCAATCGTATCTTTTACCACTTTCACCCATTCTGCAACCGCTGGGGGATTTTTATCTTGCCATTTATATGCGATGAGTTCTCTTCCTTGAAACAAACATCTAGTTATTGCTATCTGTGTGGGTCCTGGTACACCCTCCTCTTCTATTAAGCCCAAAATACACACCCTGGCCTCCGTGTCCAGTGATGTCCCAAACACAGAATTTATCTTTCCCATTAATCCTCTCCAATACCTATACAGTTTGGGACATCGCCAAATAATATGCACCAGGTCTCCCCATCTATCCCCACATCTTTTACATTCTGCATTTGGCCTCCTTCCAAACAAAAACAATTTTGCAGGTGTGTAGTAAGACCTATGTACCAGATATAAGTGGGACATAATTTGCGAGGGGGAGAGCGAGACCTTAGGTCCTAGTGCCAGGACCCATTTCCATTGCTCCTCTGTTATTGTCCACACATCTTTCTCCCACTTACACCTGTTACCGGGTTCCACCTCTCCTTCCTGTCCTGCTTCCATTATATGCTTATACATATCTGATATTAGCCCTTTGGATGTTCTGGCATTTACCAGTTTCCTTAGAAGAGTCATTTCACTCTCCCACTGAATTGTTTATCCAGGGCATGCCTGACCTGTAAGTATCTATAAAATAGTCGATTTGAGATCTCATACTCTCCACTTATCTCCTGAAATGATTTCAGTATCCCTACCCTATATAACTGTGCTAGGTAGTGGATACCTTTCCGGTCCCACGCCTCTATTTTCCCCATTACCTTAAGTTCCTTTAAATTTTTATTGTCCCTTAAAAGGGAAAACTCAGAGAATCCGCCATAGCCCAACATGGCCTTGATGGATTCCCAGATCCTCACCATTAACTGTGTTGTTGGATATCTGTATCTAAAGGAGTCCGCTTCCACTGCCCCCACTACTGTACTATGTCCATTCTTCCAAATGAACTCAATGTTTTGGAATCCATACAGGGGAATTATGTATTACATATAGTATTTGCGGCATCCACAGCATCTTGATTAAGTTGCACTGCCCAACCACCGAGAAAGGCAGGCAGCTCCACACCCTACTCTTCTGCTTCAGTTTTGCCATAAGTGGGACTACATTTCCTGCTATGAATTGTCCTGGATCCCTTGTCATAGTTATGCTCAGATATTTCATTTGGCCAACTACCCTAATTTGGGATACCTGTTGCGGGAGTGGTTCTGTTAGAGGGTCTATTGGGAGGAGTACCGATTTTTCCCAATTCATTTCCAATCTGGAAAACTGTCCAAAATCTTCCACCAACCCCATAGCGGCCTTCAAGGAAGACTGGGTATCCCCAAGAAATAACAAAACATCCTCTGCGTACATGGCAACCTTTTCCTCTCCCATTTTCCTTTTGAATCCCTGTACCTCCTGGGAGATTCTTAATGCTATGGCCAGTGGCTCCATGGCGAGGATGAAAAGCAGGGGAGACAGAGGGCACCCCTGTATTGTTCCCCTCTCCAAATGAATCCACTCAGAACACTCCCCATTTTTCTCTTGGCCCTTGGGCTCTCATATAATAATTTTAACCATTGAACAAATTGGGGTCCAAATTGAAATTCCGCCAAAACCTTCCACAAATAGTGCCACTCTAGACTACCGAGCACCTTTGTCACGTCTAGTGATAGAATAGCCCTATTCCCTCCATTTTCAGTCGGGATTTGCATGTTTAGATATACTCGTCTTATGTTCAGACTTGTAGATCTATCTGGTATAAACCCGGTTGGTCCGGATGTACCACTTTACCAACTATTTTATTCATTCTTGCTGCCAGTGCTTTTGCTAGGATTTTTACATCCGCACAAAGAAGGGATATGGGCCTGTATGAGGTGTTCCCGTCCTTTGCTAGTACAATTATTGTTGCTTCTGTCATAGAAAATGGCAATTTTCCTTCCCCTACTGCTCCATTAAGCACCTGCAAGAGTTTGAGTAACAATATATCCCCATATTTTTTGTAGATTTCTATTGGTAGACCATCTGGCCCTGGGGCTTTCTGGGTCGCCATCTCCGCTGTTGCTTTTTGTAACTCTTCGAGTGTCAATGGAGCCTCTAATCCCTCCCTATCCTCATTTGACAGTGAGGGTATTTTCAGTTTTTCAAAGAAGCCCCACATTTCCCCTTCTACGTTTAACCGTGATATACCGTACAAATCTTCATAATAATTTTTAAACTCATTTACTATTTCTGGGGTAGACCTTCTGATTTTCCTCTCCTTATCCTGGATTGCTGGTATAATAGTTGGGGGGTTATTTGCCTTAGCTATTAGAGCCAGAGTTCTCCCCACTTGCTCTCCTTCCCCAAAAAGACTCTGCTTCTGAAATAATTTATTTTTCTCTACTTTCTCCAGAACCAATCTTTTGTATTCTTCTTGTTTCTCCACCCATTCTGCATATCTCTCGGGGGTTGGTGCCTCTACATAACGCATTTCTGCCTGCCGTACCTTCTCTCTCACCATGATTTCTTTGGTCTGTGATTGCCTTTTGACATAAGATATTTTTTTTATCAGCACTCCCAGTAGAAACGCTTTCAGGGTGTCCCAAATGATTCCTAATGGGGCTGTCCCTGTATTTAAATCTATAAACTCCCTCAGGCTGGCCTCAATCTCTCCAACATCCTCAATTATCTCCAGCCAGAGGGGGTTTATTTTCCAATCCTTTCTATTGCAATTCTCCCCTATTTTTATTAAGCAGACTACCGGTGAGTGATCCGAGATCCCTCTTGGCTCGTACTAAAATTCTCGTGCTAAAGAACCAAGGCCAAGAGCCTCGGTGTCATTTTTGACTCAGAAATGTCAATGGATGCCCAAATAGGATCGGTAGTTAGCGGATCTCACCATCTCCTTCGCCTTCTACGCAGACTCATCCCCTTCATTCCAAAGGAGGACAAAGCAGTGGTAGTTGGAACAGTCATTAATTCACGACTGGACTACGCAAACTCCCTCTACATAGGGTTACCCCAATATCAACTTGCGCGCTACAACTTATCCAAAACACGGCGGCAAGACTGATAACAGGAAAAAAACCCTGGGAATCTATTTCCCCTTCCCTGAGGAGCCTACACTGGCTAACCGTAAAGAATCGGGTCATTTTCAAGACCCTCTGCCTCACCCACAAATGCACCCATGGAGACGCGCCTCAATACCTTTTCGAGAAAATAAAACGCTACACACCCAATCGCAGTCTTCGATCATCCGACCAAAACCTCCTCCTCATCCCCAAGTCCCGCTACAAATCAAAAGGGGAACGAAGATTCGCTGTCCAAGGACCACGGCTATGGAATGCACTACCACCCTACATCCGCATGGAAGAAAACCATCAGGTCTTCAGGAAAAAACTCAAGACCCACCTCTTCTAAGAAGCTCGACAACAAAGCACTAATACAGCGCCTTGAGGCGATTCGGTTCGCATTGTTAGCGCTATACAAATTATTCATTCATTCATTCATTCAAATCCACCCATACTAGTTGCAGAAAAAATTGCCCGCCTTTTAACAGATCTTTTACCCCTCGTACATTCCAGGAACATATCTTAATTTTCCTCACCTTCCTATTCTGATTTGAGCCCATTCCTTTCCCATCTCTAATTCCTATCATTCTTCTATCCTATCTCCCTTTTCCCTAGCAAAATCATACCTTAAACTCATTTAATTTTCCTTTGTGCTCAGTGATATCATATGTGTTTTTGTTTTGTTTTTTCTTTTCTTTTTTTCTTCTTTCCTTTGTCTCTTTCCACCCTTGTCCTTTATAGTTACTCTTTAGTGACACTTCCTCCTGTGTAAACTCAAAACCTTTTCTGTGATCTTTCTTTATTCTCAATCTCTTCCAACATCTCTCTAGATATTTCCCCTGTCTATTGTGTTTACCTTTTGGTGACTTTTCCTCTTGTGTAAGCTCAAAACTTATTCCATATACTTTCTTACAGCCCATCCTCTCCTTACGTCCCCTGTTCTCACTCTCCTTCCTCCCTCTAGTACCTCCTCCTATTATCCTTGCATCCTTATATTCCCCCCATCAGTGGCGGCTGGTGCTCAAAATTTTTGGGGGGGCGCAAACAAACAGCCTCACTGTGCCATCAAACGCTGCCACTGTGCCCATCAAACGCTGCCACTGTGCCCATCAAACGCTGCCACTGTGCCCATCAAACGCTGCCACTGTGCCCCAAGTTCTGCCACTGTGCCCCAAGTTCTGCCACTGTGCCCCTTAAGTGCTGCCATTGTGCCCCAAGTTCTGCCATTGTGCCCCTTAAGTGCTGCCATTGTGCCCCTTAAGTGCTGCCATTGTGCCCCTTAAGTGCTGCCACTGTGCCCCTTAAGTGCTGCCATTGTGCCCCAAGTTCTGCCATTGTGCCCCTTAAGTGCTGCCATTGTGCCCCTTAAGTGCTGCCATTGTGCCCCTTAAGTGCTGCCATTGTGCCCCAAGTTCTGCCACAAGTTCTGCCATTGTGCACCAAGTTCTGCCATTGTGCCCCTTAAGTGCTGCCATTGTGCCCCTTAAGTGCTGCCATTGTGCCCCTTAAGTGCTGCCATTGTGCCCCTTAAGTTCTGCCACTGTGCCCCTTAAGTGCTGCCATTGTGCCCCTTAAGTGCTGCTATTGTGCCCCTTAAGTGCTGCCATTGTGCCCCTTAAGTGCTTCCATTGTGCCCCAAGTTCTGCCACTGTGCCCCTTAAGTGCTGCCACTGTGCCCCCTGCCTGCCCTCTGCACTTACCTTGTCCCGGTGTGCAGCTGGTGACGGCGTCAGGCGACGAGCGGTGTCTCCGTCGGATGTCTTCTCCCGCGCTCCTCCTGTCTTCTTCTGCTGTGATTGGACGCTAGGTGATTGGACGCCTAGCGTCCAATCACAGCGCCTGTGACTTCAGCCAATCAGGTGACAGGTAACAGACCTGGCAACCTGATTGGCTGAGAGGCGGGTCTGTGTTAGGGAAGCGATGTATTCCCTTCTCTAACACAATACTGTGTAATCAGCGAACGCACGGCCGTGCGCCCGCTGTTTACACTTAGGGAAGCCTATTAGAGCACACCGCTCTAATAGGGTCCCCTATTAGAGCTTACAGCTCTAATAGGGGCGCTTCCCGCAACACCCCCCCCACTGTAATTCAGATGCCCGGCGCCCGATCAGGGGCCGGACACCTGAATAGGGGCGGCAGAGGTGACCAATAGATAGATTCATGCAATGCATGAATCTATCTATTGGTGATAGAGCGGTGCATACTGCACTGTGCGCCCTTAAAGAGACATGGCGCCCTTAAAGGGACATGTTTAAATACATTTTTTTTT
The DNA here is from genome assembly GCA_028564925.1 of Lithobates sylvaticus. Classification (NCBI taxonomy): domain Eukaryota; kingdom Metazoa; phylum Chordata; class Amphibia; order Anura; family Ranidae; genus Lithobates; species Lithobates sylvaticus. The sequence goes on along the minus strand of CM053027.1, from coordinate 39,751,310 downwards.
TTGAACTTTTTTTTTTTATTTTTTTTTATTTTTTTTTTAACTGCAAGGAGGGGGGGGGGGGCGGCGCCCGGGCGCCCCCTATGGACGGGCCGCCACTGCCCCCCATTCTCTCCCCCATCCCTTTCCGCTCCCCTCCATGACTCTAAAGGTTACAGAGTACTGACCTCAACACTTAAGTTCCACGACACTCACCCTTTAAAACTTGAGGTTCTACAACACTGACACTCTGGGCTCACTGAACCTTGGAACCCAGAAAACTGACCCTTGACATTTGGGGTTCAACAAAACAAACGTCCTCACACACCTTGGGGTTTGCAAAACTGACGCCTGGCTTTTCAGAACACTGAACTATTGAGAGTTGGTGTTCCATGGCACTGACCCGCTTACACTTGAGGTCCTAGTTTACTGGCCCCTGACATGTGGAGTTTGTAATAGACAAGCTGACATTTGGCGTTCCCCCGAGCAGAGGAACCTGCCGAGCAGAAACTGCCAGTGATGGAGAGCAGGAGAACGGGAGGTCGCCGCCGTCGAACAGGGGTAAGCCGCCGGTGATGGAGTAAAAACGATAATTCTCCCACTCTACAAGACTCTAGTCTGGCTGTATCTTGAGTATGCCGTCCAGTTCTAGTCACTAATCCTCAAGAAGGATGTGCTGGAACTGGAGAGAGTCCAGAGAAGGGCAACAAAGCCAGTAAAGGGAATGGAGGACGTTAGCTTTGAGGAACGACTACAAGCTTTGAACTCATTCTCTCAAGAGACTCCTGAGAGGGGATATGATAGCGATGTACAAATACCTTACTGGTGACCTTAGCCTAGGGAAAAAACTTTTCAATGGGAGGGAGGTTAAAAAGAAAGTGCACATTCATTGAAACTGGAAGAGAAGCAGTTTAACCTTAAAGCGGAGTTCCACCCAAAAATGGAACTTCCGCTTTAAGGGAAGGTGACCCCCTGACATGCCCTGTACATACCTCCCTATGTGCATTGCAGCCTACCTGTGCCGATCTGCATTCTCTGTGTCCTGTGTCTGCATCCTATGTGTCCACCATTGCAGTCTTCCTGTGCAATCTGCATCCTCTGTATCCCTGTATCCCTGTGCGATCTGCATCCTCCTCCGCCACTGCAGTCTTCCTGTGCCGATCAGCGTGTAATGGAAAACAGACAGCGGCCATTCCAATGTACAAAAGCGCGCCTCCTCCTCTTCCTCATCTGTGATAGGAGGAACACTCCATTTTCCCAGCAGTCAGTGTTCAGTGTTCCACCTATCACGGACATCCTCTCGTCCTCGTCCATTAATTGTAAAAGACAGGACGTCCGTGATAGGCAGAACACTGAACACTGACTCACTGCTGGGAAAATTAGTGTTCCCCTATAACAGACAGGGAGGAGAAGGAGGCTGCCGTCTGTCTGCATGACATGCTGATCATGTAGGCAGACGGCAGTGACTCAAGTATAAGCCGAGGGGGGCACTTTCAGCCTAAAAGAAAGGGCTGAAAATCTCGGCTTATACTCGAGTATATACGGTACATTGTGTCAATCTAATTGGTAACCTATTTACTTTTCCTTTTCTATTTCCTACTAACTCTTTACCCTCTTTTTTTTTCTTATGTTTTGATTTTCATATGCTGAAAAAATACTAATAAAAATATATTCAACCTAAAAAACAAGATTGGAAGGGTTATTTAAAGATAGGTTGTTATGTAACTGAGGTATCACAGCCCGCTTGAGCATCTTGGCAAGGAAGGGTAAGATAGATATGGCACAAAAGTTGTTTAAATTGTCCAGAGCCATGTTTTGACCACCGTTATAAGGGGAAGGTCTCAGAACACATCCCATGCCCACAGAGAGTGCAGAAGATAAAATCTCGATACGTTAAAGAGGATTATATTGAACGTTTCTTCTGACTCCAGTAGGTTACAGTGTCGTGTTAAACATAGTTTTGAGTCTTCTGTTGGTTAAGAGAGGAGCGTTGGAGAAGGCGTCCGCCTAAGTGAGGCATTTCGGATTTTTTTTACTCCTCGCCGCCCAGGGCTGTCAGCTTCCACATCCCAACGGCAGCGTCTGCATCAGATGATGGACGATTACCTCGGGGCCAAAACAGATGGAGAGCTTTCCAGCTGACAATCCACTGACTTACTGGGTCATGAGAATAGACCACTGGCCAGAACTTGCCCAGTATGCTTTTGAGTTGTTGGGCTGCCCTGCATTCAGCGTGCTTTTAGAACGGGCATTCAGTGCTGCAGGAGGTTTCATTACTGATCATAGAACACGTCTGTCCACAGACTCTGTGGACCGTTTGACTTTTATAAAAATGAATCAGTCCTGGATAACCAGCTATGAAGCCCCTGATGCCGATGTCAGTGATTAAGTCTTTTTGGGATGTGGAATCTCTGCAGGACTTCGAGGCTGCCTAGCTTTGAGGGTGTTCAATCATTTTATCTGGAAGAATGTTTTTGTTATAGATTTCATGGGCATAATTAACACCCAAAGACCAATTTTTCAGCACCTGTTTGACAGGTGCATATTATTGCAATAGAGCACCTCTATAGGGTTACGGTGGGAAAGCGCCCCCAACACCCTAAGTGTCATTTTTCTGCACCTGCTTGACATGGGGCATATCATTGCAATATTTTACAGCAACGCCAATTCTTGCTTTCATCAAGAGTACCTCTATAGGGTTATGGTGGGAAGGCGCCACCGACTCCCAAAGACCAATTTTTCTGCACCTGTTTGACAGGTGCATATCATTGCAATTATTTACAGCAAGGCCAATTCTTGCTTTCATCAAGAGTAGTGTTATGGTGGGAAGGCGCCACCAACACCCAAAGACCAATTTTTACGCACCCGTTACTTCTATCTAAAAGTCAAAGTGACACCAAAATGTATCCAAAAAATCTCAAATCCTGTTCCCAGTGCACTACATTGTTGCCTTATCATACAGACTGGCTCCCCAGCTGTTGCTGAGCAAAATAAAGGTAGCTTGCAGGGAAAGTGTAATTTGGGGCTTTATAAATGCAATTATTGCTGCAGCAGATTCTAGACATGGTACAGCTCTGCCACTTTACATGTAGACTATATTGGAAGGAATTTTTTTTATGCTTTCACTTTAAAAATCTAAAAATCACTGCTCATTTAAAAATGATGTCTTTCACAAACCTTTTTTTTATTGATACATGTCCCCCAGGGCAGGACGCGGACCACTATAACAATTGTATGCCCAATTACTTGCATATAAGCCTTCAAAATGGGAAGTTTTGATTTTTGACGTTCGGTCCCATTGATTTTAATGGGGTTCGATATTCGGGTCTGAACTTTCGCGGTGTTCGAAAGTTTTGGTGCAAACCGAACAGGGGTCAGTTCGGCCCATCCCTATTCAGGACCAGAGGCTAATGCCACATACACACGGTCGGAATTCTCGTTGGAAAAAGCTCTGATGGTTTTCCCGTCGGAATTCCGACGGAATTTCGCCCAAACTGTCAATAACACCGCTGCATACAACACGTTCGTTGTCACTATAAAAGGGAAGATTAATGCTTCCGAGCATGCGTCAAATTGTTTCCGAGCATGCGTCGGAATTTTGCGTGTCGGAAATTGCATACACACGATCGGAAAATCCGATAGAAAGCTCCCATCGGACTGTTCCGGAAATTCCGACCGTGTGTACGCGGCATAAGAAGAGCCTGAATCTGCAGCTGGGGAATAATAGTTATTTAAATGATGAGTACTTTTGAAAGCGTGTCCACAAACCCATTGCTGCCCGAGTAAAATAAAAAATCACTTTCCCCGGTTATTCCTGCATGGTCTACCTACTGCTATCTCATGCAGTATCCTTTCATATGTGCACTAGCATGCAAAGTCAGCTCCAGCATTAGACTACTTGAAGCCTCAAGACGAGATCTGGATTACTATTTTTTGCACAGTAGGAGTGGGGGCAGGGAGAGATTATGGGCCCCCCAGGCAATCTGAGATTATGGGGCCACACAGTATACACACACACACACAGTATACAATCCCACAGTATACACATACATGTACACACAGTATACACAGACATGTTTCTATTGGCTGAGAAGGTACTGGAGAGGTGGGGCAGCTATAATCTCTGGATTTTTAGACCAAAAGGATGTCGGTAAGGGACATTTCAGAAACAGATGTAAAAAAAAACACAGATTTTTACATACTGTTCCTGGTTTTACTGAGGCTGGAAACTCTTATGGGGCCCCCTAGTGGCCCAGGGCCCTCGGGAAGTGCCCGAGTGGCCGAATGGTCAGTCCGCCCCTGAGTGGGGGTTCTTTGAGGGTGGGACATACTTTTAAAAGTAGCTGATAAAATCACTTTTGTACAACCAAGTCATTTATTTACCTTCTTTTTCCAGAACCCAACAACCCTTAGAACCCAACAACCTTACAGACTATGCACGTGTCTCAAGCCCTTCAATGTATCATGCTGACAGCACAGATTGTGAAAGATCAGACCAGGAAACTTATTGAATCATGGGATCTGGAGGTTTTTGTTTCCTGGTTCAGACCTGCTCAGCTATAACATGCTGTGGAGAGTGAGTGACCACACTCCTATCAATGTAACTTGCTGCACGTGTCTGGTAGTTGGAGGCATGGTACACATCTCCAGAGCGGCTCCGATGTGAATTGCATAGGAGTCCTGTGCGTCTTCTGGTCCGAATTTAGCCAAAAATTCAAATCAGACCTGAAACTGTGAATGGGGACGCACCGGACTGCTGCTGTGAGCTGCTCCGTGCTGCAGTGTGAACCCAGCCTAAGAGAGCTAAACACTTTAGTGCTGCCATTCCCAACTGAAAGCAGCAAGCACTAAGACCAAAGACAGCCCCCATAGCTGCTATTCTTCCAGACAGCTGCTTCTGTTGACACCCTTGGCACTGCAATTTACTTCATAATACCCTAACAGCTAACTCCTTAAAATACCCTGCTCACAGTACACTCCCAACCCCTTGTATGTACTCGTTTTGCCCAGCCACTCTTAAAGGCGCACACAGACTGACTAAGTATAACCTGATATTTACTTGTTTTTAAAATTTTTGTTCCCCAAAACAGCACAGTATATGCACACCAAAGTTAAAGGGCCCCACCTAAGCCAGCGGAAGCTAACACCCAAAACTGTCTTCATTTTGTGGCAGAACTGAGTTGCAGGTAGTGAGTCAAACTCTAAGGCCTAAGCCTAGCCCCTCTTGCCGGAGAGCCCTCAAGTGAATTAGTCTTTGCAATTATTGTTAACCACTTTTGGTCACTTGGGGTGTAGTCTCTCAGAGGGAGAGAGCTACTGTTTACGCTTAAGTACTGCAGTGCACACTAATGCGGCGTACACACGGTCGGAATTTCCGATGGAAACAGTCCGATGGGAGCTGTTCATCGGATTTTCTGACCGTGTGTATGCCCAACGGTCTTTTTCTGTCGGAATTTCCGACGGACTTTGAATTGAGAACCTGTTCTCAATTTTTCCAACGGAAAACCTTTCAATCGGATTTTCCGATCATGTGTATGCAATTCCTACATGCAAAATTCCGACGCATGCTCGGAAACAATTTAACGCATGCTCGGAAGCATTAAACTTCCCTTTTATAGTGCTGTCGAACGTGTTTTATGCCGCTGTGTTATTGACCGTCGGAATTTGGTGTGATCGTGTGTAGGCAACACAGCTTGAGCGGAATTCCGTCGGAATTCCGTCAGAAAAACCGTCAGAGTTTTTTCCGACGAGAATTCCGATTGTGTGTACGCGGCATAAGTTCGTCCCTAAAGGTACATGGTTGACTGCATCGTATCAGTTATTGCACTGGTCTTTTATGTGTTAATGACCTACTGATTTACTGTGTTACTGTCCACTTTGGTTTGCCAATACACACTGTTCATCTTCTAACCAGTGTGTTGCATTTTTATGTGACCACTGGCAGCAGTGCCGGGACAAGGTCATCCAATGCCCAAGGCAAAGATGCCAAACTGTGCCCCCCCTTCCCTTAGGGTCAGGTTCAGGGTGCCCCATCCCTGAAAGAAATCATTGCGCCCAGGGCAGCTCCCCCTCTTGCCCACCCCTTGTCCTGGCCCTGGCTGAAAGTTCCCAGCTGGGGTATTCTGGTGGTGCCAGTAAGAGTGAGGTTCCAGCTAGGGCCAGAGTACCCAATACTACCAGCAGCTCCTATGGGGTAGTTCTACATGTGCAAATGGAACATAGGTTTAGAGAGGCTACACTAAGATGCAACAAAGGAGAAAAAAAGGTGAAAAGTATTGTATTAAAGAAGGGAATTGTTTATGATAACCAGTAATTTAGCACATTACAGTCATACAGTTATGCCACGTACACACGGCTGGAATTTCCAATGGGAGCTTGTCATCGGATTTTCCGACCGTGTGTATGCCCATCGGTCTTTTTCTGTCTGCATTTCCGACGGACTTTAGATTGAGAGCCTGTCCTAACTTTTCCGATGGAAAAACTTTCCGATCGTGTGTATGCAATTCCGACACGCAAAATTCCGACGCATGCTCAGAAGCATTAAACTTCCCTCTTATAGTGCCGTTATTGACCGTCGGAATTTGGTGTGACCGTGTGTAGGCAAGACAGTATGAGCGGAATTCCATCGGAATTCCGACGGGAAAACCATCAGAGCTTTTTCCGACGAGAATTCCGATCGTGTGTATGCGGCATTAGGGTTTACATTTAAGGGAATGTTGGTAATTGTGAAAAAGACAAATAAGAAAAGGATACACCTGCTAATTAGTCAATTAATATTGTTTCCTGTGTTAAAGCATTGTCAGAGGCTGAAGGGACACTATGGCTACAGTATATAAAGTTCAAGCACCAACTAGTCTCCACATTACAGCAATGCAAATAACCACAGGTTACAGAAAACATTGCAGCAATGTAAACATTCTATACATGCTGAGTCACCTTAGTGCAGGACACAATTACACAAGTGACGTCATCTGCTAATAATAAGCAGAGGTGACTTTGTGATAACACACTTCTTTATTAAGCTAATATAACCTTTATATTTAATGTATTTGCTGATTGCTATCTCATGTTGTAGAGGTAACATAAGCATTACTAGCTAATGTAATGAAATGCCATTATCGCTAAATATACTGTCATGGCCGGGGAATTAAATATTTAGTAGCAGAATTCTGTAGTATATGTAGCACCCTCTACTTTCAGGTAGGTGCTAGATTAGTATTTTTCTAGTTGCAGGGCCTTGTTGCAGGTAAATTTAGCCAGGCCTGTATTTCATTTCAGGCCTGGTTGTTTTGATCTGGAAATGGGAGTGTCAGTATAGTGGGGGGTGTGGCCACCTGTACTCTGGCTCAGAGATCCTCCCCTGCTTTCAGAAGAATTGTTCTAGAAGGAAGACTGGACTTGAGACCTGAGTGGCAGGCAGCTCATGTGAGGAGTCCTGACCAATTATCTCTTGGCATTGGCAAGGGGCAGGCCTCCCATATAAGCTGGGGTCACATGCTTCCAATGGGGCAGTTGTGGAGCACAGGAAAGACAGCATGGAGTGCTGAGGTGCTTGACATGTGAAGGACCTAACCCACAGTCCCTTAAGCCATCCATTAAACATAATATCTAACCCCTCCAAATCCCCTCACAAATGACATGACAAGATTTTGGAGTAAATGGCCTTGACGGCCTTTTATTAACAATTACCTTAAAATTAAATAAAAAACATTTTAAATAACTCTTAACCAACTTTATGTACTTTTGGGGTCTTTTCGGGGAACCCCACCCCACTGGTCACTGCGCCAAACTTCTTTAAACTTTAGGCCTCCGGTCGCAAGCCCCCAGACCCGGAGACAGTACTCAACCTTCGCAGTGACCTACCTTTAACCCCTTCCTGGTTAACCCCTCGTTAACCAGAAGGTAACTGATTAACCCCCATCCACAGACGGGTACCAACCATGTTAACCCCATCCCACAGATGGGTACCAACCATGTTAACCCCATCCCACAGATGGGTACCAACCATGTTAACCCCCATCCCACAGATGGGTACCAACCATGTTAACCCCAATCCAACAGATGGGTACCAACCATGTTAACCCCCATCCCACAGATGGGTACCAACCATGTTAACCCCATACCACAGATGGGTACCAACCATGTTATATATGCATATAACTACCATATTCTCTACCTCCAAAGACCCAACCACTGCCCGGGCTGTCCTTACAGCCCCTATTATAATTCACCATACTCGGGAGGGTGGGTGGGAATCTTCTCCTCCGTCGCTCACTGATGATGTCACTCTCCTTTCTTCTTCCTAACTTCCTAACCGAGCGCCTCCCCTGCTTCGACCCCTCCCATTTTCTTAAAGGGGACAACTTTTTTCTCCACAAGCATGACTGTGCTGTCCACACCTGTCATGCAGTCCCTACGCCAATGCTTTTCTCTCCTTCTGCTCCGGGACTCTCTGTACCGGGCATCCCCACGCAGGGCTGCCTCGCGCGTGGAGGAGGAATGGAGCTACTAGGAAGGAGTTATAGGGAAAGATCTTCATCTCTATGAGAAAGTATCAAGTTTCTGGGACTGGGAAACACAGGACTTGCATGCTGGAGAAGATCAGGTACAATAAGTAGCAGTGAAGTAGCGGAAGTAGATCAGTGTTCTGTGACCGGGGAACACAGGACTTTGATCCAAAGGAGAAGGTCAGTGTAACATAAAGAAGCAGAAGCAGGAGCGAGTAGTGTAGCATGCTGTGTGGCCGGGAGCACAGCATGAACAGAAGTGGACAGGAACTTCCAGAGACTGTGAGGCTGTTTAATCTTTTGAGCCATGGAAGATAGGCGGTATAGGCCTTTCACTCTCTGATATGTAACAGGAAAACCACATCAGTCTAGAGGGGAATTATTCAGAGTGATTCTTCTTGTTCTAACTGGAAGCAGTGAGTAGTAAATCTTCAGTCAGATATGCCAAGTCACAGAAGAAGTAATAGTCTGCAGTGAGGATTCTACAGGGAAAATCCATATACTAGGCCAAGGCCATGGATGATACCCTTCAATATATGAAACCTATATGGGCATCTTATACCTCCCTTGTCTTCATCCAAGTTATATCCCATATTTATAAAGAGGAAGAAAACCAAATCATTGCCTGTTTAATGTCTTTACATGGTGCGTGGGAGGTCGGCAGCAGGGTGATTGGCGGATTGCTATAACCAACTCAGCAGCCCTTACGAGGGTACCGCTACATATAAATAAAGCTATAATATGCTGAAATGATAACAGCACAACAAATATCCCACACAGGTTCAATTTAACATAACCCTGTCACTTATACACCAATAGCCCACCCGCTGAAAGAATAGGCAGCATGCTTACCTTTCTGGTTGCCCATGCCTTAAATCGCTGCTGCTTTGCTGCTCCCTTATCACTGCAAATACCAGCCAAATGGGTTGATTATCTATTTCCCCATCTCGTGCAATGGTTTCTCTCACCTGCTGATGATCTGGCAGGAGGAACCACAGTATGCAGTGGGGAAGCTCGTATTCCATTGCAGTTGGAGAGCTGGTATTCCATTGCAGTGGGGGAACTGATATTCCATTGCAGTGGGGGAGCTGATATTCCATTTCAGTGGGGGAGCTGATATTCCATTGCAGTGGGGGAGCCGATATTCCATTGCAGTGGAAGAGCTGATATTCCATTGCAGCGGGGGAGCTGGTATTCCATTTCAGTGGGGGAACTGATATTCCATTGCAGTGGGGGAGCTGATATTCCATTTCAGTGGGGGAGCTGGTATTCCATTGCAGTGGAAGAGCTGATATTCCATTGCAGTGGGGGAGCTGGTGTTCCATTGCAGTGGGGGAGCTGATATTCCATTGCAGTGGGGGAGCTGGTGTTCCATTGCAGTGGGGGAGCTGATATTCCATTGCAGTGGGGGAGCTGGTGTTCCATTGCAGTGGGGGAGATGATATTCCATTGCAGTGGGGGAGCTGGTGTTCCATTGCAGTGGGGGAGCTGATATTCCATTTCAGTGGGGGAGCTGGTATTCCATTGCAGTGGAAGAGCTGATATTCCATTGCATTGGGGGAGCCGATATTTTATTGCAGTGGGGGAGCTGGTGTTCCATTGCAGTGGGGGAGCTGATATTCCATTGCAGTGGAAGAGCTGATATTCCATTGCAGTGGGGGAGCTGATATTCCATTGCAGTGGAAGAGCTGATATTCCATTGCAGTGGGGGAGCTGATATTCCATTGCAGTGGAAGAGCTGATATTCCATTGCAGCGGGGGAGCCGATATTCCATTGCAGTGGGGGAGCTGGTATTCCATTGCAGTGGGGAGCTGATATACCATTGCAGTGGGGGAGCTGATATTCCATTGCAGTTGGGGAGCCGATATTCCATTGCAGTGGGGGAGCCGATATTCCATTGCAGTGGGGGAGCCGATATTCCATTGCAGTGGGGGAGCCGGTATTCCATTGCAGTGGGGGAGCTGATATTCTATTGCAGTGGGGGAGCTGATATTCTATTGCAGTGGGGGAGCTGATATTCCATACACCCAGAAGTTTGTTTTTCCCTTTGAAGAAGTCATGAGGGCATGACGAAACGTGTCAGTAGCAGAGCTACATGAGGTCATCACATAAACCAGGAAGAGGAAGCAAGCTGCTTATTTTATGGTGTGTTTTTAGGGAGGTAATGCAAGAGTTTTAAAACAACCTGTTCCAAGTACACTGGATGAGAGTGCACTTTACTTACACGTAAGTGTATTATTTTATAAAATAAGGGAATTGGTTTGAAGTTGAACATAATAAACGATTACGGTGCTTTATTATTTTTGAGCAAAAATCAGATAGTGGAAGAGCCATCCTATATTACCTGGATAGCTGGGAAGAGGAGACATGTGGCTGCTATATCTGGTGATACATCTGGCGATACATTTGGTGATATCAATGGAGGTTGAAAGCCCGAATTGAAGGGCAAAGTGCATTATGACCTACAGTATATGTAGTAAACCGCCAGCCTTTTTTTTGGGGGGGGGGGATTTAAACCTACAAGGCAATGTCATAATGTGCTAGTATGCATTGCACACTAGCACATTATGTGAAACTTACCTTAGAACGAAGCTATCCAGCAGTGCACTGTAACTGCTGAAGTTACAGAAGGACCCCTGCTTTCAACAACTCTTGGCATTGTTGACCCCCTATATTAAGAAGCAGGACACATACACGAGGCTTTTATTTTATTTTTTGGTTGAATAATGATTTGATTTGTTATATTTTCTATATTTTTGGATGCATAGAATGCACTTTTGGTTAAGTTCTATTGGCAGATAGCATGTCTAATTTTATTTGTTTTCTTTTTTTAATGTACAATAAAAAAATTGTGGAGAATAATACTTGGCTCTGTGTTTTACTTCAAATGACAGTTTGGGAGTCGGCAGTTACAATACAATGTAAAATTGACAAGGGACACCAACATAGTTGTATCTTTGATCTTAGAAACTACGAAATAATGGTGTGTGGTAACTTGCCCAACAAAAAAAGCATAATAATATTATTCTTGACATCACTACAAAAAAAAAGCCTTTTAAAATTAGTTTGCAATAACTCCATCAGTATCACCAGCAAAGCAGCTTCATTATTATCCCATTAAAGAAGAAGAGAATTGTGCGCTGCATTTCGACATTTCATAAATTGCCGCATCACGAATGTTAATTCTCCATTACGAGCGCTAGTTTACAAGACCGACCGCTTCTGGCTCGTCCTTGCTTCCGAGCATGCGTGTTTGTACTTTGTACTTTTGTCCAACAGACTTGTGTACACACGCTCAGAAAATCGGACAACAGACATTTGTCCATAGAAAATTTTAAAGCCTCGTACACACAATCGGATTTTCCGACAGGAAATTTGTGATGACAGGCTGTTGGCGGCAAATCCGACCGTTTGTACGCTCCATCGGACAATTGTTGTCTGATTTTCCACGGACAAATGTTGGATAGCAGGTTTTATTTTAATTTAAAATTTTGCGCAGACAAATGTCTGTTGTCGGATTTTCCGAGCGTGTGTACACAAGTCCGTCGGACAAAAGTCCAAAGTACAAACACGCATGGGTGGGGATTAGTCCCACTGTTATGCCCTGTACACATGATCGGAAATTCCGCCAGCAAAAGTCCGATGAGAGCTTTTGGTCAGAAATTCCGACCGTGTGTTTGCTCCATCGGACTTTTGCTGGCGGAATTCCTGCCAGCAAAAGATTGAGAGCAGGTTCTCAATTTTTCAGTCGGAAAAAGTTCTGATCGGAAATTCTGATCGTCTGTACCAATTCTGTTGCACAAAATTCCTACGCATGCTCAGAAACAATTCGACGCATGCTCTGAAGCATTGAACTTAATTTTCTCGGCTCATCGTAGTGTTATAAGTCACCGTGTTCTTGGCAGTCGAAAGTTCAAAGAACTTTTGTGTGTATGCAGGCCAAGCTTGAGTGTAATTCCGTCGGAAAAAATACCCAAGTTTTTTCCGACGGAAAATCCGCTCGTGTGTACGCGGTATAAGGGTATTATTTTTTCCTGCCTTGATTACAGATGATGGGGGATAGAAAGTATATTCTTAGCTACATTCCAATCCGACATCGTTCCTCATCGGGATCTCAAAACTACAGCCATGTTGCTCTGCAGAATGTGGAGTTTCAGTGATTGGATGATTGTTACATGATCAATCTGAGCACCCCAAAATCCATTAAAGTTATTCCAGTAAACATCTTCACGGTTTGTCGGTAAATTGTTCCTTCCAAATTTGGGAGGCTTAATATAACCCGAAGAGTGGTCAGCTAAGCAGCCTCTACTAGTTTTGTGTTGTTTTTTGTAGACAATTTATCTGTGAATTCTGTTTCTGGCTGTAGCACTATTTAAGTTTATAATTTTATATGAAAATTATTTAGCATTACACTAGCTCAGAATCTTCAGCATCATGTTTACATGGATGAGCTAAGGTTTGGGCTGAGTTCAGTTCAGCTACCACATGATAGCAGGGTACCAACCCAATCAGCTGTGGCCATGGATTTCCTCACCGCACAGTCACATGCAGTGCCAGGACAAGGTCATCCAGTGCCCAGGGCAAAGATGCCAAACTGCGCCCCCCTTTCACTTATGGTTAGGCTCAGGGTGCCCCCTACCCCTGCAATATACCATTGCGCCAGGGGCAGCCGCCCCTCCTGCCCACCCCTTGTCCCGGCCCTGGTCACATGTAACAAAGATGGCGGGGATGCTGGTGAAATCAGTGATCTAATATGCCAACATAACCATATTTTTTGAATGACATTGTCCAACTATGGCCATGTGGCCATATTAGGTCAATGATGTCATTGACACCTCTGCCCTATTGTTACATGTAGTCGCAGGGCAGGGAATTCCAAAGTCGAAACTGAATGTGGCAGTGGTCTGCTATCTTGTAGCTGTTTCCCACAGGTTCAGGTTGAACCCAATTTGGTCCAAACCTTAGCTTATTCCTAGTTACAGGCTTATCCACATTGATAATTGAACTTGTATGATTTTGATTAATGTGTGTGGACTGGTGTTCTGTCAAAAAATGTCCGCCTATCGAATAGTGTCCGGCCCGTACTGCGCAAGCGATGCGCCTGGACAAGCAGACTCGGAAAATCTCCGAAGATGAACGGCGCCTGCGCCGTGAGTCCAGGTGCAAGCCCCTCCATCCAAGTGGACCTATAGACTATCTCAAGTCTATATGAGTTATGTGGGGAACAATTAGATGCTTTATTATTACCTATCTCTGGATTCCCACCCTGTCCCCACCTCTTCCCCTCTTTCCATGTCCCCCCCCCCCCCCCTTTTTTTCTTATTGAGCACTTAGGGAGCTAACACAAAAAAATAAATGGTGTTTTTACCAATTATTAACCACTAGCTGACCGCCCACTGTCAAATGACGGCGGGACGGTGCAGCTACTGTGGCGGGCCGCCGTCATATGACGTCGTCTACAATTTGGCCGCTGGGGGGCGCGCGCGCGCCGCGTAGCTGGGGCCCCGGTGCGCGTGCCCGGCGGTCGCGATGACCGCCAGGCACCCGCGATTGCCCGGTAATCGAGCAGGACGTGGATCTGTGTGTGTAAACACACAGATCCACGTCCTGTCAGAGGAGAGGAGACCGATGGTGTGTCCCTTGTACATAGGGACACCGATCGGTCTCCTCCCCCAGTCAGTCCCCTCCCCCCACAGTAAGAATCACCAAGATAGGGTACACATTAACCCCTGCAGCGCCCCCTAGCGTTAACCCCTTCCCTGCCAGTCACATTTATACAGTAATCAATGCATTTTTATAGCACGGATCGCTGTATAAATGTGAATGGTCCCAAAAATGAGTGAAAAGTGTCCAAAGTGTCCGCCGCAATGTCGCAGTCACGATAAAAATCGCAAATCGCCGCCATTACTAGTAAAAAAAAAATAATAATAAAAAAATGCTATAAATCTATCCCCTATTTTGTAGACGCTATAACTTTTGCGCAAACCAATCAATATACGCTTATTGCGTTTTTTTTTACCAAAAATATGTAGAAGAATACGTATCGGCCTAAACTGAGGAAAAAATTTGTTTAAAAAAAAAAAAAAAAATTGGATATTTATTATAATAAAAAGTAAAAAATATTATGTTTTTTCAAACTTGTCCCTCTTCTTTTGTTTATAGCGCAAGAAATAAAAAACGCAGAGGTGATCAAATACCACCAAAATAAAGCTCTATCTGTGGGGAAAAAATGATAAAAATTTTATTTGGGTACAGCGTTGCATGACCGCGCAATTGTCATTCAAAATGCGACAGCGCTGAAAGCTGAAAAATGGCTTGGTCAGGAAGGGGGTGTTCGTGGCTGGTAGGCAAGTAGTTAAGGGAAAAAGGGAGAGGAGAAAGGTGGTTTTTTTTTTTTTTTTTTTTTTTTACCTCCTTCCCCTTCCTCACTTTTGGAATAAGGATCACTTAGGGAGTCATTAAAAATAGATGTAGGGACTTATTGCCATTCCCTTTCTTCACTTTTGGAATAAGGATCACTTTAGGGAGTCACTAAAATTGATGCAGGGGCTTATTGCCACACAATATCACATGTAGGAAGCAGGTAGTATCCCCTTCCATACTTTTTTTTTTTTTTTCCTTAACCTTTGGAACAAGGATTACTTAGAATCACTAAAATAGATGTAGGGGCCTACGGCCACATAATATCACATGTAGGAAGTAGGCAGAGTCCCCTTCCACACCTTTTTCACTTTTTTTTCTTTTTTTTTCTCTCCTTTTTCCATTTCACTTTTGGAATAAGTATCACCCAGAGAGTCACTAAAATAGACGTAGGGGCTTACCTCCACATAATACCACAAGTAGGAGGTGGGTAGTATCCCCTCCTATACCTTTTTCACTAAGTTTTTTATTTTTTTTATTATTTTTTTTGGAACAAGGACCACTTAGAGAATTACTAAAATAGATATACGGACCTATTGCCACACAATACCACAGTAGGAGCTGGATAGTATCCCCTTCTATACCTTCTCCATAAAGGGCATAGGGTGTGGTGTGTGTATATATGTAGGTACGACACGCTGGGGAACTACGGGAGTGGTGAGGAGGGGTGGACTGGGGGGAATTGGGGGTGGTTAACTACCCAGGGGGGGGGGGGGGGGGGAAGGAAAAAGGAATACTACATAAAAAAAACGTCACATCTAATGCCGCGTACACACGGTCGTAATTTCCGATGGAAACAGTCCGATGGGAGCTTTTCATCGGATTTTCCGACCGTGTGTATGCCCATTGGTCTTTTTATGTCGGAATTTCCGACGGACTTTGGATTGAGAACCTGTTCTTAATTTTTCTGACGGAAAATCCGATAGAAAGGTTTTCCGTCAGAAAAATTAAGAACAGGTTCTCAATCCAAAGTCCGTCAGAAATTGTGTGTATGCAATTTCGACACGCAAAATTCTGACGCATGCTCGGAAACAATTTGACGCATGCTCGGAAGCATTAATCTTCCCTTTTATAGTGACATTGAACATGTTGTATGCCGCGGTGTTTTTGACGATCGGAATTTGGTGTGACCGCGTGTAGGCAAGACAGTTTAAATGAAATTCCGTCGGAATTCCGACGGGAAAACCATCAGAGCTTTTTCCGACGAGAATTCCGACCGTGTGTAAGCGGCATAAGGAATGCTAAGCTGCAATATATTACATTGTCTTCTTAGATTTAAATACACTTTAAAGGTACAAAATTGTTTCCAAGAATATAGATGACCCTAATGCAATACTAAGGAATTTGTCCTTTGGAATGGTATGACCCCCCCGGGTGGAAACACTCTTTGTGGTGCTAATCGAAGTATAGGGAGGTGGGAGATCGTGGAAATGGCTATATTGCATTATGTAAATGAGGGTTGTAAAACCTATAGGCCCTCTAGGGATAGAGTTCTCCCTGGACAATGACGGGGAGGAACAGTGAAGACACTAGCCCTGAGATATTCATCCTGTTGAGGACAATTCATCATCACTGTGGTGGAATGAAGTAGGAGGTGTAGACAATGGAGAGGGAACTTGTTTAGCGACTTTTCTTACCTCCTACTGATGTACTTGGGTACCCCAGAGGTAGGGGAATTCTTGTTACCACTATTATGTAGAATTGTTCCATACATAGCTCAACTGTAAGGCAGATTAGGACATTGTAGATCTTATTTGCAGACAATGAGCCTACGTTTGAAGCACAAATGTAGCTTTTGGCCCAATTATTATGCATAAGCTTTTGATGGAAAAACTAGTAGAGCAATGGCTGCATGTGCCTATGCATTAAACCATTGATGCCATTGAGCCATGATGAATGTTTTTTGTTTCCTTTTATCCCTCTGACTGTAATTTATGTTATTTCCCAAACCATACTGTGCGGAGATCACACTGTAATGTGGCCAGCCTTCCAAATTATTGCACAAAGCCAGGTCCATAAAGACATGCCTTAACAAGGTGATTGAATGGCCTGCACAAAGCCCTGACCTCAACCATACTAAAGGCTTTTGGGTGAGGCACATCTTCTTAAAGATCAGTATCCAACCTCAAAAATAAACTTTTGAACGAATGGGCACAAATTCCCACACACGCACTCCAAGATCTTTTTAAAAGCCTTCCAAGAAGAGTGGAGGCCGTTACAATGATAAAGGGGTCCAACTCCATATTAACGGCTATGGTTTTAGAATAAGATGTCCAAGTAGCTTGGACAATATGTGACGGTAAGGTGACCGCAAATGCTTGATCGTATAATGTACATTAAAAAAAAATCAATATATAAAGTCCTCACCTAATCTCTAATCACAGCAGGTGTTATATAAGCCGGTCTCTACAGAGCACTTGCCAGTAATATACACAAAGGAAAAAAACATGTTGCTATCAATTCATAACGGAGAACATGAATCACTGCAAAATGTCAATAACAGTATTTACTTCCAGCATTGGGGTTGATTTACTAAAGGCAAATAGACTTTGCAAGTGCAGTTGTACTCTGCAAGTGCATTCGCTCCAGATCTTAGTAAATAACAGGAAGCTCTGCTGACTTCCATTATCAAATCATGTGCAAGCAAAAATGATGTTTTTTATTTTCCTTGGACGTGATTGGGTATTCTTTGCAAAGTGAAGCTTCACCTTGTTCACTAAGCACTAGAGCAGGGGTATCCAAACTTTTCAAACAAAGGGCCAGTTTACTGTCCTTTAGAATTTATGTGGCTGAATTGTGGCCCATAGGAGTAGAAAATATCCTGGGCCCAGCATCAGTGGAAATAAACATGGCCTCAGGTTTGGTGGTCAGTAGGAGGAGGAGTAGGTGCCCCATCATTGGCATTAGGGGGAGAAATAATACCCCATCTTTGATATCAGTGGAAGAAACAGTACCCCATTGTTGGTGTCAATGGGAGGAATAATACCCTATCATTAGTGTCAGTCGCAGGAATTACAACCCACTGTAGATGTCAGTGGAAAGAATAGTGCCCCATAGTTGGTGTCAGTAGAAGGAAATATGTTGGTGTCATTGGGAGGAACGGTGTCTCATATCACTGGAAGGAATAATGCATTAAGGGCCAGATAAGGGCTAGTAAAGGGTTGCATCCGGCCCCTGAGCCGCAGTATGGAGACCACTGCTCTAGAGCAACTGCACTTACAAAGTGCACAGTCTACTTGCCTATAGTAAATCAACCCTATTATGTTTCTAGGTTCTAAACCAGGGGTGCCCAACCTTTTGAAGAGCGAGGGCCACTTAAGCAACTTCGTAACCAGTTGCGGGCCACAATGAGCAGAGTAGGCAGATGACAGCTCCGTGTCCACTCTGCCTATGCAAAGGGGACACAGACACAGGCCACTTTTCTCTATGGGCCCTCTGATCTGATCAAATGGAAGGGGACTTCTGTTTTTTTGGGGTATAAACGGACACAAGTCTGTTTACATCTGCCGCTCCAGAGAGGTGAATGGAGGGTGCAATTGGGTCAGAGCGATCATGTTAAAGGGACCTAAGGCTGCTTTTACACTGATGGTCTGTGGTCTACCCACACCGTGGGTGCAGCGCAGTGCAACTGTGGCTTTCCTGCGGGTTAGCTGTACTTTGCCATAGAGTTCTATTATATCCTGCAGGTGTGGTGCACTTTCTGAAAGTGTACCAAACCCACAGGTAAAACCGGAAGTCTATGGCTCAGTGCAGGTAAGCCACAGGTGCTCTGCACTACACCTGCAGATCAGTTTGAAAGCAGCTCAGTAACCACTGCAGAACAGATATGTCCCTATATACACTGTGATTTTAGTAAATTAACTTGCTGTCCCAGGCAGAGTGCATTTGGTATCACTCCGCCTATGACAGGAGCCGGCGCTATACAGGAAGCATTGGCTTATGCAGCTTTGTTCCGCAGCTGCTTGCTTTCTCTACCGCTGGCTTCATTCACAACACTGATGCTCTGGCATGGCGGGTAGGCAACCTGCAATCTGGGCTTGCCAACCCAGTCGCGGGCCACATCAGAGGGCTCCGCGGGCCACTGGTTGGGCACCCCTGTTCTAAACCAACATTTCTGTTGTTCAGGAGGACATCATTGGAGGAGACACACCCTGATCTAAGGTTGTCATGATGTGCAAATGTTCTGTACATTATGAAAAATTCTATCCATTCCAAATAAAAATTTATTCTGCTTTAAAGGATGTATAAAATGGTGTAAAAAAAACAAAGCAAAATGTATGTGTGTATAGGCTGCTGTACAGAAATAAATAAAAACATGTCCTGAAATAGTTACATATGACATCTGTGAACCTCAGAGTAACCTCTGATTCAGAATTTCCCAGCACCTTTATTAGTCGGTCATTAAATAACAAGGTGTGAGATTGGGGAAAATCCCCAACTGATTATCTGCAATAATAATTTACACACCTTAACTTATCACAGTCTACATTTCTAGGATAAGGGTTGTTGGCCTGTAGGGCATTGAGGGTTACTTAAAGTAGTACTAAAGGCAAAACCTTTTTTTCCTTTTGGATAGAGTATTCTATCACTATTCTCAAGAAACAAATGCAAAGGTAAGTTGTAATATAGTACGTTTTATATTTCTTGTGTTTGGACATTGGCAAGTTCCCACAGCTCGCCCGGTCACCCGCTGCCTGACCTGCCACCGAGATATTCGAAGGATGCCGCATTACAGCCCCAAACACTTGCTGGGTCTGTGCAACTCACAGATTCCACCCTAGTTCTAAAAAATACCCAGTATAGCTGGGATTAATAATTCAACTTTAAGGACCCGGAACGAGAAGAACAAGTGGTCCACAGGGGGCAACTTCTTATGAAACAGGATTTTGGAAAAATTTGATCTTTTATGTCTGCCAGTCACTCTTTTCCCTCCAGCTTGACAGATGGACCGGGTCATCAGTCACAAGCAGTTATGGCTGCCTTAGTAAATGAGAATGGGATAGAGCCAAGGTTCACCACAGTTGTATTTTTTATAACATAGCACTTCTTGTTTTACCTGTTACCAAAGGTGTTAGAAAAAAGCTGAACATCCCTTCCAGAGATTATAAAAAGATATATCCAGATGCCCAAGTCAGGATCTTACGAGGATGCATTTTGTCTGTATGGACATGTTTTATGGATGTCCAGTGGCCAATGCTACTGTAAAGGCCACAGTAAAAAGTGTTATCAGAAGTAGTTTGTAAGTACGGAGTGCAGAATCTACAGAGAGTAACAGAGGAAATAATTTTTATAGGAGAGTCCTTCGTGAAGTTTTGAGCTTTTATTTTTACACTCCCTACTGTCTACAATATAGCGGAAAAAGTTGAGTAAGAAACTAGAAAACTTTTGCCTGAACGTTTTCTTATATTTTATCAAGCCCCTAAAGGGATGTTGGACTCTCTCCCTATGGGATTTGGTTTGGGAGTGTGTTACTCACTTGCTTATATTTTGTCTCAGCAGCTGAAGTCCTCCATTCGAATCTCACAGAGAATGTTGCTGATCTTTTAAGGTTTTTGAAAAACGAATTTATGTGTTTTCTCCCCAATTCCAGATCAGAACAGTTTGGAAGGATTTAAAACTAAAGCCAGGTGACTTGTGGATTGTTAAGAGACATTTATATATAAGGAAATGTTTGGAGACTCAATACAGCATCTATTTCATGTACAGTTGTGCAAAACTTGAAGGAAAATTCACCTGGATCCACACCAGACACTTCAAAAATGAATAAATTAAAGAAATCTCTGTGTTTGATTTGTTTCCCTCTTGGAATCACAGTCTAGTGTACTATGTATTCAAATACTTTAATTGTAAGGGATATATATATATATATATATATATATATACATGGGCGTCCGCATAACTTTTTTCAAGGGGGGGCATCATTTTATGGTAACCCATGCATCGCCCCTTTTCGACAATGTCATTATCACCTAATCATGGTCAGAGACTGCAGACGTATTACAGTCCCTAGAATAAGTAATGAATAATGGCCAACAGGCCCTCTTACCAGACCCAGCAAAACTACAGCAGTGATCCCTCTGACTGGACGATCGTTCACTCTGGGTTCCCCGGGGGCGACTCTGGTCAGTAGTGTAGCATGTCTGTACCCTGGTTGTGGCTCAGTCTTACTCTCTATGGTGATGCTAGACAGCGTGTCTCTCTCTATGGTGGAGCTGGGCAGCGTGGCTCTCTCAATGGCTTCCGCCCAGCACACTCCTCATTCTTTGTCCTGTAGCGCTCTCTCCCTCAGCTTTTTTCCAGGCTGCAGTCTCTCGATCTCTCTCTTGATCGAGCTGTAGTCTCCTCCCTGTGGAAAATGGGGCAGCCAAAGCAGGGAAAAGAGACAGAAGTCACACTACACTGATGGGGGGGTGGCTTGACAGCACCTTGATGGTGTCACCCCACTGGCGAGTGGCACCCGGGTGCGGGCTGCCAGCACCCTGATAGTGACGCAACTGTGCTGAATTTAAGATTCGATCCTGGATTCCAGAGGGGGGCACTTGACCCCCCTTGCCCCTACCTGCGGACGCCCATGTATATATATATATATATATATAATGTGATTTGAAATGTAGTTTAGCCATGTTGAAGTCATATTTGTCTTTTGTACATCTTCCATTTTATGTAGAATTGTCTGTGTTTACATGTGCTGATAAGTCAGCATGCCAACAATTAAGCTAGAAGGCCATTCTGGCCACAGGAGTGTACAGCCAGTACTCTGTAAATATGTCTTATCAATCATTTGTTTTTCACAATGAAAAGTAATTTTCTAATGAAAAAAGCTGCTCAGCTAATATATTCTTCACAATAGAGTTTTGCCCCTTTGGCCAGGACTACCTCCACCTAAGCGTGTCGAGGTTCCAGGTTAAAGGTGATAGCCGGTGTACTGTTGAATACTGTCCCTCGTCAGATAGTGTCCACCCTGTACTGCGCTTGCGCAGTACGGAGGACAAGGAGACGCTGAAGGTCTCTGAAGATGAACGGCGCCTGCCGAGTCCAGGTTCAAGCCCCACCATCCAAGTGGACATAGAGTTACAATAAAAAATCCTGAGCGAAGCAAGGCCGGGCCCGAATCGTGGCGAGCGAAGCGAGGGGCCCTCTTACTAAGTGCTACCGTATGTCCACTTGCATGGTGGGGCTTAAACCTGGACTCAGTACGCAGGCGCCATTCATCCTCGGAGACTTTTGGAGTCTCCTTGTCCTCCATATTGCGCATAATGCTGCACCTGAGCAGTACAGGACGAACACTATCCGATAGGGGGGTCGTTTTTGGCAGAACACCGGTATAGTTAGTGATCAAAATATTGATCATAAGAGAGGAGATTGTAAAGGAAATTTGTAAGTTCTGTATATAATTGTATTCTATTTTGTATGTATTGCACTCACAGTGCACACTGCACTAATAATGTTTTTGTTAGATGTTTGCATTCTTTCAAGTCCATGGTATGGTGTTCCCCTGTCGGTTTCAGTTAATTCAATGGGGGGCTTGGACCCTTGAGAAGTTAGAAATGGTCAATACCAGAGCTGTCTGTAAGCTGGTGGGGTGCAAATAAGGACAAGAGTTGATCTTGGTTGAGCCTTTTTTTTGGCTAGAGGACGCCAACGACCCCCTCTCATCTAGGACACATCTAGGACACAACTATAGCCATAACAGCCCATGCATTTGCTATGGGGCCCAGCACTTTCTACATAATAATTTATACAGGTTAGCCTGAACATATACACACTTTGAGAACCTCTGGGAAATTAGATACAAAGGCAAGAGGATTCTGTATCCCTAAGGCCCCTTTCACACTGGGGCATTTTTCAGGAGCTACAGGGCTAAAAATAGCGCCTGTATAGCTCCTGAAAAAAGCCGGTCATTTCACTCCAGTGTGAAAGCCGGAGGGCTTTCACACTGGAGCGGTGCGCTAGCAGGACGGTAAAAAAAGTCCTGCTAGCAGCATATTTGGAGCGGTGAAGGAGTGGTGTATTCACCGCTCCTATACCGCTGCTACTCATTGAAATCAATGGGACACCGCAGGGATACCGCCAGCAAAGCGCCGATGCGGAGGGTTTTAACCCTTTTTCGGCCGCTAGCGGGGGTTAAAACCACCCCGCTAGCGGCCGCATACCGCAGCTAAAACGTCGGTAAAGCAGCGCTAAATATAGCGCTGCTTTACCGTCACCGCCCCAGTGTGAAGCCGGCCTTAAAGAGTTGCCGCACACTGCATCAAATTGGTCTGCATGGCTGTCGTCTCTTCTAACGATGATGCACAAGAAAGCCCGAAAACAGTTTGCTGAAGACAAGCAGACTAAGAACATGGAATACTGGAACCATGTCCTGTGGTCTGATGAGACCAAGATAAACTTATTTGGTTCAGATGGTGTCAATGTGTGGTGGCAACCAGGTGAGGAGTACAAAGACAAGTGTGTCTTGCCTACAGTCAAGCATGGCGGTGGGAGTGTCATTGTCTGGGGCTGCATGAGTGCTGCCAGCACTGGGGAGCTACAGTTCATTGAGGGAAACATGAATGCCAACATGTACTGTGACATACTAAAGCAGAGCATGATCCCCTCCCTTCAGAGACTGGACCTCAGGGCAGTATTCCAACATGATAACGACCCCAAACACACCTCCAAGACAACCACTGCCTTGCTAAAGAAGCTGAGGTTTAAGGTGATGGACTGGCCAAGCATGTCTCCAGACCTAAACCCTATTGAGCATCTGTAGGGCATTCTCGAACGGAAGGTGGAGGAGTGCAAGGTCTCTAACATCCACCAGCTCCGTGATGTCATAATGGAGGAGTGGAAGAGGACTCCAGTGGCAACCTGTGAAGCTCTGATGAACTCCATGCCCAAGAGGGTTAAGGCAGTGCTGGAAAATAATGGTGGCCACACAAAATATTGACACTTTTAGCCCAATTTGGACATTTTCACTTAGGGATGTACTTACTTTTTTGCCAGTGGTTTAGAGAATAATGGTGTGTTGAGTTATTTTGAGGGGACAGCAAATTTACATTGTTATACAAGCTGTACACTCACTACTTTACACTGTAGCAAAGTGGCATTTCTTCAGTGTTGTCACATGAAAAATATTTACAAAAAATGTGAGGGGTGTACTCACTTTTGTGAGATACTGTACATTGGTACAGCTTGGACCATTGTAAATATGCATATTTCATACCTGAGGAGCCACTAGGGAAGCTGAAAATTGCTGTAGTAGTCAGCAAAATGACAATAATAGCTGCAATCATCTGTGCCCTGTGCCTAGTGGCTTTCCCTCTGCACAAGTGACCATAAGGGGTCACTTGCTTGGCACTGCTGTCATTCATACAATGTATTTTTTTCAATGCCACGCAAGTGACTTGACGAGTGAGCCCCCCCCCCTCCTGAACCATACCAGGCCACATGCCCTCAATATGGGTGGGTGCTTTGGATATTGGTGGGGACCCCACGTCATTTTTTTTTTCTTTAGCATGAGATTCCCCTTAAAATGCATACCAGACCTGAAGGTCCTGGTATGGACTGTGTGGGGGGACCCAATGCAGTTTTTTTCTTTGTTTTTCTTACTGGCACTTTTTTTATTCAGCTTTCTGCAGGGAAACCCATTGACAGCCGATGACTCATCGGTTGTGAAGGACACCTCGGCCGGCTTCCCGGCCCCGCTTCTTAACAACCAGCTTACACTGCGCCCTGATTGGCAGTGCTGGGACAAGGCCATTTGGTGCCCAGGGCGAAGATGGCAAATACCAATCAATGTCGTTTCAAAACAAGAATATACTTAAAACAATACAAATTCAATTAGGTTTAATGCAATAGAAACAGAGTTCACTCACACTCAATTTGTAAAATGCAGCATGAGGGGGTTAATGTATTGCCACTGGTTTCTGATACATTAGCGACCAGTGACAGTTAATTAACCCCTTTGTGCGGCATTAGTGGCAACAGTGTAACACTGACACTGGTGCTATTTATGCAGCACAAAGGGGTTCATTTACTGGCACTGGTCTGATGGGCATATTTTATTTTAAGAGCAACACTGATGGGCATATTTTGTTGTGCCCATCAGAGTGCTCCTTAACATAATATATGCCCATCAGCGTGATCATTAACATAAAATAAGCTTGCATGCTGATGGGCACCTTTTATGTTATGGGGCACTCCGATGGGCACAAAACAAAATATGCCCATCTGCGTGCCCCTTTACATAAAATGCGCCCATCAGTGTTGCTCTTAAAATAAAATATGGCCATCAGAGTGCCCCTTAACATAAAATGTGCCCATCAGAGTGTCCCTTAACATAAAATGTGCCCATCAGCATGCTACTTATTTGCTCTGATGGGCATATTTTATTTTAAGAGCAACACTAATGGGCACATTTTATGCTAAGGGGCACACGGATGGGCACATTTTGTTATGTCCATCAGAGTGCCCCTTAACATAAAATAATATGCCCATCAGAGTGCCCTTTACATAAAATGTGCCCATCAGCATGCTACTTATTTTATGTTAAGGGTCATGCTGATGGGCATATTTTATGTTAAGGGGCACTCTGATGGACATAACAAAATGTGCCCATCCGTGTGCTCCTTAGCATAAAATGTGCCCATTAGCGTTGCTCTTAAAATAAAATATGCCCATCAGAGCAAATAAGTAGCATGCTGATGGGCACATTTTATGTTAAGGGGCACTCTGGTGGGCACAACAAATTATGCCGATCAGTGTGCCCCCTAACAAAATATGGCCATCAG
Organism: Lithobates sylvaticus; assembly: GCA_028564925.1. Taxonomy (NCBI): domain Eukaryota; kingdom Metazoa; phylum Chordata; class Amphibia; order Anura; family Ranidae; genus Lithobates; species Lithobates sylvaticus. The sequence continues at coordinate 39,725,634 of CM053027.1, read as the reverse complement.
AGTGGCCCTTAACAAATTATGCCCATCAGTGTGCAGCTTAGGAAACATGTACCCCACATACCTTGAGCTCAGGAGTAGTCAGCACAAGCTGCAGTGGGGCGGAGAGCTGCGAGATATATCTCGCAAGTGAGAGTCAGGACAGGAGCCGGGAGCCCCGAGTAGCGGGGATGGGGCGGAGCGCGCACGTGATGTCACACCCGGCTGGGCACTTTTGTGACAGAAAAACGGGAGCCGCGAGTAGCAGGGGGTAGGGCGGAGCATGCAAGTGATGTCTCACCCGGCCAGGCGCTCTTGTGACAGAGGACTGGGAGTGAGAGCCACGGTCAGGAGGCGGGGCGCAACACGCAACGTCACTGGTTGCTGGGAAACCCCCAGTCTCAGCAAGCCAGTGACTGCTACTACACTGGCGGCTTAATGACTCCTGTGGCTGTTTTAGAAGAACACTTCACTGCACCCCCCCACCCCCCCAATAAATTGTACCGCCCAGGGCATCCGCCCCCCCCTTGTACCGGCTCTGCTGATTGAGCAAAGCATTGCCCAATCAGGGCACAGAATGCACTGTGCAGTGCTCAATGCATTGCAGCGTGTTTGTCGGGGCAAACACCCTGCAAATTCTGGTGTTCGCTGAACAGGCAAATGTTCGGCCCAAACTCATGCTCTGGCCAAACAGTTCGCCCATCCCTAGTTAGAACATTTTCCCTGTTCGGGAGTTCTGGGAACCGAATGAGGGGGGTGTTCGGCCCATCCCCATCGGAAACATACGAATCTCCGAATAACGAAAATGTTGTCCGAACTTAGATTCGTAACGAAATGAATCACACATGTCTAGCACAGTCCATGTGTTTACTCAGAAGTCAGAATAAAGGTATGGAAATGAACAAATCCACCAATCATATGCAGAGAAGAAATGTACCGGCTCTGGAAGGCTCTGATCGGTTGTTGTGGACAACACAGACAGTCCTTTATATTATAGAATGGGTAGAACCTGCAATAAGGGTTGTATGGAGAAATGCAGCCTTCCCCCGGATTGAATACATTACTAGAACAGGACAGGGTGGGACTCTGGTTTTCTCAGACAAACCCTCTCCTGGGCGGTGAGGAGAACGCGTCCTGCTCTGACTTGTGTGAACGCCAGGAGCTGTTACTGACTACAACCCACAGACAACTCCGTCTTCTACAGAAGCAGTGCAGGCCTTGCCAAATTCTTTTATCACTAGATCAGAATGTTTATGCCAGTCATTTTGTAGGTTAAAACAATGATTGTGATCATGACAGTGACATTTCACTATGAGCGATGAATTATTGGTTGGCACTTCTGCCTTGCCACACTGGTTCAACTCCTAGTCAGTACACCACCTGCATGGAGTTTGCATGTTGTCCATGTTGTTGCGTGGGTTTCCTCAGAGTACTCCAGTATCCTTCCGTACTCCGAAGCCCATGCTGATTGGTCAATTGGCTCCTCTCTACATTGACCCCAGTAGGTATGTGAGATAGCAATCTAATGCCCCGTACACACGGTCGGATTTTGTCGGAAAAAATGTTGTCGGAAATTCCGACCGTGTGTAGGCTCCAACTGACTTTTTCCGTCGGATTTTCCGACGGACAAAGTTTTATCTCCTGCTCTCAAATTTTCCGACAACAAAGTCCTATCGGACTTTTTCCGATCGTGTGTAGCGAATTCCGACGGACAAAGTGCCACGCATGCTCAGATCACATTACAAAACCAAAGCTATTGGCTACTAGCCTCTACGTTGTTCCGTCGTACGCAACCAACGTCACCACGTTCAGGATGATCGGATTTTCCGACAACTTTGTCCGACCGTGTGTATGCAACACCAGTGTCGGACAAAATCCGTCAGAAAAAATCTGACGGATTTTGTGGTCGGAATTTCCAACCGTGTGTACGGGGCATTAGATTGTAAGCTCTTTAAAGTGGCTGTAAAGCCTTAGGGATTTTCACCTTATATGCATCGATCTATGCATTAAGGTTAAAAAATCTTCTGTGCTGCAGCACCCCCGCCCCCCCTTAGACCCCTTTCACACCACACCGCCCATAGCGTCAGCGGTAAAACGCCGCTATTTTTATCAGCGTTTTACCGTCAAATCTGCAGCGCATTTCGGCCGCTAGCTGTGCGCTTTTACCCCCGCTCGCGGCCAAGAAAGGATTAAAACCCCCAGCAATACGCCGCAATAGCGGCGTTTTGCCAGCGGTATTACAGCGCTGCCCCATTGATTTCAATGTGGAGCAGCGGTGGAGGAGCGGTAAACACACCGCTCCAAAGAAGCTGCTGACAGGACTTTTCCTGACGTCCTGCCAGCGCACCGCTGCAGTGTGAAAGCCCTCCAAATAAAAAAAATAAGTTGACAGTACACAAAACAGTAATTTCATAAATATGCCTCTTGCCCAAATGATGGTTACCAAAAGCCTGGCATATTCCTCATTTTGCTTAATCTCCTTTGATTTGTGCAGCGCCAGGAATGGGCTTCCAATGCCACAATTGACCAATATTGTCTCCCAGCGCCAGAACCAACCAACATTGGCTCCCAGTGCCAAAACCAACCAACATTGGCTCCCAGTGCCAAAACCAACCAACATTGGCTCCCAGTGCCAAAACCAACCAACATTGGCTCCCAGTGCCAAAACCAACCAACATTGGCTCCCAGTGCCAGAACCAACCAACATTGGCTCCCAGTGCCAAAACCAACCAACATTGGCTCCCAAACTATCCACTTGTCTGAAAGGGCCCTTAAAAAGGCCTTAGTATAAAATTCTAACTGGAACATTAGTTCTCCTTGAATCCACACATTCCTTTTAATGCTACAAGCATGTATATTGTTTCGTGTTATTGGTTCTTTTTTTTTTTTTTGGGCACAGTGAGGCTGCAAATGGGCATTGTTGACCCTCTTTTCCACTTACAGTAGCTGCGCATTTCTCACCCTAGGCTTATACTCGAGTCAATACGTTTTCCCAGTTGTTTGTGGTAAAACTAGGTGCCTTGGCTTATACTCGAGTATATACAGTATATGTTTATAAAAAATAAAATAAAAGTGAAGGTTTAATACCACTTTAACCCTACACCAGTGGTTCTCAACCCCTGTCCTCAGGACCCTCTAACAGGCCAGATTTGTATAGGAGTATAAGCCGAGTTTTTCAGCACATTTTTTTGTGCTGAAAATGCCCCCCTCGGCTTATACTGGAGTCAAGCACTTTTCTGCAGCAGAGAATGACATTTTCTGACCCAACTTTGGGGCCCACATATCTCGGGGCCACTTGGTTCTAGGAACCCCAAATTTGGTGTGCAAACACAGTGGACCTAGCACAACATATCCAAATATGGGGTTCCTATTAGACATGTGCAATTCGTTTCGTTTTTTTTCGTTTTTCGTTTTTTTTCGTTATTTTCGTTCATTCGTTATTGTACGGATGAACGAACGATTCGGTAAAAATTTTAACGAATCGTTCGAACCGAACGAATCCGAAAACAACGAAAATCCAAAAAAAACAAATTAGAAACAACGAATCTACGAAAGAAGAAAATCCGAAAAACGAAAACAGGAACAACGAAAATCAAAATGAACGAAAAAATTCGTACATTCGTAACTTTTTTTTTGTTGAATTGGTAATTCGCCGTGTCCCTTACAATGGCGCTGCTTAACGTGCTTCGAATGGATTGAACAAAAAAATTCGTAGATTCGTAACTTTTTTTTTCGATTCGTAATTTTTCGTGTCTCTTAAAATGTAATAATAGCATACACATTACATAACATTATGAATTATGCTCCGATTACGAATCTACGAATGCTACGAATGTACGAATAAATACGAATGCGTCCGAATTTCGAATAAACGAAAATTAAACTAACGGAAAAACGAATCAACGAAAAAAAGAACTCTTACGAAAATACGAATCGTTACGAATGCGAACACCGATGACTTAGGAATTTACGAATCGTTACGAATCAACGGAAACGAAAAAAAAAAAAACGAAACGAAAATAAACAAATTTTTTTTGTTGTGCACATGTCTAGTTCCTATCACCAAGTGGCCCAGAGATACAGGGCCCCAAAGTCGGTCAAATTTTGGCTGCAGCTAGGGGGCATCTAGGAACCATTAACTACCAAGTTTGGGGGACCTATGGCTGCAAATAGGCACAGTGAGGCATGCTAATGGGCACAGTGAGGCATGCTAATGGGCACAGTGAGGCTGCAAGTGGGCATTGTGTACCCTCTTTTCCACTTACACTAGCTGCGCATTTCTCACCCTAGGCTTATACTCGAGTCAATACGTTTTCCCAGTTGTTTGTGGTAAAATTAGGTGCCTCGGCTTATATTCGAGTCGGCTTATACTCGAGTATATACGGTATTACCTTGGAGAGATGCAGACTAGAATACTGCAATCACTGAGCAGCAAATGATATCACCTGTGATGTATTTCAGTTATCTTGCAAACCTGGCCTGTTAGTGGGTCCTGAAGATAGGAGTTGAAAACCACTGTCCTACACGCAAGTGCTTTTAAAGTGTCATGTATGCCAAATTTTAACGGACACAATTTATCGCCATTTCACGGGCGAGCGCTATTTTGAGTCTTGACAGGTTTGGCATCTATTTACTTGATGCAACCCCATCTTTCCTTTATTTTACCTAAAAGATTGAGTATTGTGGACAAAAAGTGTATTTTTTTTTCCTGAAAATCTGCATTTATTTAATAAAGGGCTGTGAAAATATTGCTCCACATAACAAATTGCAACCATTTTATTTTGCAGGGCCTCTGCTTTCAGAGAAAATATATAATGTTTCAAATTAGTTTCCAGCAAAAATGCAATTTTTAACATGCGTTTGAAAAGTCATAAAATTGCCCCCGGATGTGAAGTGGTTAAAGAGCTCAGTGCTGTCGGAATCACATTGTCTGACAACACGTGAGTATGCCGTGTCGGCCTGCCGCGACTTGCGCAAGCGCCAGACTTCTGGCACCCAAATTAGTTTGAAGTAGACAAGCAGCTACACCTCCCTTTATAAACAGCTCCAGAATAGCTCTCCGTTCACTAATCCCATATGTGAGTTTTATTGCTGCAGAGTATAATCGCCTCCGGTCACTGTGAGTATAGGTTTTATTACCCTGTCTCACGTGGCAAAATACAACAGAGCTGCAATGCAAGCTGCAACAGCCTGATGGCGCCACACTGAACACACAGTTGGCACTTTAAGGGCAAATTGTTGCCCCGATATTTACTGTAATTTTACTTTTCTGGATCCTCCTCCAAGGAAAGAATGGCATTAGGTCTGCGGTAAGCTAAAGCCTTCTGTTGCTGTGTGATAATACACATACACTAACGCGCATTGCATTAAAACAGCCCAGTTGTTACGAATGAGCTGCCAATAGACCACAATGGACAAAAACGTGTATGATCTTTTTTCCCAAATTGTAGTGTGCCACAATTCATGGCATATGTGTTGTGGTCAGTGGCGACTGGTGCTCAAATTTTTTTGGGGGGCGCAAGCAAACTGAAAAAATTTTGAAAAAAAAAACATCAATTGTAGCCACTGTGCCCATCAAACGCAGCCACTGTGCCCATCAAACGCAGCCACTGTGCCCATCAAACGCAACCTCTGTGCCAAACGCAGCCACTGTGCCAAACGCAGCCACTGTGCCAAACGCAGCCACTGTGCCCATCAAACGCAGCCACTGTGCCCATCAAACGCAGCCACTGTGCCATCAAACGCAGCCACTGTGCCATCAAACACAGCCACAGTGCCCATCAAACACAGCCACAGTGCCCATCAAACACAGCCACAGTGCCCATCAAATGCAGCCACTGTGCCCATTAAACACAGCCACTGTGCCCAAACGCAACCACTGTGCCCAAACGCAGCCACTGTGCCATCAAACACAACCACTGTGCCATCAAACGCAACCACTGTGCCCATCAAGCTCAACCAGTGTGAGCAAACGCAACCACTGTGCCCAAACTGTGCCATCAAATGCCGCTACTGTGCCAAATGCTGCCACTGTGCCCATCAAATGCTTCCAGTGTGCCCATCATATGCTGCCAGTGTGTCCAACTGCCCATCATATGCTGCCAGTGTGTCCAACTGCCTATCATATACTGCCAGTATGCCCATGAAACGCTGTCAGTGTGCCCAATTGCCCATCCTATACTGCCAGTGTCCAAACGCTGCCAGTATGCCCAATAAATGCTGCCAGTGTGCCCATTAAATGCTGCCAGTGGGCCCCCTGCTCACTCTCTGTCTGCCTTGCACTTACCCTGTGTCTGCGGGTCAGTGGGTGATGGCGACGAGCGGGGTCCTTAATGCATCTCCTGCCTCCTGATAGGCGTCCAATATCGGCGCCTGTCGTTTCAGCCAATCAGGTGACAGGTAGCAGACCTGAGGACCTGATTGGCAGAGAGGCGGTTCAGTGTTAGGAAAGGAAATAGTCATTTCGCTTTCCTAACACAGCTGAGTGGACTGCGAGCGCCAAGCATGGCACTGTCAATACACAAGTGTGAATGGGCTCTAAAGGAAGCCTCCATTTAAAGGTTAATCTTTCCTAAAAATACTAGTTGCATGGCTGTCATACCGATCCAATAGTTTCCAAGTCATGGAACAGGAAAAATTAAGTCGACTGGGAATTCTGGCTGCATTTGCCACATGCCTATTACAGGGTTGTGACTCGATGTATGATAGAAACAGCCAAGCAACTAGCATTTCCAGGAGATGATCAACAATGGCCAGCCCCACATTTTTTGCAGTACAGGATTCCTAGAAAAGAAATCCAAGATTGCAAGATACCCAAATTAGGGTGCGGGAAGTGCAACGATGTACCAATAATATAATATGTACACATCATATAGCAATCAGGAAATCTTCAGCTGCAAAGTTTCCACCCGGGATCTGTATTTAACATACATTCTATCTATAAAAATCGGGTGTATAATTTTTTTGTAACGTATATAATATTTTGTTTTTAAATGGGGTAAAGATTATAATTTGTTGTGCTTTGTGTCCCAAATGGGAGATTTTCCTCCATTTCCCGTTTCAAGACACAACAGGAAGTGAGGAGGTGGTGAATGTCTCCAAAGGAAAACCCTCCATTACTTTTAGGGTGGCAACGAATTTTTTTTTTTTTTTTTACCACTTAGAGAACCTCGCCAAAAGGAACAGCAATAACAACCTTACAGAGATTCTAAGGTTTGGATAGAGATTCTACTCTATTTAAAAGTAATTTTTAAAAATGGCTTTAGTAAGTAACTTTTGCTCACTTTCATATTTTTAACAGGCTTGTTCTGCTATTTTCTATCAAATGTAGAGATTTGTAGATTGGCCCATAAAGAGTATATTAGCTACTATCATAATTACACCAGCCTTCCTCAACCAGGGTTCCTTGACTAACCACAAATGTAAAAGACATTCTTCCTCCAACTCTCTACCCCTGGTCCCACTGGCCAGTACCAGTAGAGGTAGGGAGCTTTTCCATTGATTACTAATGCAAGGGGGACATTACAACTCCTACCATCATAATATTGGTTTCATTTGAATTTCAGGATTAATAAGGTTGGTAGAAATGATTCACCTTGAAGCTCAAATGCACTAGGTGCACCATTTTGTTTTATTTTGTTTATTAGATCCACAAATTACTGATCACACCATTTACCCTGAGATATACCATTATTAACCACTTACCCATTGGGCACTTAAACCCCCTTCCTAACCAGACCAATTTTCAGCTTTCGGTGCTCTCACACTTTGAATGACAATTACTCATACAGTCATGCAACACTGTACCCATATGAATTTTGTGTCCTTTTTTTTCACACAAATACAGCTTTCTTTTGGTGGTATTTAATCACTGCTGGGTTTTTTTATTTTTGCGCTATAAATCAAAAAAATACAGAAAATTCGGTAAAAAAAATAAATAAAATTCTTTGTTTCTATTAAAATGTATTGCAGAGTATTGGCGAGTATTGGCAGAGTATTGGCGAGTATTGGCAGAGTATTGGCGAGTATTGGCAGAGTATTGGCGAGTATTGGCGAGTATTGGCGAGTATTGGCAGAGTATTGGCGAGTATTGGCGAGTATTGCAGTATTGCACAGTATTGATAGAGTATTGCACAGTGGTGGCAGGGCATTGCACAGTGGTGGCAGAGCTTTGCACAGTGGTGGCAGAGTGGGCAGTGTATTGCACAGTGGTGGCAGTGTATTGCTGTCACTGACCAGCGCTGTGGGCACTACACATCTAGCCCACAGCGCTGGTCCCATCTCATCCCTTTCCGCTTCTCCCCTCTCACTGTACCGATCAGTACAGAGAGGGGAGGGAGGAACCGGCGCCGTGACGCCGGTTTGTGTACATGCGATCGCTCCGTCATTTGATGGAGCGAGCACGTGGTAAATGGCTGCCATCAGCGGCCGTTTACCGTGATCCGCCGGGTCCTCGGGGGGGGAAAAAAAAAAAAAAAAAAAAAAAAACACAAACACACACACACACACACACACTGCAATGCCATTCATTGTGAAAGGCACCCTAACACATTCACTCACCATGCATTTTGGTAAAATGAGTTTAGAAAAGGGGACGTGTACAATTTTTCTATTACGTGGTGGTGCGTTTGCACCCCATATATTAAACATGCTGCCTTAATGCTTGTGCATCGTTTGCTTTAGTCTGAATGGGTCCTCAAGGGCTCTTCTGGGTTTAAATCAGTTTAGAAAGGCTGAACTATACCTCTCTGCAGAACAATGGAAATACACTACGTCAATCACTTTGTCTCCAAGGAGTTGGCCCACTTGTAGGCTTTCAGTACGGCATACCACCATGTAGCAGAAATCCGAGCTGCTCCCATAATTTAGAAGCTGAAAAATGTGCAGGAGGAGGACATTTTGCCTTTTGACCATCAAGAACGGGAGGGTGAAGAAATATATACAGAAAAGGCAAAATACACAACCCCTTCAGAGAGCATGTAAACCCCAAATAATGAAATCATCTTATTTGTCCCCCTTTGGTCTGCCAAGTACCGTATATACTCGAGTATAAGCCGAGTTTTTCAGCACATTTCTGAAAATGCCCCCCCTCGGCTGCAGCAGAGAATGACATTTTCCGAACTGATTTTGGGACCCCACATCTCATGGCCACTTGGTGATAGAAACCCCAAAATTGGTGTGCAAACCCTGTGGAACTAGCACAACATATGTAAATATGGGCTTTCTAGCACCAAGTGGCCCCGAGATACGGGGCCCCAAAATCGGTTCAGAAAATGTCACTCTCTGCTGCAGAAAAGCGCGTGACCAACTTTGGGGCCCCGTATCTCGGGGCTTTGGATATGTTGTAGTGCTAGTTCCACTGGGTTTGCAAACCAAAATTTGGATTTCCTAGCACCAAGTGGCCCCGAGATACAGGGCCCCAAGGTCGGTCAACTGTGTCCATCTGCAGCAATGTCATTTCAGGACCCTTTGGGTTCAGAGTTTTGTCTGCAGCTAGGGGGCCTCTAGGAATCTTTAACAACCGAGTTTGAAGTTCGGGGGACCCATGGCTGCAAATGGGCACAGTGGAGGCTTGCAAATGGGCACAGTGGAGGCTTGCAAATGGGCACAGTGGAGGCTTGCAAATGGGCACAGTGAGGCTTGCAAATGGGCATTGTTGACCCTCTTTTCCACTTACAGTAAGCTGCGCATTTCTCACCCTAGGCTTATACGCGAGTCAATACGTTTTCCCATTTTTTTGTGGTAAAATTAGGTGCCTCGACTTATATTCGGGTTGGCTTATACTCGAGTATATACGGTATACCACATTGAAAGGGTTTGTTAAGCCTTGTACACATGGGCCAAATAACGGCAGCTTTAACCGAAAGCGGCCGACATCTGTGAAAAAAACAAAAACCCCATAGTGTGTACCAGGCTGTAATCTGACAAGTTCTTGCACACAAGGAGGTGTTACAGAGAAGAAGTAGGGGGCAGTGTCCTCTGCAATTCCTCAGAAATGAATTGGGCAGGTCTGACACCATGTGCTTAGGAATTCAGAGCCGTGTGGTTCCGTCATAGACGAAGGTAGGAGCATACTATATTTCCAGTATCTGCATCATGTTTGAAAGGGGTAAAAACATGGTGAAATGCATTATATTGTATTACATATTTTATTTTGCTTTGACATACCCACTAAGTTAATCAATGGACAGTTTTAACAGTAGTAAAATAGTTTTATTTGTAAAAATGTCAACACAAAATGTAGAAAGTGAAAAAACAAAAACAAAAACAAATACAAAAATCTGTGTACTAAAACATACACAATCCATGGATTCCATTATACGTTCTGTCATAGAAAGAGGTTTACACTGGTTATATTTGAGCAGCTAAACACAATATACACAGTATATTCATACTGCCTGTGCATTACAATTACAGTCATATATACACAGATACAAAAATAAGAAATTTATCCCCAAGATAACGTACACAGCTTAGGGAAACACAATCATTTTTTTAATACGGATTTGCAATAGCAAACACACGTGTTTGGACAATCAGCTGTAGTGTGATGGAGTATAGGCGAGGCCCAATCAAACTGTCATTTGGGAAAAAAAAGGGAGTCACCAGGCTCCACCACTACAGCCCATTAAAGGTGGATTATATTAACTAGTTCACTGCCAGATCCAATGCTTGAACAGGGCCCAGTGTCTGGCTACACCGAAAATTTACCAGCTCACTGGCTATACCACGATTCAGTACTTGCCAATATAATACATTGCTTTTGAAGGCTTGAAGGCCAACTATTTGTATTTTGCTAGTCTGTCTCTTCGGGTCTCCAAAGCGGTTTGTAATGGCCAATTGGGAAGGGGCTGGACACAGAGGTCTCTCTTTCACAGCCTACAGGGAAACATTAGATCTGCCCATGAAGGGCAAAGCATCAGGTTTTTTTCCCCCCCTTCTTCTAAAAAAAAAGTGTATGTAAACCCTAATGCCGCGTACACACGGTTGGAATTGCCAATGGAAAACAGTCCGATGGGAGCTTTTCAATCGGATTTTCCGACCGTGTGTATGCCCATCGGTCTTTTTCTGTCGCCATTTCCGACGGACTTTGGATTGAGAGCCTGTTCTTAATTTTTCTGGCAGGAAAACCTATCGGATTGTTCGATCGTGTGTATGCAATTCCGACACGCAAAAATTCCGACGAATGCTCGGAAACAATTAGACGCATGCTCGGAAGCATTAAACTTCCCTTTTATAGTGCCGAAACGTGTTGTATGACGCGGTGTCATTGACCGTCGGAATTTGGTGCGAGTGTGTGTAGGCAAGACAGTTTGAGCGAAATTCCGTCGGGAAAACCATCAGAGCTTTTTCCGACGAGAATTACGACCGTGTGTATGCGGCATAAGGCCTGGTTCACACCTATGCATTTTTTTTGCGCATTTTCAGTTTTGCAGAAACACAACATGGTTTCCTATGAATGTAGTTCACATCTGTGCGTTTTATGGAAAGGGCCAGGGACTTTTTTCAGTTTTTTTTTGGTTCCATAGACTTCAATGGATGAAAAGCATTTATTGAAAAACACAAAATGCACCTGCAACCTGCATAAGTGTGAATCAGGCCTCAATCTATTTTTCAGTACGTTTAACAAAGTCTGTATAGCATTTTCTTAAGCAAATCTTGTTTGCTAATCCGTTCCAAAAATTCCATCCTGGAGAGCCAACCAACACACGATCGGACATTCCGACAACAAAATCCATGGATTTATTTCCGACGGATGTTGGCTCAAACTTGTCTTGCATACACACGGTCACACAAATTTTGTCGGAAATTCCGAAAGTCAAGAACGCGGTGACGTACAAGATGTACGACGAGTCGAGAAAAAAAAGTTCAATAGCCAGTGCGGCTCTTCTGCTTGATTCCCGAGCTCACGTGGAACTTTGTGCTTCGGAATTGTGTACACACGAACGGATTTTGTTGTCGGAAAATTTGAGAACCAGCTCTCAAATTTTTTGTTGTTAGAAATTCCGACAGCAAATGTCCGATGGAGCCTACACACGGTCGGAATTTCCGACAACAAGCTTACATCGAACATTTGTTGTTGGAAATTCCGAACGTGTTGCAGGGTGACAACGTATATTGAATTACACAGGTTCTGTGGCTGATTAAGGTGGTAATTAAACTCACTTGGTTCCTTACCTACATTACAATTAGCCTCAGAACCTTTGTAATTCATATGTGTTTTTTTTTTGTTTTTTTTTGTTTACAAACTATTTTATTGGGTGCAAAAGGTGGTACAAAAAGAGTACAAAAATATGTCGAAACTTGACAGTAATAATATGTTTTACATATGTAACATACAAATAATTAGGTAAGTATTCTTAGCAAAGGTACAAAAGTTTTGATTATGGTCCCTTTGTAATTCATATGCGGGTTTTTTTTAACCCAAAAAAGGGATGAGGTGGCAAACATTACCCCCCCTGCTCTGTTCAGCTGCAGAAGTGAAGAAAATACCCAGTACTTGTGGGTATGGAGGAGCATGCGACTCATTTAATGTGGCAGCACTGGGTCAAGAACCAGTGTAATCCACAGCCTTGTGTAAGCACCAACTTCATGGATTTGTAGTTTGCGCAGTGCAGCTTCTCCTGCTCTCAAGTAGCTGAACAAAGCAGTAGGAGAGCAAGGGAAAGGAAAAAGGTGAATATGTGCTGCTGAGAGCAGTTAAAAGTGAACCTGTTTTTTTGCCCTGCATGGACAAAGCACAAATTCACTATAACTTTGTACTCAGAGGTGTGCGCAGCCTATTGCATTAGGGTGTGCACCCCAAAGCTCAAAAAACACACACCTTTCTCTGCAGGAGGGACAGAAAAATAATGGGAAGTGCTCTGTGCTTAATGGCTTCCTGTTCGGTCACAAACTGAAGCATAGTAAATGCAGATTACTATGCTTTCGTTATGCATGATCACAGTGAGCAAGTGTCTTCACTGTGTTTATTTAGAAAAGAAAAGGGCCGGTAAATTATATAATTTACTAGCCCCTTTTCCCCAGTCTCCATCCTAAAGCATCTCCTGCAGCAGCTGGGGGGAGAGGAGGGAAGCCAGCAGCAATGCGGGGCAGGGAGGCCAACCAGGGAGGGGGCAGTAGGGGGAATTGGTACTGCACATAGTGATTAGGGTGTGCCCAGGCACGCCCCTTGCGCACGCCTAGGTTTGTACTCTACAGTACAAAATGCTATCACTCGGCTCTGTAATGGCTGCAGCGTTTGAATTAAACTGGTATGCCAATGAAAAAAAAAAAAAAAAAAGAAAACTCCTCCTCATCCCTCGAGGCTGGGTTCACACAGGTCCAGCTGTGGTTTGCAAGTCAGGCGTCCTGTGCGTTTGTGTTCATCGGTTCAGGTGCAATTTAGGCGATTTTTTTTCCCTGAACCGGCCCCAAAAAAAACGCACAGGGCCCTTTTCAAAATTCGCAGCCGCCCCGGACATGTGTGAACTGGCTCCACTGAATGCCAGTCACACTTACATGTTATATGCGAATTGGATGCGTTTTACACCAAATCCAATTTGCATATGTGAACAGATTTGGCATTCAGTTTAATGAATTGGCCATCAACACAAAACGCTAAATGATCAGTTTGGGGTGGTGAGGCTTTAAAAGCACAATTCATTCTTTACTGTTGCACAAATGCAAAATTGTACTTGCAACACCCAGTAAACAAGAGGTGTTGCATCCAAAAGGGTAAAAAAGAAAAAACTACACATGGTACAGCAGCAAAGGAGAAAGCATTTCTTGCAACAGGTAAAACTGATCAGCAAACTAACGGATCATTTGATTCCAGGTATTATCAGTGATTGCTAGACATGTGCACTGACAAAAAATGTGTTCATTTTAGTTTTCGTTTCACAAGTTTTTTTGTTTTTTTCGGAAAATCGAAAATTCGGAATGCGGAAAATTTTTATTTTTCGGATTTCCAAATTTTGAATTTTTTCGGATTTTCGAAATTCTGAATTTTCTGACTTTCGGAACTCCGAATTTCCGGAATTTGGGAATTCAAAGATTTGAAAATCCCAAAATTTGAAAATCAGAAAAAAAAAAAAAAGAAAGAAAATCAGTTTAATTAATAACTATTAAATTAACGAGTACGAATTTATCCGAAGTTACGAATTATCTGAACTAACGAATGCCGCATCTAAACAAATGGAACGGAATTTTTTTTTTATAAATTTATAATAATTAATAATAAAAAGGTTTATTATTATTAGATCGTTACGTTCCATTTGGTTAGATGCGGCATTCGTTATTTCAGATAATTCATAACTTCGGAGAAAAGTACTCGTTACGTTCAACAGACAAATTTGAAAGGGAATTCCAATACCTATAATTTAATAGTTAGTTATTATTTAGAGTTAAAACAGATTCTCTTTTTTTCTGATTTTAGAATTTTCAAATTTTAGAAAATCCGGAATTCCGAATTTCGCTAATTTTGAAATTCGCAAATTGAAAAATTTGGAATTAACGAATTCGGAACTAAACGAATTGCACATGTCTAGTGATTGCTCAGGACGGAGTCAACCACAACTGTATTTGGGTGACATGTGGACGGAATCTGTAAAGACAACTCAGCTACTAGTTCCAAAATGTTAAACATTTCCATTTTCTTTTGAATTGTGGCTCTAAGGCAACTGTAATGCATGCAGACAGGCTCATTCCACATACTGTAGCTTATATATATATATATATATATATATATATATATATATATATATATATATATATAAAAAAAAAAATGTATTCTCTCTCCATCTCCTGTAAGCTGTGCGGGTTGAGCCTTACTGGCAAGCCACAAAGGGAATGGATAGAACTCTTAAGTTCTGCCGTTGAGCCAGTTGTCCCCATCTATGAAAGGAGATCTGATTGAGTTTAATGCTACAGGGAGCATTACTCCACTTTGCACACTGCCAATTGCCTTTTAAAATGTTGTGTCCCATGTATAAAATGTCCTAGTCATTTCAGTACTAGATTAACCATAAAATATTCAGCTTGTTAAAAATATATATACAATTTTAAAATAAAAAAACTAAAAAAAAAATTTGGTCATTGACCATACATTTGTGTACATGATTGACAATTTTTTTTTTTTTTTTTTGTTCATGTTTCCTCGCCGAGCTTCATTAAATGAGACACGAGCTTGCAACAAGTCTTAAAAGGTTGAGATGGACAAACTAGTCCACAGATGACCAATGCAGAAATGTTTCTCGAGAATGAAATATCATCCAAGAAAGGACAGGCATAAAGCAAAAATGAAAGCCAAGGCGGAAGTTATTCTTTTGTTTCCTTTTGGTTTGTTTCCTCCTCTCCTTGAATTAAAGATGCAACAAAATCCACATTTTTACGTTGTCATTTTTAACTTTGCTTTCTATAGGAAAGATATGTCAAAAGATCACTATTGAAGGCTTGCTTGGACGTTATCAAATGTTTGGTTTGCACTGGAGTACCCAAAGATTAACATCCATGCAAATCAGAAGCACATGCTTATGCTTGCAAGCCAAATCAGGATCTTGCCAAGGTTCAAACAATGCCAGTGTTTTTGGAAAAAATAACTCCTCATACATTTTCCACAAATACAATGGATTCCTCCTCATAGTTGATATTTGATTTTTCATCCATGATAAGTTTAACAGCGGAATAATGGCGGTAAAGACTGGCTAGATCAAGAGCGGTGTAGCCTTCAATAGTGGTAGCGTTCATGTTGGCACCATGGTGGATGAGGAGCCTCGCTGTGCTGGTGTGGCCAGTCTCAGCTGCGATATGCAAGGGGGTTTTTAGTTGTGCATTTGGAAGGTTCACATTGCAGCCAAGCTCGACAAGAATCCGAGCCACTCGGTAATGACCTCTTTGTGCAGCTAGATGCAAAGGGGTTCTTCCATCAGAAGTCTGAGCGTTGAGGTTGGCCTTGTACTGCTTTGCAAGAAGCTTTACAATGTTTAGGTGGCCTTGCCAAGATGCGTAATGCAGGGATACCCAGTTTTCCAGTCCTTTCACGCCAACATCTGCATCTCGCCGAAGAAAGAGGCGGACAATACTTTCTTGGCCATGTTGGCACGCAACGTGTAGGGGTGTTCGGCCTTTGCTGTCAACCTCACTGAGTGAGGCATTCTTGTCTAGAAGGAGGCGAGTTATGGATTCATCTCCATTCTGAGCTGAGAAATGTAGAGCAGTGAACAGATCTTCATCTTTAGCATTGAGATTTATCTTTTTGGAAAGAAGAAGCTCCACAATGCTTTTCAACTTTTTCTCAGTGGCAATGTGGAGTGGGGTGGAGCCCTTGGAGTTAATCATGTTAGGGCTGGCATTGTACAGAAGTAGCAACTTCACACACTCCTCCTGTCCATTTTCAACAGCCAAATGAAGGAGGGTGGACCTTCCATCCAAAACCAGTTCAACATCCTGAGGCTGAAGAATCTTCAGTAGCTTTGCATTGTCTCCAGATACAATGGCATCAATCAGCTTCTTCTTCTGGATCTCTGTGGTGCTAAGATCTGTGCAGAAATAGAATGTAACAAAAATTAGAAAATTACCTATTCTAAATAAAAAAGTAGAAATGTATTTATTTATATATATATATATATATATATATATATATATATATATATATATATATATATATATATATATATATATATATATATATAATCATGGATTTACAGGGAATCTTTAAAGTTCAACTTCAAGAACAAAAAATTGTCAAAACTCCATTTAACCAAGCTATAAAATATAAAAATGAATAATACCTTTTAAGTATTTAACATATAAATAGCATTTGTATTCAATTCTGTATTAAGAATAGCCTCTTGTAATTCTCCTACATGCAGCACAAAGGCTGGGATTGGCAGCACTCTCAGCCAACTAAGGTTCTGTTGCTTTGCAATGTGCTTGTCACTTAAAGCTAATCATACACAAACAAGGTAGAAGGAGAGTAGGAGCAATTTTTTTTTTTTCTGTGTTGGGGGCCAATAAAAACGAATAAGATGTGCAAGATGAAGCAGAGGTAGATTGCACTAGGCAGCCCATACTTTATGAATGGGCTGTCATAACGCCTCAACACCTGAAAAAATAGGTCCTGCGCCATTTTTAAAAATGTTGTGCATCTTTGCATTCCTGTGCGCTGCAGCACAGGTGTTCTATTGTACGCTGAACATGTTGATTGGGTTGCAAATAAGAATGAATTACAATGTACATGTACAGTGAATTGACGTGCGTTTCCAACTCATTGTGGAATGGCTGCAAGGGTGGCCTCAATAGAAGCTACTAGGCCAGAAACCAGGGGACTCTGATTTTGAGCAGGAACATTTAGGCCTTTGATTTTAGACCAAAAATAAATAAATAAAAGAGAGCAAGTCCTCCCCAAAAGGGAAGAGATACTTTCTAGGTTATGTCAACAGTGGTGCTACAAATACAACTGGGTGCCAACAAAGCAATTAGAAAACTTCAGACAGTTTACCTGTTACAGAACCCTCTCTATCGAAGGACAGGGAGAGCGAGCCTCTGGAGGAAAAGGCTGAGTCAATGGAGGAGATTCCAGATAGGCGCTTGTCGCTGGTTGCCAGCTGAGGATCGGACTCGCTGTGACAAAGGCTCTCAGGTCCTTCCATGGTCTGGGAGATCCCAGAATCCAGTTGGGAGAGAAGCTCAGAGAGGCTGTAGTCTTTATCAAACACTGGACTGGGACTTTTCTTGGGTTCCGATTGGCAGGCCACATCCTACAAAAACAACAAACAAAAAAAAAAAAAACATAAGATCTAAAGAAATGGCTATCAAAGCTTCTGCAGGTCTTTGTTTTTATCCATAGTCCTATATGCATGACTGGAAACTATGGGAAAGAAAAAAAAAAATTAAAAAAAACACGTGGGGAAGGATTAGAAATTCTAGAAGTTTTATGCCGCGGACACACGATCGGAATTCTCGTCGGAAAAAGCTCTGACGGTTTTCCTGACGGAATTCCACTCAAACTGTCTTGCCTACACACAGTCACACCAAATTCCGACCATCAAGAACGCGGTGACGTACAACACTACAACAAGCCGAGTTCAATGCTCCCGAGCATGCGTCGAATTGTTTCCGAGCATGCGTAGGAAAATTGCGCGTCAGAATTGCTACAGACGATCGGAATTTCTGATAGAAACCTTTTCTGTTGGAAAAATTGAGAACATGCTCTAAATTTTTTGCTGTCGGAAATTCGGCCAGCAAAATTCCGATGGAGCCTACACACGGCCGCATTTTCCGATGAAAAGCTCTCATCAGTCTTTTTCTGGCCGGAATTCCGATCGTGTGTACGTGGCATTACTGTTGTGTGTGCTTTCCCATCCACAACTGAACTTCCCATTTCCTGTATAAGCGCCACAGATGACGGGAAATTCGAGAACACACACAGAAACAGACCGGATGAAAATTAACAGCTTTCCACGCTTTACAGCCAAGGGACATTTCCTAGAACCAGCATATCCAGGGACTAATGGAAACGCAGGACCCTCTGCGACAGCTGTCACCCATCCATTTGTAACCCATGCACCATATCTGTTCCTAAAAAGAATGTTCTTGGAATTCAAGTACCTGAGGTTTTGAGTCTTGGGTGGCTTCTGCCAGGTTCTCTACACTTGACATGGAGCTGGTTTCATCCTCATGCTTTGTACACAGCAACTCTGTCTCGGAGGTAATCTCTGTTTGACAGGAGAAAAAGCCACAGGGTTACTAAAATGCAAAGGAGGTACAAGTAGTTTTATATAAAAGATCCTGTTTTTTTTTTAAAAAGTTGTTACTGGGCAAATTCAGCTTGGAAGAGAACTAGGATTTGCACTGTGTTTACCAAGTCATTAAGTATTGGAGCTGACCTACACACTTCAACCGAGAAGCAGTAACTCCTTCACTACATTGTCTTTGTACGCTGTGCTTTCAATGAGCAAAAAATGGCTGACCATTTGTATACATATTGGTATGAACTATACCTAGAAGCATTAAAATGTAAATAACGATTTCTTAAAGTGCACCTGTGCCCAGACTATGGACATTAAGTTAACACATTAAACAAGCTGTAAAAGCAAAAAAAAAATAAAGAAAAGCAAAGATCTTTGCCTTTCATATATTTTATGCATGCACATACCCATGTAACTGTACTAGATGACCCTTATTGATATGCCTCTTAGATGTCAACCTTTTATCAACTTTACCTTTTTGATATTGCATCATGGATGATGATGTTTTGTTTTATTCTGTTCAATAGACATCATCATTTATATTTATTCATATTTGTATTTTTCATGACTCGCCTCATTCAAAAGTCCCACTGACCACAATTTTTCTTGTATGCAACAAAAACGGGGATGGAGATGTGTCAGGTCACAATTGGTCCCGTTTTATTTTTTAAATAAAACACCCTGTGTAGCAGCATGTACTGTGGAGCTATTCATCCACAAAGTTCAAAAGCAGTGAAATCTCAGCTCCTCTGACCCTCATTTTTTTTCAATACTTTCCCTGAGTCTTTTTTGTGATTTTTGGAGAATCTATCACTTTATAGTACATGTAGCTAGAGAGGTCAGTGAGGGTTTTTTTTTTTTTTTTTTTTTTTTTTTTAAATGCTTTTATAGCTTGTTAGGAATATAGTTTATGTCCATAGTCTGGACACAAGTGCACTATAGGTGGGTTCAAAAAGGTAATCTACAAAAAAGCGGATCCCAAATTAAACCACAGCCTTTAAAGCAGACCTTCAATGCAAGTGGAAGGTCCACTTTCCTGCCAGACCAACACCACGTAAACAGATGTCACCTTCTACACAGAAGATGGGACCAAGATGAGGGTTTTTACTTTTTTTTTTAAAAAAAAAGCTTTTGCTACTAATAAATTTTGTTTGGCTGGCTTGGGACTGGTTGGGCATCTTTTTTTTTGCCATAGAAGGTCTACTTAGAAGACCCGGAGAAACAAGGCTTTCAGAAAGAACCAACAACATGGATACGTTTTCTTTAAGCCCAAAAGCTAACCACACACGGTTCAAAATTTCACGGTTCAAAATTTAGGCCAATTCCTGAGGAATCGTCTGAAATTTGACCCACGGGTGGCCTTGTTGGCACCACCTGGCTCGAGTCAATTTAAAATCAACTTAGCTGGTTGGAAATTTGTCAGATGAATGGGGACCGCATCCTACAAGATAAAGTCACCGTTTGGGTATTCAGATAGCCAGGGTGTCGGTCAGAATACAATAGATGGCAGGGGAAGATTCCACCATCCATGCTCATGGGAATCAAGTGAATTTGCATTCACCCTGCAGGACTGTGCAAGAAAAATCTGCACGTGCATGGAAGACTATTAGCCCCACAGACTAAAAACAAAGAGGCTGGAGAAAAGTGCAGCTAACTGGTTTCTCTCAACAATGATTCCACTAGAATGCTAATTGAATCATGTGCCTCCTCCTCCTGCTAAATCTGTACAATACTAAGATAAAGTCATGCAAATCCAAACAGCATCACAGCAAAAAAAAAATAAAAAAATAAAAATAAAATAAAAATCTTCTGGTAAAGATTAGAATATCAACTCCAAATGTGTGTTGGTGAACGCGCCCATTTAAAATGAACGATTGCTCCATGGGTTCTCTGCATGCTCAGGCACGATCTGTCAGGACTTGCAGATAGTGGGTCGGTCACATTCCTGAGTGTAAGACTCAGCTGTACTAGGAGGCCTTCAGCACTTCTAGATAAAAACATCACACACACACACACACACACACACACACACACACACACACACACACAATGCTGCAAGCTCGGCCCACTTCCTGCAATATGTCTGGCCAGCGAGAGGTTTACACTTTTATTCAACTTTTTAAAGCGTGGAAGTGAGGAAATAGCGCTTCCTGTGCGCATACTTTAATAAAATGGATTGCAAAACAGTCACATGACATGACATGACTCTACAGGAAAAAAACAAATAAAGTCTCAAAGTCACCCTTTGGCTACAGTAAGAATTACACATTAAAGCACACGTAAACACCAAATATTAAAGTTGTGTAAATGGCTCCTTTTTGCTTTGTAAAATGTGGTTTTGCAAATTTTTGTTTTTCTTTGAATATTGCTACTTATATTGACTTTGTATGCACTTCCCGAGCTCGTTTGGGTTTCCTCCAGGTTCCCCCCGATTTCCTGCAGCCCTCCAAAAACCATGCTGGTAGGAGAATTGTCTCCCGCCTAAAAACTGGTATGAGTGTGTATGTACACATGTAGGAATCCCAGCCAGAATACTACCTGCATGGAGTCTGCAGGTTCTCCCTGAGCTTGTTTGAGTTTCCTCCCGCACTCCAAAAAGACATGCTGGTAGATAAAATGGCTCCGGCCTAAAAACTGGTACACACACACACACACACACACACACACACACACACACACACACACACACACACACACACACAAATCCCAGCATGTTCTCCCTGTGTCTGTGCGAGTTCCTCTAGGTCAGTGATGGAGAACCTTGGCACCCCAGATGTTTTGGAACTACATTTCCCATGATGCTCAACTACACTGCACAGTGCATAAGCATCATGGGAAATGTAATTCCAAAACATTTGGGGTACCAAGGTTCGCCATCACTGCTCTAGGTACTCTGGTTTTCTCCCATACTCCAAAGAGATACCGGTAATTTAAATTTTCCTATTAGCTTCTCCTCTGTGGCCTTTTTATAGGGCGACTACTACCCCCCCCCCCCCCCCCAAATTCTGCAGGCCTGAAATCTAATATGTAAAAAAATAAAAATAAAATTGTAAAAATTGAATCCATCCATTTAGAGAGATAGAGCTAGAGATGATAGATGATAGAGATGATAGAGATAGAGCTAGAGATGATAGATGATAGAGATGATAGAGATAGAGCTAGAGATGATAGAGATAGAGATAGAGATAGAGATAGAGATAGATAGATAGATAGATGATAGAGATAGAGATGATAGAGATAGAGAGATAGAGATGATAGAGATAGAGATGATAGAGATAGAGATGATAGAGATAGAGATGATAGAGATGATAGAGATGAGAGATGATAGAGATGAGAGAGATGGATAGAGATAGAGATAGATATCTAATCTATCTATCTATCCAACACATACACACACATCCATCTATTATAATATATCTTTTTTTTTTTTTTTTTAACCATAATTTAAAACTTAAACACTCAGCTTTCCTGCCAGCCCGGTCGCGGAACTTTACTCCAGTGCTGCAAAATCTTATAATAAAGGCCACCCCAAGACCGACACTTCCACGAGTGTCAATCTCCTTGGTACCCCGCAGCTCTCAATGGTTCCTCCTGCTGACCTCCATCCATTACAGGATACAGCAATGATGTGGCGGTCAGATGGAGGAACCATAGGGAGCTGGGAGGGTGGTCACCCTCAGTTTTCAGCATCAGAATGGAGATCGATGGGGCAGGCGGAAGGAGAAGTTAAGTATTGACAGTTGTCATTTACAGGTTTGACTTCATTTAAAATATTGATGATAGCCACAAGGACACCTTTAAAATGAGCTGGTGCCTTGCCCATACAGGTCAAATTTTAATAACTACCACTTCCCCAACATTCCATTGGGCCCTCACGAGTCATGAGAAATTGTGAAGGTGCTGCAAGCTCCTTGGTCAGTTGAGTTGGGACTTGGTCCCTAGACGGCCCACCCAAACCAAGAACTGCAATTTACCCAAATTGGCTGGTCAGAAACATGCCTGCTTCTCTGCAGTTGGTCAGTTAATGGAGATGCTCTCGGCTGAACTCGTACCTTGAAATGTTGGCCGTTCCCTGGGCTTATCTCTCCAGCATCTCTGCATTAGTTTGATCATGTTGTCACACTGCTGCGGTCTCCCCCTTGGAATAAGCGCCAGGTCGGGCCGCAGGCCACCTCCGACCTTTACCATGATGTGCAGAATGTTCTTCTCATCTAAAAAAAATTTAAATTACTTGGTTAGTAATGAGCCAATAGTAAGGGGCAGGAGGAGGGCAGGGGTGGGTCAGGGGGCATTTTCCAGTTTAATTCCCCCCCACAGGTACTCTTTATAAAATCACCCGGCTGGTAGGTTTAACCAGCATGTTTAGTTGTATGCCCTTTCCAAGAAAAAAAAATAAAAATTAAATAAAATTGAGAAAGTAAAAACAATCTTTGTACGCCATACATCCTTCCACCCACGCACAGCTATTAAACCATCAGTCAAACCGCGAAGATTGCCTGGGAGCATGGGCTGTATGTATGCGTCCCGGCTTGCCCAGTACAGAATTAGACAGCCGACCGGAAACGGACTATGTGAAGCGTGTCACGGCAGAAAATGTTGCAGAACAAGAAAGAAAAAAAAAAAAAGGAAAATAAATGTCGAACTTGTACTTCAAGTTAAAGCTGAACGCCGGGCAGGCCGATAAACACACAGATAATATACGGCTGCCAAAAGGGATTTGTATTATCCTATCCAGACCCGATATTTACACAGCTCTGCAAGGCTGCATAGCCTGGACATGCAGGGCAGGAGACTTGGATTTCACTCTGCTGCAGTTAAAGTGTATGTAAACCACAGCTATGAACTTCTCTCATCCGTTCCCTTTTGGTCTGCTAAATATACCAGTGAATTTTTTTTTTTTCTTTTTTTTTTTCTCAGGTTAATTGGTTTTAGAAGTACAAAAATTAATTGTGTTACGTTGTTAATCACATAAATGAAAGCTGAGCTCAAAAGTAAAAAAAGGATAAAAAAAAAAAAAAAAAAAAAAAAAAAAAAAAGAAGGGGAGTTCAAATCAATATATCTAACCCTCCGATAGTCTGAGAGGACCAATTACAGCCGAAATAATAAATAAAAATATGATTATTATTAGCCAAAAAAAAAAAAATTATAAATAATAAATCAGAGATCTAATTATATTCACATTTGGGTGTGTCACCATAAATCTATAGAAAATAATGTCAGCAGTGAAAGCACAAAGACACACCTCAACTACATGCGGATCTTATTAGAGGCAACGATGTTACTATTATGCCCCGTACACACGGTCGGATATTCCGATGGAAAAAGTCTGATCGGATTATGTGGTCGGAAAATCCGATCGTGTGTGGGCTCTCCCCCCTCCAGTGTCCCCCTGTGTGCTCCCCCCAATGTCCCCCTGTGCAGGTGTGGCTTGGGACGCAGGGGGCCCCCCCCCCCCCCATGATCTTCTATTGCCCGGGGGCCCCATCAGTTGTCAGTCCGCCCCTGCAGACAGCACAACTCGGCCTAGGTTCCCAGTGCAGGGAACACTGTAATTTAGCATTATTTGGGCAATTTTTTCAGCTTTTGGAATCACAAGTACAAAAAGATGAATAAGGCATGAATGCGGATCATGAAATTGAGACTTACCTGCAAAAGGCTTCCGCTGTGCAAGGATTCCCCAAATCACAATTGCAAAACTGGAAAGAAAATAAAAAATAAGAATTAATATTAAAAAACAAACAGTAATAGGTAAAATGCAGGCATTAGACATAACTGGGCTATTCAACAATGAACTGTCAACAGTAATAGTAAAGCAGATTTCAGTTTAGCAGCTTGGTTACCGATTGGTTGTCCAGGGTATGTACACTGTCACAGCTTCCTGTACTGGCTTATTAAAAGTGGACCGCAAGCCAATACTTTTAAAGCAAGCCTGGGTTTTGCCCTGGTAGGGAAATGCTCAGGTTTGCTTTAATCCCCCAGCAGCCCAAACTCCTTTTCATGCCACTCCATTCAGTCACCAAGAGTAAAAATTACCTGAATCTTCCAGATCATGTGACAGTGCTAAGGTTTGGCGATTGGCCAATCATTGTCACATGGGGACAGGGAGAGTCCTCATTCCCAGTAGCACAGAGCTTACACAGGGCAATGGGAGCAGCACAGGGAGAAAAGCAAAAAAAAGGAGCATGAACTGCTTAGGAGGGGCAAATAAGATTGAACCAGTTTTGCCATGCATGGACAAAGCTTTGAGATTTGAAGATGTTAATGACTAAGAATGAAGTGCCACATCAAAAAAGGTATAGATTCCATGAGGCATAAAGTCCGTTATCTCATTTTGGAAAAAAATCTATATCTGGATTATTACATTTCAGTATGGCATTTCAAATCTCAGACCCAATTCAGTTACATACCGTGGAAATCCTTTGGCGTGGAGAATGCCAAGGTTCCCACTACTACCACCCATCCAGTTTTTCTACCATGTTTATTTTTTTTTTATATCATTACCATCTGTGTTCTTGTTTGTAGATTTGCCTTCACTTCCTGCCCTGGTTTCCCCTGAACAGGAAGTTACATAGTAGGTGAGGTCGAAAAAATAAAAGACACAAGTCCAACCTATGTGTGTGATTATAGGTCAGTATTACATTGTATATCCCTGTATGTTGCGGTTATTCAGGTGATTATCTAACAGTTTCTTGAAACTATCAATGCCCCCCCGCTGAGACCACCACCTGTGGAATCGAATTCCACATCCTTGCCGCTCTTACAGTAAAGAACCCTCTATGTAGTTTAAGGTTAAACCTCTTTTCTTCTAATTTTAATGAGTGCCCACATGTCTTGTTAAACTCCTTTCTGCGAAAAAGTTTTATCCCTATTGTGGGGTCACCAGTACGGTATTTGTATATTGAAATCATATCCCCTCTTAAGCATCTCTTCTCCAGAAAGAATAAGTTCAGAGCTTGCAACCTTTCCTCATATCTAATATCCTCCAGACCCTTTATTAGCTTTGTTGCCCTTCTTTGTACTCGCTCCATTTCCAGTACATCCTTCCTGAGGACTGGTGCCCAGAACTGGACAGCATACTCCAGGTGCAGCCGGACCAGAGTCTTGTAGAGTGAGAGAATTATTTTATCTCTGGAGTTGATCCCCTTTTTAATGCATGCCAATATTTGCTTTGTTAGCAGCAGCTTAGCATTGCATGCCATTGCTGAGCCTATCATCTACTAGGACCCCCAGGTTCTTTTCCATCCTAGATTCCCCCAGAGGTGTTTAGATTGCATTCATATTTTTGCCACCCAACCGGTGAGTGCCTCCACCGGGAGCTGAAGAGGCATGGTTCGCAGCAACCACATAGGGAGCAGGCAGGGGGCAGACGTGGCGACAAGAAAAAGAGTGAATGTGGTGTATCCTAGAATGCCCCATGGCCACATATGTCGTAACAGCCGAAATAAGAATGTATATGTATCTAAATCAATTAAAGTACTCACCGCTTTTTTCCCTTGGAGATCAGTCCATTGGACCAACTGACCAAGTGCCTCTTGGAGGCCACATGCTTCTTCTCTAACATAATCATCATTGTATACCATATCTCACTGATAATTACTGTCTTTTTAGATCCCCCACATATACATCTACTCCTGAGGAAGCGAGCAGAGCTCACGAAACGCGTTGAGTATATAAGTTGTATATGTATACTATGTACTTTTAGTATTGTAAACATGTTTATGGTCAAGCTATGGTTCATGATAGTTTTTATATCTAATTTATGACTATGTCTGTGAAACACAAATAAAATCTTGATCAATTAGTTATACTTATTTGTTATGACCTCTATGAACAACTCATTTAAAGTCCCATGGGCTAACTCTTTTTGTATTCTTAGTCATAGAGATCACACAGCTACCATGGCAAGATGGTTGAGGAGGTGTAGTGCCATCTTTAGGAGTCCATGAACTCCCCCCACCAATGCCTCACCTGCAGCGGCGGTGCGTCCATAAAGGGCGCAAGAGCGCCGCCCCTCTCTCCTGTCACTCACTATACACCATAGATAGATTCATGCATTGCATGGAATCTATCTATCTATGGTCGCTGCTGACACCCCCTATTCAGGTGCCTGGCCCCTTTTCGGTCACCGGGCGCCTGAATTACAGCGGTGGGGGTGTTTTTTGGAAACACGTGATTAGCGCCGTAGGCGCTAATAGGCATCCAAAAAGGTGACAAGCGGGCGCAACGCTGTGCGTTCCTTGTCGCTCAGCAGCAGTATATTCGAATTCCTTCGGTTTGCTAATATTGTATGGCCCCTTAGCCAATCAGGAGCACAGGTCTGTGTTACCTGTGCCCTAATTGGCTGAAACGACAGGCGCTGTGATTGGGCGCCTATCAGGCGTCCAATCATAGCAGAGGATGAGAGGAGGAGGAGGAGCGGGCAGGAGAGGAAATGGAGGACACAGATGCCGCCGTCACCCGAGACAAGGTAAGTGCAGGGGGGGGGGGGGGCACAGTGGCAGCTTCTTTGCAGAAGCCTTCTTTGCAGGGACAGCTTTATGGCAAAGTGGCTGCGCTTTAATGGGCACAGTGGCTGCGCTTTAATGGGCACAGTGGCTGCGCTTTAATGGGCACAGTGGCTGCGCTTTAATGGGCACAGTGGCTGCGCTTTAATGGGCTTTTTTTTTCAGAATTTTTCAGTTTATTTGCGCCCCCCAAAAATTTTGAGCACCAGCCGCCACTGCTCACCTGTACACATCATGCCTGGTGTCGAAGTTCTTGTTCTTCTCCTTAAAACGCTCCGGCGGGAGGTAGGCAATGGTCCCACAGATGCCATCTAAACTCAGATCATGAGAATTGGATAAGCCATTCCATTTGGCAAGGCCAAAATCTGAGATCTAGAGAGAACAGACAATGAAGTTATACATGACGGCCTGTAACTCAAATTAAAGTGCATTAAAAAGTTAAGTCAGGACATTTTTTTTTTTTTTTTTTTTTTAATTGGCGACATTTATCACAAATGTAATAATAAGAATTTTTTAAAAAAACAGAAAATCCATTAGTGTACGGATATCCAATAATACTTGGCGGAATGAAAAAATAAAAAATAGGGAGAGAAGGGCTGAAATATTTGCCTTTCCAAGAAGAAATGTTGCTCAAGGTTCCCTCCAGTGGCAGTCACAAGATGAAAATTGACGGAAACACGTCTCTAGAGAAGATTCCAAGTCGTGTTTTGTCCACAATGAAGCTTTACTTGGGTTGGATTTTTATACACGTTGTGTTTCTTTTTGGTTTTAGACCCACTTTAAGCCCATCACCGCACACTATGCAGCTACTTCCAACAGTAGCCCCTCTTTAAATCGTCACAACGCTTGGATTAACGCTTGCCCTCAGTTGTAAATAAATAAATAAAAAAATCTCGACTGTAGCATTCCTTTACATAAGGAATTGGATAAACAAGTCGCGTTTGCTACAGCTTTGTGTACATTTTATTGGCCATCCTAAGAACGCTTGGAAAAATTATGGGCCAATGGGCTCCTCATACACACAGTATATTTGGCTATACTCTGCTTAGAACTGGGAGTTGTTACAAGAGGTCTTAACAAGTCATCAAGTGCTGAAAAAACAAAAAAAATTCCGACAGTGTTCAGGTATGAAGGTCACAGAGGTCTCGGTGTTGCGATATACAAACAAGGTGCACGGGACTTGCAGGAACAAGTTTTATTACAACAGGAGGAGGAAGGTCCTTCCTTTTCAGGCCAAACTTTCTAAAAAAAAACGTCCAAGACGTGTTGGCATATGGCTCAACAACACAAATAGTAAAAATAGCTGAAACAGTGCGGCGCGATCTGTTCACATTGCGCAACAAACAAGATCGCTGCAAGTACAGCCATGTCCCGGACGGATCATGAGCCAGAGGATTCTGGGAAAGGGAAAAAAAAGTCTCCCAACCAGACAAGGATAATCAGTACAGCACATCTGCTGGAATATGCTGGGAAGTCGGGAATGCAAAACTGCAATTACATTTACAAAACTGGAAAAGATTTTTTTTTTTTTTTCAGTGTTTAAGTGCGATATCTCAGCTTTCTGTTTTTTAGATGGTGGTGGCAACATTAGTTTAATTAATTAATTCTTTATTCTCAGCCCCCCCCCCCCCCCCCCCCCCCTTCTTAATTTTACCACACTCCACTGTATTTGAGAAATAAGTAATAAATAAATTAAATTATATATATATATATATATATATATATATATATATATATATATATATATATATATATATATATATATATATATATATATATATATATATATATATATATATATATATATATATATATATATAAATAAAAATACATTTACATGCAGACATACATAAGGATTACATGGGTCACAACAGAGATAAAAATAGAACAGATGTCCCATATTTGGTGACTCAGCAGGAAATCCGTCTATGGCGGAGATGCAACAGAGGCACCCATGTGAAATGGGCATTACAGATAATTCCCTGTACTTCCTAGTCTGCTGGTTTTACCATACAGGAAGTGAGAGGGGAAAAACAGCAAACCAGAAAGGCCCCCCCAAAAAAAAAAAAAAAAAAATTATAATATATATATAATAAAAAAAAAAAAAAAAAAAAAAAAAGGGAAGGAGGGGAGCATAATTTTGCTGATTTTTCCTCACTTCCTGTGTTAAAAAAAAAAAAAAAACACTGTTGCTAGGACAGGAAGTGGAGCCTAAACCTGGCCAAACATTCTACAAATTTCCTTTAGATTTACCAAAAAAACATATAATATGGGGAGGTCAAACCTAAACACATACAATTTGTATCCAGTCAGGCAGGCCCTTGAGATGAGAACGAGGGACACCGATTAGTAAAAGCAAGGGAAAGCCCTGCAAAATATTCACACACACACACTTATATATTGTGTTTTGAAAATTTACAATTGCAGCAATTTAGAAAAAATAAATAAAAATCGAAAGGTTTAGCACTGGGACACACTTTCAATAGGTAAAAAAAAGTGCATTTTATAGACAAAGTAATAGAAATAGAAAACTAATGGGAGGTTCCAGCACATTCCCATTCCATCCAACATGGCAACAGTGCATTTTAATCTACAACTATATCGTTTAGACCACAATGGAGGGACACATGAGGAGGAAAGAGGGACTGTGTTCCAAATCAGGGATAGTCCCTCGAAATCAGGGACAGTTGCGAGCTATGCATACTTGAAGGCAAATCAAAGAAAGGGAGGAGGAGATTATACAAATTTTCTTGTACAACTTCTGCACAAATTAAACCGAAATAAAATAAATAAAAAAAAAGATGATATTCTAGAATTTTACAACCCAGTAAAAAAACAAACACACACACACACACACACACACACACACACACACACACACACACAGCCTGCAGTGCCCCTTAACCCATTTGTCCACCCAGGCAATTCCATTTTGCACATTAAAATTGGCATTTTGCTAGAAAAATTACTTGAAACCCCCAAATGGCTGTCTGGGAGGTAAATCGGGGAGGGGGGCTAGAGAATGTTGCACCCAAATTATGAAAAAAAAAAACAAACACAAAAACAAAAAATTTTACACAAATATTCAGTATTTTTGGTAAAATATAAAAGACGAGGTTGTGCTGAGTAAATGGATACCAAACATGTCAAGCCTTTCCATAGGGGACACTTTAAGTCTTTACAGGTTATCAGTTTAAAAGTTAGCAATGGATTATGGCCATAAAATTACTGATTTTACTGCGACGGTCACAGCGATACCTTACGTGGGGTACAATTTAGGTTTACACACACACACGTCTTTCACTGTATGTTTGCATTGGTGTGTATGGGGATATGTGCATGTATGCATTTTTTTTTTTCTTTAACATTTTTATTTTTAGGATTTAAAAATGATTGCTATTGCAAAAAAAGGGAGAAACCATCAGAGCCCCGTAAGTGATCTAGAGCTGCTCGTATCACTTACCTGAAAGCCCATCGCCGGCTTTAAAAATAAATACCAAGTTCATGGCTTGCTTTAACCCCTAGAATACCAGGACGTTTATAAAACATACCTTGGTAGACAAGGGGTTAAACCCTACATCCCAGATTCGTCATTGATTCCCGACAAGCAGCATCAATCTAATGACGGTCACAGGGAGCAATGCGGCCAGCTCATTGCCCTGGCATCGGCGGTGACACCATGGCAATTATAAAGCTCTTGTGTCCCTGAATTCCAGAACGCAGACACCTTGCTGTGTTAGGATGGCTCTGAGGTGCATTGCATGCTGGGAAATCCATCGCAGACAATGGCTTCCCTATTACAGATGACTCACGTTGGCTGCTATTAATACTCAGCGAATTGCACAGCACTAACGCACATTCCGAACATACCAAGCCAGTTTTCAAACAGCAGTGCGGCCAGTTGCACGCTGTTACATAAACATCAAATGTAGGGTAGGGAAGAGATGAGTTATAAGAAGCGTTCATAGATACAAGAAGTGCAATTGGATCTGGGAAGGGGATCCATATGGTCTGCCGGTGTCAGGTATCACATGACCGCGTCTGTTTAGGCTTCTAAAGATAATCTGTATTGAGGGAATGATAAAGGCTGCCATGGAAGATTTCGCTTTGAAAATACAAGCTGCCTGGCAGCTTTAACACTTCACAGAATGGATTGGAACACGTATGCTCCACGGGAGATCAAAACAAAGTCTGGTCACCCTATCCACATACTTGTTCCAGGTCAATTATTTAAACTCCCGGAAACCGTGCCCACACGGCAAGAGTTACCTGCTTTCTTTAGGTCTAGGGGCACAGAACAGAAGCTTTGCTTACCCAATCCTCCGCACTTCTAGACCAGTCCCTGTAACATCTGGGTGTGATGATGCAGGGTCTACCGCTAGAGCCGGGGTCTCCAAACTTTTAAAAACAAAAGAGCCAGTTTATGGTCCTTCAGACATTAGGGGGGGGGGGGGGGGGGCCAGACTGGCCATTGAGCGTAGAAAAGGCCCCAATGTCAGAGGGAGAAAGCAATACCCACCTTTGGTGTCAGTGTAAGGAATTGTGCCTCCATCATTGGAGTCACTGGACCCCATTGTTGGTGTCATTGGGAGGAATTGGGCCCCCATGGTTGTTGGCGTCATTGGTGTCTTTGGGAGAGACTATGCCCCTTCATTGGTGTCAGTGGGGTGGAATTATGCCTCACGGTTGGCATCAGTGGATGAAATAGTGTCCCAAGGGCAGGATAAAACACAAACACAGGGCCACATCTGGCCCCGGGCCACAGTTTGGAGACCAATGTGCTAGGAGCAGGGGTCTTCAAACTATGGCCCTCCATTAGTTCAAGAACTACAATTACCATCATGCCTAGTAGTCATGTCTGTGAATGTCAGTTTTATAATGCCTCATGGGATGTGTAGTTCCACAACAGCTGGAGGGCCGTAATTTGGAGATCCCTGCGCTAGAGCATGGGGGGGGGGGGGGGATCTCTGTCTACTGGGGGATAGAAGGATCAGGTAAGGGAAATGCTTTTATTTGCCTCTAGACTTAAATGAGCAGCTCACCCCTGTAGTGTAGGCACATACCCACTGTGGGTGGGCTTTAAAGTATTAAAGCCATTTTCAGAATGACCATTTACACTATTGCATTACAGTAACTTGCGCATTCATGTGGATGATATATTGTTACATGCAATTCCGCATCACGGTGCGATTCATTTAGAATGGCACTGAGGCACAAGAAAAAAAAAAAAAAAAAAAAAGAAAAGAAAAATTGCACCCATGTTGCAGTGTAGTACAAAACACACAGTGCACCATAGACATGTAAATGTCTTAAATCATATATATAGACCCAAAAGCAAAAATACCTTAAATATACATGGGGGAAAAAAAAAAAAAAAAGACTATATATATATATATATATATATATATATATATATATATATATATATATATATAGATATATAGAGAGAGAGAGAGAGAGAGAGATAGAGAGAGAGAGAGAGAGAGAGAGAGAGAGAGAGAGAGAGAGAGAGAGAGAGAGAGAGAGAGAGAGAGAGAGAGAGAGAGAGAGAGAGAGAGAGAGAGAGAGAGAGAGAGAGAATACCATTTACATGTGGTGGCTGCATTAAATTTTTACTTTTTCAGGCTTCCCAAATATTTCACCTGCAGATCCTGCCAGCAAACACAAGTCGAATATTGTCAACGCTCAATGTACTGTATTATAGAAAGAAGCAGAATTGACACCCTAGACTGCTCTCCTGATGTATTTATTTTTATATGTAAAAAACACCCCCTCCGCTCATCTTTAGAACATAGAAAAAAGGGGGGAGTTTTGTAGCTCACAAAAGATATAGTGTGAACAATGGGGTCATTTCTGCTTTCACCTTATGTTCCTGTGACAACGTTTTGAAGTTTGCATCACTTTCTATAATGGAGACCCCCAACCAGTATACCTTCTTCTAATCTCCTACCAGTCTATCCAAAACTAAAGTGAAAGGCTTGGCTTTTTACACTTTAAAGTGCCCACAAACCCACATATATACTTTTCTATACGGCAGTGACAATCACATCAAAGACACACATGGATTCTATGGAATCAATGCCATAATCCAGAGAGATTCAGGGGTTCTAAAGGACACGATGCGGCATGTTAAGTAACTGTACCACATCAAACACACAAGTCAGCGGCTTCCTCTTACAAGTCTTATAGGTCTACACGGTGCAACAGAAATCAAGGATATTCATTTACAACAACAAGTTGAATTAAGTGACTGTGCTCAGCTTAGAGGCAAGTCATTCGAATACTCATGAGGCAGATCTACTGCCTACGGCAGCCTTTCTCCACCGACGTTCCTCCATGGGTTGCTAGGGGTTCCTTGAGCAGCGAGTAATTTCTGCCTCTCAGATAAGTAACTATTGACACCAATGATCATTTGAACTCTCTGTATAGGAGGGCATTCCTTCTGCCAGCCACCACAAAAAATAAAAATAAAAACCCCACCACACACAACATTCTTCCTGCTGGCCACCATTGCTTTGGGTCTATGCTGCCAACTTTCTGCTCCCAATATGCTTTTTGCAAATAGGTTTGCTTTGTGCTGCCTGATGATTATTGAAGATGGTTTCAAAAGAACATGCTCTACACATGCCCTCCCCTCCATTGCCAACTGGCTGGTGCATCTTACTGGCAAGCGCAAATGATTGGCTACCACAGTTCGGCATTGCTTTGATCATCTTCAGCCAACCAAATCTAAGGGCTTGTAAAACCAGGCTATGTACAGTGGAGCTCATATTGGAAACCAGCAAGTCTAGAGCGACATGGCTAATAACCTGGTAGCTTCAGAACTTTGACGCCCCAACAAAACAGCTGAAGTGGGAGCAAGTGGCTTTTCACTCTCCCTTTAAAAAAATAAAGCATCCAGGTGAAATATATGTAGTCCGCCACTGCTGATTGCCTTCTGAAATGCCAATTGCCCAACTATTGTGCTGATCATCTGGTCTAGATACTCAAGTTACCATCTCAAAACAAACCTATAGCCAGTGGAGTTTAAAGTCTTCATCAACCCACATTTGTCAGCTTTAAAGACAAAGACAGAAGCCAGAAGACTGGCATGATATCCAGACAACTAGTATTAGTAGGAAAACATAAAACACAGAGACCTGATATTTCTCCCATAACAGGTTTACTGTAACCTCTAATTTCTGATCTGTGCCACAGTTTAGTGGACATAACGAGTGCTACAAAAAACCCAATATGGTAACCAATGGCAGTTTATATGACTGGTCCCAAAAGATGTCTTCGTTCCGCACATCTTCTAACTGCTAAAAGGTTGCCGGTTAATAGTGGTTGTACAAACACACACACACACTGCTTTTAACACAACCAGGACATGAAAAATGTCTTAAATCACAAACACTAGTAGTGCAAGCGCAAATTGATTTTTATAGCTGGCTCCTTAGTGTGGCAACCCTTGCTGTGTTTCTATAACTCTCAAAGAGTACCATCTTTGTGCTATAAAAATATGATGGAGCTTCATAAACCGAAGATAAAAAAAAAAAAAAAGGGTCAACCCAATATTAATAACAAAATTTAGAACAGTAGATGTTCCATACCTTGACATGATAATGTCCATCAAGCAGAATATTGGCTGGCTTCAAGTCCAGGTGGAGCAATGGTGGGTTCATGCAATGGAGAAAGTTCATTCCCACTGCCGTCTCATGGATGATCCTAAACCGCAAGTCCCACGGCAAGCGCTCGGAGGCCAATAGCTTTTCCAAGGAACCAGTCTCCATATACTCCATGACCAGACCAACGGGTTCACTGCAGATCCCATAAACAGGCAAGATGCAACGAAACTTGGCCATCTCCATCTTTTTGGCTTCCTCAACCAGCTCAATACGCTCCCTGAAAGAAAACAGGAAGAGGTTAGTCCCGATAATCATAATGGATATCTTAACAGTGACTAAGAAACAAAAGTTTGTCCCCATTATTTTTGGTTGATTAATAGAAATTTCCCACACCCAAGACATCTCAAAGTGGTTCGGGCTCCACAACAATTCTAGGTTCACTCTACATTAGGGAGAAGTTATTTGGGCAGCTCAAACGTAATATGGCTCTCTACTAGCTGCAGAAGTTAGGCAAAAGAGGAAATTCTAGGTAAGACAATTAGAATTTATTGCAGAATTGGGATTTGATATAATGTTAGTTGTAACATTCAACTGAGCCTCAAACTATTGTGAATGAAAGATGATAGGCATTTCATCTAAAAGCAAACTAAAACAAAAAGGGCCAGTTTATTGTTCTTCAGATTTTAGGGGGGGGCAGACTGTGGCTATTGGGAGTTGAAATTATCCTGGTGTCAGTGGGAGTAAATAGTGCATCTTAGGGGGAGGTATAGTTCCCCATTGTTGGTGTCAGTGGGAGGAATAGTGCCCAAAGGGCTGGATAAAAAGGGCATGCAAAGGGCCGCATCCGCCCCCTGGGCCACAGCTTGGATACCACTGATCGAAAAAGAATTCAATCTGATTTTAGATGTCCTTTCCATCTGGTTAGAAGACAAAAGCTATTGGTTGATGGTTACTGCGAGGCCCTGTTGGAGATATTGGGCCCACTTCCCATCTCATGAAGCACACAGGAAGTGAGGGATAATCTTTCCAAAGGACACAAACCACAAAAAAAAAAAAAAAAAAAAAAAAAAGAAGAAGTTTTCATTAGAGTTCTGCTTTAGTTCTATACAATATGCCCTAAGAGGAAGGGAGGGGGGGGGGGGGGTTGTTTTTTTTATTCTGCTGGGCACAGACACAGAAGTTGCTTTTCACACATAAGGCCCCTTGTTCCTGTGTGGAATGCATATGATTTCCGGGGAAGGTTTTTTCAGAATGGTAGAACTTGTTAAACCACCTTCGTTGCAGAAGAGATATAAGAAAAATGACAGGTTTGTGCCAAAGAGCTGCAAGGTGTTTATTACCAACACTCATCTGTCACAAATGTCCCGAGTTTATTCACTAAAACAGGTTGCTACATCAACAAAAGAAAAGCCATGTTAAAAATAGAATGTTAACCCACAAAACATCCTGTAAGATAACAAATGCACTTCCAAGTTCTAGTTGCCCATTGTCCCCGATTTATAAGAATATGCCAGAGTTTAATGACCTTTCCCCTGGAAAGGTCTCATGGATTTACCAATTCAATAAAAAAAAAATCCCATCCTTCCAGGGCGTTGCTAGGTCTACAAAAGATCTGGGGCTAGAGCCCATAGCAACGTAGTAAAGAAAGTCATACGCTTGGGCGGGCATACATGTATATAATATACGCGCGTGTGTGCGTGTGTGCGTGTATCCCCAGACAGCCTGCCCCTTGCATCAGGGCTCCCAGACAGCCTGCCCCTTGCATCAGGGCTCCCAGACAGCCTGCCCCTTGCATCAGGGCTCCCAGAGAGTCTGCCCTCCCCATTGAGGACCCCTGCAGAGACTCTGGGCTATGGACCCCAGATTCAGGGCTATAGCCCCAAAAGCCACCCCCCTAGCGACGCCACTGCATCCTTCCAAACACTAAAACCTTAACTGGATGATCAGTTTGGGAGAATTGCCTTCAGCTAGTGTCACAGTGACCACACAGGAAGCAGGGAGAAATCCCCCAATAGGGACATAGCAGTAGAACACCTAACAGACTTGGGGGGGGTTCACTTAAGCTTTGATAATAAAACCTAGAAGCTGATTGGTTATAATGCACAGCTGCACCAGATTCTGTGTGCACCAGTTTTAGTAAATCTCCCCCATTGTGCCTGTCTAGGTTTTACCCAAAGCCCAAAAATGTTTTGTAAAGCCCAACAATGTGCCTCATTATTGGCCTGTTAAATATACCAGTGAAATCATTTTGACATATTGTTTGATAAATGCAAGCAAATACATGCTGATCCTGCAAAAAAAAAAATTAAAAAAAAAAAAAAAAGTCTCGTCAGCGGATAGCGATTTAGCCAAGGTCAAAAGCACAGGAAGTAGTTAATTACACACTGTTATCTGTAACATTTTTCAACTATTTATGGGCTACAGAACAACTCCAACCTATGTTATGGAGAAGGAAAGGTGGAAGTGTTCTGTAGCCATGTCCTAGGGCAGGGGGGTCTTCAAACTATGGCCCTCCAGTTGTTCAGGAACTACAATTCCCATCATGCCTAGTCATGTCTGTGAATGTCAGAGTTTTACAATGCCTCATGGGATGTGTAGTTCTGCAACAGCTGGGAGGGCCGTAGTTTGAGGATCCCTGTCCTAGGGTGACTAAACTAACTAAACTGGGTTCATTAAGCCACCAACCATCACCCTTCATCAATGGATAGCGACCATAGAGCATTCACTAGTCACGGAGTGAACCCATCTCCATTTCAATAACTCAATTTCCATACACCTTGTGTTGTAAAGAGGCTCTAGCTCAGACATTGCATGTCAACATCAGCTTTGAGAAAACTAGCTGGGTGGGTCCAGGGGACAAATAACCCCTCCTCCCCCGCTCAAAGCCATATGCATCATCCATGCAAAGTACAGACAAGTCCGGGCAATGGAAGAGCCATTTAAAACCAGAAGATCTGTAACATTAAGCAGCCAGCTGTATGTTGCTTGTTAAATGTTGATATTCCTTCCATAGGATTACAAACTAACATCCCAACCACAGTTATTGTGCCTATAGACAGATTGAATTTGCCCATTCTAGATTTTTGCAAGTATGTAAACCACTTCTCTGACACTTGGGTGGAAAGTAACCGCTGTAATGGATTATTTATTGTCTCGCATACAGTACACTGTGTATGCCTATGGTTCTTAGTTTGGCCAAGGTGTCATAAATTGCTTTATCAGTAGGAACCTTTTTATCAAAGGTTTATAACATATAAAAAGACCTTAGAACATAATAAACATTCAGCAATACAATTGGGAACCTTTGCACTTTGATTGGAAGCCAATTAATCCAACAGATGTGAATATAAAACGAAGCACCTGAAATAAAACCAAAGAAAAAAAAAAAAAGTCTTCCAAGTGTCTTTACAAGGTGTCCGCTATATAAGAAAATTTAGTTTTTTCCTCAGAACAGTAATGGGGTTCTGAGGGTTAATTGTGCAGGTTAACTTTGGCATCAGTTTGGCTGGGCTGTACTAGGGTTCTGCCTGGTCATGGGTACAGTGAGGTACACATGACAGGC
This sequence comes from Lithobates sylvaticus, assembly GCA_028564925.1. Taxonomy (NCBI): domain Eukaryota; kingdom Metazoa; phylum Chordata; class Amphibia; order Anura; family Ranidae; genus Lithobates; species Lithobates sylvaticus. The sequence goes on along the minus strand of CM053027.1, from coordinate 39,687,256 downwards.
CCAGAACCAGGCCTGGTTGGATGGTTTGAGTATCAGTCTTCCCCGGAGCCAATCAGTGGGTGCTCCTGGCCCCGCTGAGGAGTCTGGGGAAGGGTACTTAAGGTGCTGGAGTCACGTGTTCGGGGTTCAGCCGTAGCTGCCTGTTCCTGAATCTGGACCGGGGTAGCCCCGCAAGGAGTCCCGGGCCCGGGAGCGTTTGCCATCCCGCAACATGGTCAGTTTGACTGGCCCCATAGAACTGCTTGGTCTGGGGCAAAGGATCCATCTGTTACCGAGTCTCGGAACCAGCTGGTCCGAGGCACAGTAACTGAGGGAGGATTCAAGGCGTCCAGGTGCGCTCTCAACCTCGGAGGGGCACCGCAGCTCGTGTAAGCGACCGGGGGAAGACTCTTCGGAGGAGGGCCAACAAGCTGGCATCCCAAGTAGTGCCTGGTTGCTGGGTTGTTATGGACACTAACGAATCCACAGTTTCGCAGTACTGCCAAGGAGACAAAGAACGTTCCACGTACTGAGAAAAGGTTCCCATTCACTTTCGGTTGAAAGTTTATTCAATGTCAGAGACTTTACAAGTTTCCGGATCAAAGTGTTGACTGCCATAATCTCTGGCTAGAGATTTGTTCAGCATTGAAGTGCCTAGCTGCGAGTGGCTACTCTCTGGGTTTGTGTTAGAGACATTCTAGTTGTCAGTAGTTCAAGGTGCCTGAGTTTCTTCACCCTTGCCCTATGTTCCCATTTGAGACTGTGTTGTTGGATGTTACCCCTGCAAATAAAAACCTTCTAAAAAAAAAAAAAAAAAAAAAAAAAAAAAGGACTTTTATGGTGTCAGCATCCAAAGTCGTTTGGTACTAACCCTGGGAACCCCTAGACATGGAAGAACATGCCAAGCGGAGGTAACTGGTAAGCCCAAAAGTCAAGGCCGCCCCATCGAGGGTTATGGCCGCTACACAAGACCTTAAGGATTCAGATTTGCATGCCGTCACTCTTACCAAGTACCCAATAAGGTTTTATTGCTGCATACTGGTGGGCAGGCAGCTTAGTCTGAACAATTCTTTTGCTTTCATGGTCAAAGCAACAGAAGTAGAAAAATGTTAACCTCACAACTGTTGGTCTATTGGTTAATTAAGAACTATTCATTGGCAGATATCCCATCTATTGACAAGAATGGGGGGGGGGGGGGGTATTTGCAAAACAAATATTTCATCTCACATCGGTCTTCACCTCACTGACTTTTAGGTAAGGTAGTTAAAAGGAGAATTGACTTGAGATAAATTTCCCATGATTAAACAATGGCGCAATTTAATCCAATTAGCAGAAATATCAGCAATGGATTGCTTCCATAGACTTACAATTATGGCTGGAGCTTGAACTAAACAAATTGTGACTTTTGCTGGCTGAATTCCTGCCAGCAAAAGATTGAGAGCAGGTTCTCTATTTTTCTGTTGGAAAAAGTTCAGATCAGAAATTTCCGATCGTCTGTACAAATTCCGACGCGCAAAATTCCTACGCATGCTCGGAAACAGGTTGACGCATGCTCGGAAGCATTGAACTTAATTTTCTCGGTTCGTCGTAGTGTTGTACGTCACCGCGTTCTTGGCGGTCGAAAGTTCCGAGAACTTTTGTGTGACCATGTGTATGCAAGGCAAACTTGAGCGGAATTCCATTGGAAAAACCATCTAAGGTTTTTTCAGATGGAAATTCCGCTCGTGTGTACGGGGCATTAGGAGGAAGGAAGACAAATAAAACAGCTTTGACTGCACAAGATAAAAATACATAGACATTCTGACAGATCTCTACCGATATGCAGCAACCACTGTACACAAAGGCTTCCTCCAATTACCTAAACCTTTTTGTCTAAACAAGAAGTCTAACCAATCAGGAGAGCGTGCAAGTCTGTTGCCCATTGCAATCCCATCCTTCCCTAAAGGGCTTCCAAATAGAGCTTGCATTTTGGACAATTCATCCTAAATTAGCTGAAATTAAAGCCACGGGTGACCTTGTTGGCACCACCCAGCTGAGAAAATGACTGACTAAACAATTGTCTTCTGTTGAAGGAACTGGGTGGAAAATTAGCTGCCAAAGAGCTTGCATACAATCAGATGCAGTCAACTGGCGTACTCTGGCAGCCAATGGAACAAGCACGGGAGATTCCTCCATACATTGCATTAGGGTTTATGGAGAAACGTTCAATATCGTCAGCCTTCATGCCCTATAAATTGCATGGCCAGGTAAACCTTAATGTTTGAAGATATGGATCAAGTGTCTGACAAAAAAAAAACATAAAAAAAATAAAAAAAATAAAAAAAGAAGACGACCTTAGAAAATTTATTTTAAAGTTTCATATAAAGTAGGGAAGAGAGTTAATGTTTTTCAATTTATTTTTCTGTCAGTGACCTTATTGGTTGGACGTTTCCCTCACGTCTTGTGGAAAGTGTTTTAGTTGACTTCTGATGGTCAATGTCGTTAGATTTGCAGACTTTTGAAGAACCTGGTAGTTAATATCACCCACTTCGTGGGTGGACAGTAGTTTACATGATTTAAGGTGGTTTGTTTTATTTGATTTATGGTGCTCGAGTCTTAAGAGACAGTGGTTTAGAAGTTAATTAAAAAAAAGTCAAAAGATGGATTTATATAAAACTAAGAGGCAACTCCGCGCTTAGGATAACCAAGAAACAGGTATGCAGCCCGCCCAAGGAAATTTAGCCCCCTAGAGGGTAAATTGAATATGGAAATTGAAAAAAATAATAAATAAAGTGTTTCAGTGCCCAGTGTTGAGTGAGAGTGGCAGTATATATTCCCAGACCCTCATAGGGATTGGATTCGTGATCCAATTATTAATCCCACCTTAGTGGCTGTAATAGATATAAGTGAATAAAATCAATCCTGTGTTAAATTCGTGATACAATGTTACACCTTAGTGATTAATATTTTGTGTAAATAAACACAATATAAATCCTGTATGTGGCCACCTCCATATACCTTACCAGAAGTGAACCAATATAACCTATAGTGCAAAGTGCACCTGTTTCCACCATCCAGGTTAAAAACAACACCAATAACGGAGGGGTATAGGGCGGCTTGCACTCCAAATGCGCTCCACGCCTCTATGTCCCGCACCGGAAGTGACGTCAGCACGCCTTACGCGTTACGCGTATCAAAGGCTAGCCTTTGATAACGTCTGACGACGAAACGCGTAAGGCGTGCTGACGTCACTTCCGGTGCGGGACATAGAGGCGTGGAGCGCATTTGGAGTGCAAGCCGCCCTATACCCCTCCGTTATTGGTGTTGTTTTTAACCTGGATGGTGGAAACAGGTGCACTTTGCAAGATACCCTGCTTTTTAAACTCTGCTTTGTTTTTAAACTTTAAACCTTTTAATAAACATCGTTTTTTACATCTGGTAATGCACATGGGACCTCCGTTTTTCCTTGCTTCCCTGTGAGGTATAAACCCCCCCCCTGGGGTACGCTGCTGGATTTCCCAACCCTAGGAGACCTGGGTGGATTGGCTGGAAAAACTCGATCGGCTAGGACATCTTCCAGTGGGGACCCTGAGGAGCACCTGGTATCGATAATTTGGAAGCTGTTTACCCCTGTAGGGGTATCTACATCTGGTGAGTGAGGGAGCAAAGGGGGACAGCACAAAGTCACCGTCATTCCTTTGAAGCACAAAAGTCACGTCTTTGAATCACCTTTATGAATCACCATTGAAACTGTCGCGATGAAGATTTTTTGATGTAGAGGTGTCAGTCACACACTGTGGAAACCTCTTTTTTATTTTATTTTATTTTTCCATTTTTATTTATTGTTTTAGTTTACTTATTTAATTTATTTTTCCCCAATTAATTAATTTTTTTGGGGCTTTCTGGTCTTACACCCATGCAATTTCATTTTTATTTATCTAAACAAAAATAATTTTGTTATTTTGTAGAAATAAAAATAAACCCTTTCAAGTTCCTATGTCTGGCATTTTATAAATTTTATAAATTTGTTGTCTGTATTTTGCATTCTGGGGTGGGGTGGAGTGGGATGATAGCTATTGTGTACAATACCACGTCTGAACATTAGGGGGGGGTGGCGCAGTTGTCACCCCCCCCCCCCCCCCCCTATAGGGACACTGGCATCAATAAATATCCACCACGGTCTCTATCCCGTCCCCCGCTATATCCAGAAATAAAGGAAATGTTTTTGCTGAACTTAGGCTTTCTACATAATAGATTTTGTGAAGGATAATGTAGAAAAAAAAAAAACCCAAACCCCCACCACACAAAAAATTAAATTAGTTGTTTAAAAGATAAATCCTTTTGGCATTCTCTTTTTAAAATAGCTATAGATGAAGCCAAATATCATGCAGAGTATAGAAACTACTGTACATTGAGAATGATTTGTATACAAACAACCATACTGAATCCTCCTTGGTAGGAAAAATCGGCTGTCATCCTTGTGAAAACTGGTCTAATGATCCTGAGAATTGGACATGTTGATGCCAATTAAAATGGCGCACTGCCTGGCACTGTAGACTCCAAACTGATGTCCACTAGGGAAGGGCCCCTTCAGGAACATCATCTGAAGACAATCTCCCCCCTCCCCAGTTTAGGTGGCGAGTTGCACAGCCTTGGCCACAAGCCTTGGAGAATATTCCAATAGCTACGGTTCCGGTGACCACTTAGAAGCCACTGGCGTGGATTTTGATTAGGGTCACTTTATCGTTGTGTACTGCAGTCACAAATTGTTCAGCTAAAACCTGATAGGACAGCTGAGGTTTCTAATTCTATATAGGAGTTGAACACATTTTTGTATTAAGGTTTTGGAGAAATTGTGCACAAGAAGCTACCACCATCACCAGTCCCCATAATAGTGACTATGCCATCACCTCTTTTGCCGCCGGTCCTTGATTTAGGCATCCTCTATATTAAGATCAATTAAATGTATTGTTATAAAATGACACTGCCAGCTGCTACAGAGGCAAATAACCCTGAGGGCCCCATCAAATGTTTTATTGGGCCCCACGATTCAGAATTACGATAGTGGACATTCTGCCAGTGCTTTGAAAAACCTCAGCAGATCATAGACTGATCCTACTTGTTGCCAAGGGTTGCTCTGCAGAACCTGGCGTGACAGTCACAGGAGCATTTAGTCCTCTGCAAGCACGACATAATAAAGTATTGTAAAAAAAAATATATTAACATGAAAGGTTTTTCAGGGAATTCGGCAATGCCCGAGGCCATTCACAAATCTGAAAATTACTTAATTAGCAGTATTTTACCCATACAAGCCACGGCTCATATTCCCGTGTAATTATGTTCTTACAAACATAAAGAGCGTTCTGGTTTGTAAAACAAGACAGTGGATTTTGCACGCTGCATCAGTACAATGTAGACATCAGCTGACACAAAGGTCTGATTTGTAGAAGTAGACCAGTATACAGTTTAGTGGTATATTCTATTGTCATGCATTTTATTAATTTACATACATTTTTATTAAAGCGTCCCTAAAAAAAAAAAATAAAAAAAAAAAAGGCAAAAAACTCCCCCATTTTGGATATAGTAAGAGAGGGTAATATAGTAATCTATGCCCCATTGGGGAGATTTCCCTTCACTTCCTGTCCCATAGCCAAAGCAGAAAGTGAGAGAATCCCAGGGTCAGAACTAGAGCCCCCTTTGGAATATTTCCTCTCTATTTCTTTTCTGTTGTCAAGCCAAAATTTGGGATTTTCTACTACTTTCAGCAAAAAAAAAAAAAAATAAATAAAAACGCAAACAGGATAAAAAGGGTGAAGCTCCCTAATGGAAGCAGAGGGCAATACAAATCTGACAGGGATTCTAATTCCTCTACATTGTATCCAAAATCAAAAAAACAAAGCACACACACTTTGCCTTTAGCGACACTTTAATATCCATGGAGAAGCAGGTAAATACGTCTTAGGGTATCCCTGCCCCTTCCATGCAGCCCTATAACTGGGTCTTGACATCAGTGGGACAAAATGTTCTGTTCACATAATCACTGTCATTGGCTGTCACAGTGGTCACATGATCAACAGCCTGTCCTGCCAGCCTCAGATCATGAACAGAAGCTGCCAATGACAGCATGGTCCATGTGTTGGAAGCATGCAGAAACCTCAGCCTCCATGAACACACATGTAAAGAGTGTCGGTGTGAGGCCCACCCTCCCTGCTGCTGGCCTTAGGCAAGAGGTAAATGGAAGATGAAATTGTGAACCTGCATGTTCCCAATTCTATCCCCCCCCCTCCAAAAAAAAAATAAAAAAATAAAAAGCTTTTTGACAAAGTGCTGTGCCTAGGGCAAAATATGTCAGTAGTACTTGGTCATCTGGGCTATTTTAAATAAAGGAATCTCAATGTGTGGTATTTCTGTTGCTGGACTGATTGATCGCTGGTGTTTGGCCATTGGCTACTTGGGCACCTATTGTCACAAGGGGCAGGGAGAGAGAAACATAAGCCCTGCAGAAGTCATGACTTAGAATGAGAAGAAGCTCTGCATCACTCCCTACTCCCAATGGATGATCGGAATGGCATTAGAAGAAAAAGAAAAGCAATTATGTGCAGCTGGTAGGGTCATCAGCACAATCCAAATGACAGGAGAACCAAGATGTAGGCATACTGAATTGGTTTCATCATCCACAGAGGCCTGTAATGGCCCAAAAGTGAGTCACTCAAAATGCAATGTTGGTTGAAAATCAAAACCCAGCTTCCATCCCCCGCACTCACTTCTCTGACCTATATGTGGTCATATGGATGGAGAGCAACCTCAGAGTTAGAAACTTAATGGCATACAGAGCACCCCAGGCCCAAGGGCTCCTCTGCCTAAGAGTGTGGGCACCTCTAGGTATCTGCCTTTATTTTCTCCTGCCATTTGAATTACTTTACCCAAGTGACAGGTGCACTTTAAATCAGGCCTGACAAATTAGTATGGGATTCAGGAGCCAAAATCTCCAAACTGGGAGCCAAGGGTCCCCCCCCCCCCCTCTTTCCTTACTTTAGGAGCCAGCCTAATTAACAACTAAAACCTCAAAAAGGTTAGACGTCAGCTGGAAAGGTTTAGAAGCAATGGCTGCTGGGATATGGCACAGCCCTGCTTTAAACAGCTTTCCCACTTAGAAATAGAAAGCAGAAATCCCGTGGGGTAAGAACCTCTAGCCAGAACCAGGCAGCCATTTAAACAGTGCCACTAAGCCCCTCCAATGCAACCACCTTTTCTATCTACTCCACTTTCTCCAGTGGCTTACTAAGCTTGGAATGTTTTGGGCAAAAGCAATCCAATGAGCGGCAATTCGAAGCACACTGAGCTGAACATGGGGCACGATATCAACTGCAAAGTCAATATTCGCTCCAAGTGGGCCAGCCCCACCAACGGTCAAAAATTTAAATTTAAAGACCACCAATCTGAAAGTGGAAAGCCTCTAAAAAAAATTCAGCTTACAGGGTTGCCAACACTGAGTGCTGTTAAGTCAACCACTAGGCAAACTAGGCAGCCGCCTAGGATGCACTGCCATCTAGTGCGCATCCACAGCCGCTGGTTTGTACTGTTTGACCATGACCTGCGGAAGTCCCTGACGTATATATTTTTTTTTTTGGATGACAGGGTCTTCAGGTCATGCAGACAGGTTGTCCCGCTCTCCCTGCTAGCCCCAATGCCTGGCATGCCACCACCCTGCCCTTTTTCTAGATGGCAATGGCAGTCATTGGTTCTGCTGTGGGTCTTAGACCGTGCGAGTGCCAAGCACCGGATCGGGTACTGGTTTGGGTGGTGCGTCCTTTCCCGTGGGGGCGGTTTGGTAGGTCATTTTCATCTCTATTTCTTCACAGATAGGACATTGCTGATGGAGGGGCTGCACGTAGCTGGTCTTGCCTAGGATGCAAAATAGTCTAGCATCGGCCCTGAAGTCAACATAACAGGAGTTCAAGCCTCGGCCCGCATTGGTAATCTGTGACACCTGTGATGGTTCACACAGGATTAGCACATGACCCATCACTGCAGCATGTCAATCGTACAGAATTAAAATAACCAACTTCTGACCTTGATGATGCTACCTAAATGATGTTATACGGTCATCGAGGACAATTTTGATTCCAAGGTCTAAGTCATTCTTATGTAAAAGCAAACCGAGTTCAAAAGAGTCAAAAAATATATATATTATATCATGAGGATTTTCTAACTGATAATGGTGCACACTGGGGGAGATTTATCAAAACTGAAGCACACAGAATTTGGTGCAGCTGTGCATAGTAACCAATCAGCTTCCAACTTCAGCTTGTTAAATTAAAGCGCAACGGCACTTTTGTTGAGAAAAATAAAACAACCCCCCTCCCGGGTGATCCATGTACACTGCCAGGATTATAACAACCTTTGTTGCACATTCCTAACTTTTGTTATTCTGAAGAAATCCCTGTGTGCTTGTCTGTGCATTTATGCACAGGGATGTCTAATGGGGGTGGTTTCATAATTATCAGAGGCTATAGCCGCTAGCAATAATTGCATGTAAAATCTGTCATGTTGGTTGTACCCAAGTCGATTGATGGATTGATTTGGGTACAGCTTGCGCATAGATTGTTTGAATCTTGGCCGGTCCCTGCTGAACTGGTTGAGATTTGAACCATCTTGGGCAAGCTTAAATAAAAAATAAATAAAAAAAGGGGGGGGGGGGGACAGGGAGCTGGAGATAAGACTCTGCAGGAAGCCTGAGCATTGCACCCACTAACCACTGATGGTGGTTGCAGTGCTTTGTAGACTCATTTGCCAAAGGTGGACTTAACCTTTAAAAAAAACGCAACACATGTTAACCAGCATTAACTGGCCACAAAAATGTATATGGTCCCTAATTAGTCTGTAATCCAAGATAAGAACAAGGAAGTCTAATAAGGCTCCTAGATAACACAAGAAGTGCGCAGAGGTTTACAACTCCCAAATAGACATAACAAAATACTTTCCAAGAGATATACAGCATATGACCAAAAGGGAGTATATAGAAAATTCCCTGTATGGCCTAGTTCACAACTTTGCAGTTCGATTTTGACCCATTTCTGCAGGTGTTTTTTGCATTCTTGCACACGCTTTGCATTTTTTATGGGGTTTATTAATTTTTTTTGAGCCAAATTTGTTTTTGGGTAGATTAAAAATGCAAAATCGCAGAAAAAAGAAGAAGAAAGAAAAAAAAAAAAAAAAAAAAAATGGGGGAGGAGGGGTAAAGATGTGAATGTGTCCCATAGAGGAGTGGTTCTCAACCCTGTCCTCAAGTACCCCCAACAGGCCATGTTTGCAGATTTTGCTTTATCTTGCACAGGTGCTTTAAATCGATTTTTTTTTTTTTTTTTTTTTTTTTAAAAGGGGTATACAAAACTAAAATAAATATCTCCTAAACCTGTATAGCTTAGCAGATATTCACTTTGCATGCAGCCGCTGAAGTCAATGGCTGCATGCGCTGTGAAGGTCCGGCTGAAGGTCCAGCAGATGCTGCAGGAAAGAAGTCTCCCGCACGCATGCATGGGAGTGACGTCATCACAACTCTGGCCACTCACAGAGCCGGAGCCGCGAACCCGGAAGACAAGCCGAGGGGAAATGTTAGCTCCTTCAACGGTGACCGGGATCAGCTTCCGACGCCTCGTTCTAAAAAGGTAAGTAAGTATTTCATAATGAGCTAGCTCATTATGCCTTTTTTTTTTAGGTTAAAAAAATAAAAACAAAGAAGTGCAGGTATACAACCGCTTTAAAATTAGAGTCAATGGCTTGGTATTTTGGACAGCTATTTTATTTAAGAGAAATTCCAAAAACATGGCCTGTTGGGGGTACTTGAGGACAGGGTTGAGAACCACTGCAGTAGAGATCCATGTAAAATGGACTATAGTGCGTTTCTGCAAAAGCACAAAGTCAGACCGATGCAAGGTGAAACGTGTCTGCTATGGATGATGCGTTTTTTTTCAATTAATTATACTATAGCTTCTACATATATAATAATAGACCCTTTAAAGTGTGTCTCTTCTACATCCCAGCAATCATAGGCGTGCCGAGTGTGCCTGGGCACACCCTAATCACCCCGTGCACCAGGACCACTGATAAGGCAGTACAGCCGCCCCTCCTGTACTGGGCCCAGGTCCTATCAGTTCAAAAAGGAGGGCTCGGGCACCTGCCAAGCAGGAGGACTGGCTGTACCACCTTATTGCAGACACTGATTCTCTTTTTTTTTTTTCCCTGCAGCACTGCCAGATTTTCCTCATCTTCCTTCCTCCAGCAGGGGGAAGGGGCTGGTAAATATGTCATTTACTGGCCCCTTCCTTTTTCCTAAACTGCGTTTACTATGCTTTAGTTTGTGAATTGATAGGAAGCCTATAAGTGCTTCCTATTCATTCATCTGTGCAGCTGAGTCTCAGTCTTAAATGTGAGAAATCAAGACCCCTGATATTTCCCCAAAGCCCCCCCCCCCCCCCCCCCAACAGGGCAATTAAAAAATAAATGTATTTAAATTCTAAAAAAAACAATATTGCTTTGATCTCTATAATGGCTGTAATGCCATGGCATGTGCATACCCCTAGCCACTGCTTCTGTTGCCGTGTTTGAGCTTTGGGGTGCACACCCTAATGCAATAGGCTGCGCACACCTATGCCAGCAATCCAACATGGCCGCAGATCCAGGATAATGCACCATCCACATTCACTGCAAACTACTAACAACATTGCATTTGCAATATGTGCTAGTCTGCCAGCCATTTATTTCCGGGCACAGTCCTTGCGCATCGGACTTTGCACTTATTGGAAATGTAATACACTTCCTACAACCCTCCCATCTTTCTACCCAAGTGCCAATTTACTACTATAAATCTTGCAGAGCTTTTGCTTCCCCAACACAGCAAAAAAACTGGCAACACAAACATTTTATTGCATGCACTCATTGCTTCCAATGATAAATCTCAATTTGTTTTGTAATGCACATATTAAAAACTGGTATATCTCCCCCAAGCACCCATCTTCCTCCCTGGCAAAAAAATTAAAAAATAAAAATCTGCCGCAGTCTTTGCTTAGTACACAGCAAATAATCTCACAATGATTTTTCGGAATACGTATTGCAAATTTAATACACGTATTGTAACCTTCCAACCTCCCCAAAGCACAAAAATTACCTACACTGGCCAGAGGGTCTTTGCTCAGTATACACAACTGCAGAAACGCAAAACAAGGATTTGGTAATGTATATATTAAAAGGTACAGACAAATTCCAAAAACAACCCCTTGAAAAAGCGCAAATGTTTCCAGGCACAGTCTGCTCACCACATATACGTTATAATCTGACTGTATGATCTACCATCAAGTATGTAGTGCAAGGGCTTGCCTGATTGGCTAGATTAGGGAGGGCTTCTCATTACGCAGGTGTTGCTAAAAAATAAAAAAAAAGTTGATTGTACGGGCTTCGCCACCACACAAAGAATTACATTGGTATTTAATGCAGCTACTAATATATATATATATATATATATATATTTTTTTTTTTATTATTTTTTTTTTTTTATTAGTATTATTATTTTTTTAATTATTACTATAAACTTGTTTTTTTATTTTTTTAGTAGATGCATTAAATACCAATGTAATTCTGTGTGGTAACGAAGAGTCCCCATACAGTCAACTTTTTTTTTTAGCAAAACTGTAATAAGAAGACCGCCCTAATCTAGCCAATCAGGCAAGCCCTTGCACTACATGATTGTTGGTAGATCAAAAATTAGATTACACAGATTGTAGAGTGTATGGGGAGCTCCAGTGCAAGATTACAATCTGATCATACAATCGCTGTGCAATTAACTTTAGATATACCCAAACTAAGTCAAATGAGGAGCAACCTAAACTATCCAATCAGTCTGTATACAATCAGGCAGGCCTTTGTACTACACTAATGTTATTAGATCGAAAGAAGGATAGTAGAATCAGAATGTATTGTATAAGGCTAACTTTATTGCATGGCTGCGAGATTATCATTAAAAAAATAAAAATAAAAATCTCACAGCTATGCAATAAAGTTAGCCTTATACAATACATTCTGATTCTACTATCCTTCTTTCGATCTAACAACATTAGTGTAGTACAAAGGCCTGCCTGATTGTATACAGACTAATTGGATAATTTAGGTTGCTCCTCATTTGACATAGTTTGGGTCTATCTAAAGTTAATTGCACAGAGATTGTATGATCAGATTGTAATGTTGCACTAGAGCTAGCCATACACACTACAATCTGATGGTATAATCTCATTTTGATCTACCAAAGTATATAGTGCAAGGGCCTGCCTGATTGGAAAAAAGATTGGATAATTTAAGTTTTCCAAGTTTTATTAAATCTAAAAAAAAAAAAAAAAAAAAAAAAAAAAAAAAAAAGTTAAAAATTGCATAGAGATCCCATGTTTATATTGCAATATGAACGGTGAACAATTCAACCTGTCCCAGATGTCTCACCATTTTTTAATGCACATATCGAAAAGACCTGGTTCACACCATGCAATTATTTGTGCTTTTTTTTGCAGAAATGCACTATAGTCAATGTAGCGTAGTTTCCTATGGGACACACATTCACATCTATGCTTTTTTTTCAGCCCCTATATTTTTGGAAAGGGACTTTTTTAAAAATGCAAAAATGAGATATAGAGAGATATAAATATATTATATATATATATATATTTTTTTTTTTTTTTTTATTTTTTTTTTATTTATTTTTTTAAAGTGCATTTTTGGTTCAATAAACTTCAAAACGGAAAAGCTGCAGAAAAGCATGTAGAGCCAGGATTTTGCTGCGATTTTACCGCAATTTGCATTCTTTTTTCAAGTTGGCCCAACAACAAATTGGCCAAAAAAATAAATAAAACGCATTTGTGCAAAAATGCACCGCAAAAAAGCACTGCAGAAACAGATTGAACTGTACCGTAATTGTGCTGTCCCCCCCCCCCCTCTACATTGTAAAGCATTGCATAGACTGTTGGCACTATATAAATCGTGAAATTATATATATATATATAAAAATTTTATAATGGGGTCTTCAAATTCTGCCCTACATTTTCAGACCTGGTTCACACCTATGCAGTTGGCTTATTATTATTATTATTATTATTAAGCAAACTGCATAGGTGTGAACCAGGCCTGAAAACGTAGGGCAGAATTTGAAGACCCCATAAATAATAATAATATTATTATTAATATTATTAATAATAATAAAGGATTGCTATCTGTCCTTGGCAAAGACTATGGCCTGACAGAGAAACAAAATTCTAAATAAATATGTTTACATTGTATCCATTTTTTAAATGTTGATACATTGTATTAATATATTGCAAACAAACAATGTAGAGAAAAACAAATAAAACAAAGATAATCCTCCTAGTGCAATGTCATAACATGCAACAACAATGGAAACCATTAAACACAGTTGCTCCACCTTCCCCCATGCACAGTAGAGGTAGATCTGCCACCATGACAGGTAAGTAGCCCTCTCCTTGCTGGGAAGGTGATCTGCTTGCCTGTCACTTACTTCTCATCCACATGCAGGCTTGGAGGACACTTGATGGCCAGCCAGGTCTTCCAGGAGATATGTTTGACTTTATAAACCTGTCCAAATCCCCCAGATCCAATCTTCTCCCAACCACAGAACTCCCTGGAGTCAAAGGTCCTGAGCAGCCCCATATCCCATGGGGAAGAGCCCTCCTTGTCCATGGTACTGCAGGCTGCGTCCTCTCCTCTCCCCTCTCTCCAGCAGATCTGTTTGCTGTCTGTAGATCCCTGCCCAGGTAATTAAGGTGTGTTCTGTGCCCAGGAGCTGACATCATTTCCTGACTCTGCACCTTGGACTCTGCTGGGACAGGCAAAGCTTTCATGGGGGTGCGCCGTGCTGCCATCTAGTGGCCAGAAATGCTAACTGCAGTTAGGGATTTCTAATTACTTTTGTGACCTGAACCTTAGTGAGCTAACTGTAGGTGAACATCCAGAATTGTCTAGCGATTAGCTAGGCTACATTCAGGACTGAGTGTAGCATATTCAGGTGATTTAAAGGCTTTTTTTTTGTGCACATTTTAGGGCTCACTACACCTATGTGTTGGAGGTTCATGTGCATTTGAAATACACAGTATTGTCAAAAGTATTGGGACGCCTTTACACATACAAAATGTAATGACATCCCAGTCTTAGGCCCCTTTCACACTGGGGCGGGAGCGGCGTCGGTGGTAAAGCAGCGCTATATTTAGCGCTGCTTTACCGTCGTTTTTGCCGCGGTATTCGGCCGCCAGCGGGGCGGTTTTAATCCCCGCTAGCAGCCGAAAAAGGGTTAAAACCCCCGCTGCAGCGGCGATTTGCCGGCGGTATTGCTGTGGTATTACCGCGCTGTCCCATTGATTTCAATGGGTAGGAGCAGTATAGGAGAGGTGAATACACCGCTCCTTCACCGCTCTAAAGATGCTGCTAGCAGGACTTCTTTGACCGTCCTGCTAGTGCACCGCTCCAGTGTGAAAGCCCTCCGGCTTTCACACTGGAGTTAAAGGGGCCGGATTTTTTCAGGCGGTGAACAGGCGCTATTTTTAGCGCCTGAAAAACGCCCCAGTGTGAAAAGGGCCTTAGTCCCATAGGCGTGCGCACAGAGTGCGCCAGATGTGCCTGGGCACACCCTAATCACCCTGTGTAGCGCACATTCCCCTTGTTTAAACCCCTGATATTTCACCAAAGCCCCCTACCAAGACATGGCTGTCCACCTAAACTGACAGGCCGGGCAAGTAGATCATTCATCAGAGAAGAGCCAAGAGGCCTTTGAGGAGCTTTGAGGTGCACACCCTAATGCAATAGACTGTGCACACCTAGGCTTAGTCCGTAGGGTTCAATATTGAGTTGGCCCACCCTTTGCAGCTATAACAGCTTCAACTCTTCTTGGAAGGCTGTCCACAAGGTTTAGGAGTGTGTCTATTGGAATGCTTGACCATTCTTCCAGAAGCGCATTTGTGAGGTCAGGCACTGATGTTGGACGAGAAGGCCTGGCTCGCAGTCTCCGCTCTAATTTATCCCAAAGGTGTTCTATTGGGTTAAGTTCAGGATTCTGTGCAGGCCAGTCAAGTTCCTCCACCCCAAACTCGCTCATCCATGTCTTTATGGACCTTGCTTTGTGCACTGGTGAGCAGTCATGTTGGAACAGAAAAGGGCCATCCCCAAACTGTTCCCACAAAGTTGGGAGCATGAAATTGTCCAAAATGTCTTGGTATGCTGACACCTTAAGAATTCCCCTCACTGGAACTAAGGGGCCAAGCCCAACCCTTGAAAAACAACCCCACACCATAATCCCCCTTCCACCAAATGAATGGGACCACTGCACAAACAAGTCCATAAAAACATGGATGAGCGAGTTTGGGGGTGGAGGAACTTGACTGGCCTGCACAGAGTCCTGTACTCTACCTGAACACCCTTGGGATGAATTAGAGCGGAGACTGTGAGCCAGTGCCCAACCTCACAAATATGCTTCTAGTAAAAAAATAATCAAACATCCCCATAGACACACTCCTAAACCTTGTGGACGGCCTTCCTAGAAGAGTTGAAGCTGTTATAGCTGCAAAGGGTGGGCCAACTCAATATTGAACCCTACGGACTAAGACTGGGATGCCATTAAAGTTCATCTGTGTGTAAAGGCAGGCATCCCAATACTTTTGGTAATATAGTGTAGCTGAATATCAATATAAACAAGGCCAAGGATAAATCGAAGGAAAAATTCCAAGCTTACTTTCCGACCAGCCCGCGGACAACCGAATAAACCTGTCTAACAGTATGCGTTAAAAACAGGGGTTTAGTCTGCACACATTTGCAAATACATGCGTAAGCTGCAGGCCACGTCAAGGCACCCTGGTGTCCCAATACTTTTGGTAATATAGTGTAGCTGAATATCAAGACTGTGATGCCCTAAATAAAAAAAAAATATATCAAATCATAAATACATACAAATGTGCAAATGCTGTAGTGCAAAATGAATACATTTATGCAATATATGCATATATAAAGTGATAGATAATGCATACAATGTGTACAATAAAACAGTGCTACTGCATAAATATATGGCAAAAAAACTTGACACTCATAGAAGTCACAAGACCTCTATATACTGCTGGTGAGAAAAGGTATTTAGCAGTTTATATTTACTAAAATACTGTATTTATTGGCGTATTTATTTAGCTGCCTCGGAGGGGACAGGGAGGGGGACGGGACGAGCGCCGTCAGATTACATACAGTGAGAATCTCCTGTTTACTTGGTGGCCTCTGTAATAGGAAGTCCTGTCTCCTGGGCAGCCATTGGACCACTGTTCTGTCTATCATAGGAGATTCTCACTGTATGTAATCTGTTGGCACTCGTTATGCTCCCCCTCCTTGTACCCTCTAGGCTGCAGATGGGCATTGATCGGGCTGCAGTGATGGCAATATTGAGGCTGCTGCATTGATGGCAATTGTAAGGCTGGTGCTTTGAAGGCAATGGTGAGGCTGCTGCATTGATGGCAATGGTGAGGCTGCTGCATTGATGGCAATTGTAAGGCTGCTGCTTTGAAGGCAATAGTGAGGCTGCTGCATTGATGGCAATGTTGAGGCTTCTGCGTTGATGGCAATGGTGAAGCTACTGCATTGATGGCAATGGTGAAGCTGCTGCATTGATGGCAATGGTGAAGCTGCTGCATTGATGGCAAGGGTGAGGCTGCTACATTGATGGCAATGGTGAGGCTGCTGCATTGATGGCAATGGTGAGGCTGCTGCATTGATGGCAAGGGTGAGGCTGCTGCATTGATGGCAATGGTGAGGCTGCTGCATTGATGGCAATGGTGAGGCTGTTGCATTGATGGCAATTGTGAGGCTGTTGCATTGATGGCAATGGTGAGGCTGCTGCATTGATGGCAATGGTGAGGCTGCTGCATTGATGGCAATGGTGAGGCTGCTGCATTGATGGCAAGGGTGAGGCTGCTGCATTGATGGCAAGGGTGAGGCTGCTGCATTGATGGCAATGGTGAGGCTGCTGCATTGATGGCAATGGTGAGGCTGCTGCATTGATGGCAATGGTGCTGCTGCATTGATGGCAATTGTAAGGCTGCTGCATTGATGGCAATGGTGAGGCTGCTGCATTGATGGCAATGGTGAGGCAGCTGCATTGATGGCAATGGTGAAGCTGCTGCATTGATGGCAATGGTGAAGCTGCTGCATTGATGGTAATGGTGAGGCTTCTGCGTTGATGGCAATGGTGAAGCTACTGCATTGATGGCAATGGTGAAGCTGCTGCATTAATGGCAATGGTGAAGCTGCTGCATTGATGGCAAGGGTGAGGCTGCTACATTGATAGCAATGGTGAGGCTGCTGCATTGATGGCAATGGTGAGGCTGCTGCATTGATGGCAATGGTGAGGCTGTTGCATTGATGGCAATTGTGAGGCTGTTGCATTGATGGCAATGGTGAGGCTGCTGCATTGATGGCAATGGTGAGGCTGCTGCATTGATGGCAATGGTGAGGCTGCTGCATTGATGGCAATGGTGAGGCTGCTGCATTGATGTGGCAATGTTGAGGCTTCTGCGTTGATGGCAATGGTGAAGCTACTGCATTGATGGCAATGGTGAAGCTGCTGCATTGATGGCACTTGTGAGGCTGCAGATGGGAATTGATCAGGCTGCATTGATGGCAATGGTGAGGCTGCAGATGGGCACTGACCCTTATTTTGCTTCAAAGTTCCTTATTTAAAATTTAAAAATATTTTCCTGAAACTTCCCTCTTAAAATTAATGTGCATTTTATAGTCAATCAATGGACCAACTTGGGTGAAATCAGCCTGCCCTCTTTCCTGAGATCTGAACCATCTTTGGTTGGCTGAAGACTGTTTTTGCGCCCCCTACCTAGATCTAAACTAGTATGAAACCCTTACAGTATGGGGGGGGGGGGGGGCAAGGGAGAATTTTTACTTTCCTCGGAGTTCAACTTTAAAGGGTGCATGAAAATTGAAAAGATGAACTGACACCAAATATCCTGGCCACCCCTCCGGACCTCACTGGACATAGTGCCTTGATGCCCCGTGCAGCCGGTGTAGTAGTGTAGGAGGCTGTACACTGCAATACACAGCCCTATATAACAATAGGATAAAAGGGTTACAGTAACAAGGCTGTCTATCCAGCAATGCTTCCATTATGAGATTTAACAAATCTAGTTTGCAATTTTCATGACTTAACTCAATTCCTGTGCACTACAAAAGCCATTGTAAGTTCATTTCTTGAAAGCAACCCTTCTCTCTAAAGAGCATTGTGTATTGGGATCCATCCCACATCTGAGAGCAGACGAGTCCCCATTGATTTCCATCTACTTGTAGGATGAGCTTACCTGTGTGTAATGTGACCATTGTGGGGAGGAGGGGGAAACCATATACAGGACCAATAGATTTTTGTCCGAAAACTTTTGTTTTTGGGAATATTTTTTTTAATTTTCCAATGGTTAGCGGGGTCAAATCAGCAATCATTTTCGATCATATTGGCGAGGAAAGATTTAAAGGAGCAGGATTGAGATATTTTCCAGAGCTAAAAAAATTCTAACTGTGATTGTGGCTTTATTCGGGAAAATGTATTTATTTTATATATTTATTTATTTATTTATTTATTACAGATACTTATACAGTGCCAACAATTTACACAGCGCTCTACATACATATTATACATTTACCAGTCCCTGCCCTCAAGGGGCTTACAATCTAAGGTCCGTGACTCCCATTCATACATACACATACTGAAGCCAACTTAGACAGGAGCCAATTAACCTACCAGCAGGGCCATGGATAAGGACAGGGGTCAAGTCCTGGGGAAAAAAGTGTGGGAACTCCCACCCAAGATCCACTCCCCCACCAAAAAAAAAAATAGGACATCGGGGCACATTAGGGCACGGGGCACCTCGGAGCATTGGGCACATCAGGCCACATGGCATATCAGGGCACGGGGCACATCGCACATCGGGGCACATTATGGCACATCGGGGCACATTATGGCACATCAGGGCACATAGCACATCAGGGCATGGGGTACATCAGGGCACATGGCACATAGCACATCAGGGCATGGGGCACATTGGGGGACATAGCACATCAGTGCATGGGGCACATCAGGGGGCACATTACAGGGCACATCTGGGGATCTTACTTGCCAGCATGCAGAGTAGCGCAGGAAGCGTCTGTCTGTAATAAGTTCTCTCATGTCACTCAGCGCTGCTCGCTCGCTCCCCGGCGGCCCCTCCTCTCTTCTCGTCTATACCAGTTGATGTCACAAGCCAATGGGTATAGATGAGAACAGAGGAGGGGACGCCGGGGAACGAGCAGCGCTGAGTGACATGAGAGAACTTATTACAGACAGACGCTTCCTGCGCTACTCTGCATGCATCTCATTTGGCTCGAGCGGCTCTAGTCCTGCAAAGGGAACGACGTTCCTGCTGTGAAAAAAGCGCAGGGACGCCGTTCCCACGTGTTCCTGCAGGACTCGAGCCCTGGATAAGGGGGTATCACCAGCCCACCAGAACCCCTCATAATGGGCACATCAGGTGTACAGACTTCAGAACTCAGCACATGGATCCCATGTAGTCATTGAAAGATAGAATAAACTGTCAGATGGTGTTACTCTCCATCATCTGATACTAAAAATCAGTTATGGGTGGACTGACCCTTTTCAAAATCACCAGGATAGCTTGAACCTTTGAAAATGTTGGTTAAAGTGGTGAAGCATTGAAGGTTATTAAGGTGACAATAATGAAGAGTGACAATGAAAAGTATCTTTCACTTTATGTGTGAGATGACATCACCTCTTCATCTAGAGAGGAAATCATGGGACCTAACAACTGAGTCAATAAAAGAGAAAGGAAAACTCTCTGGTACATTATAACGAACGCTCACTGTCGCTGACCTTTCACACCACAATGTGTACGAGGCTCAGTATGAGATTACCTAGAGAGGTTACACAGGATCGTTTTATTACAAAGATCAAATGTACTTCCAGGATTGACTTGATGGTCAACAGATCCTACCAAAAGAGTTCAAGAGACACTCAACTCTGGTTTAACCACCTCCAGTCCAGGCTTTTTTAGCACTTTGTATTTTTTGCTAGGAAATTTCTTAGAACCCCCAAACATTATATAGATTTTTAGGCCCTAGAGAATAAATTGGTGGGTTTTGCAATTTTTTTATGTCACATGGTATTTGCGCAGCGTTTTTTCAAACGTAATTTTTTTGAATTTTAAAGGAAAAAAAAAATAAACACAATACTTAAAGTGGAGCTCCAACCTAAAGTGTAACTTCCGCTTATCGGATTCCTCCCCCCCTCCGGTGCCACAATTGGCACCTTTTAGGGGTACGGGCGGTGCTGTTTCCTGTATAATACAGGTATCTGCACCCACTTCTGGGACGAGATAGCCGGAGCTGCCCCGCCCATATCCGAAGATGCCCCGCTGTGTCTTGGGAAACACAGTTCCCAGGACACAACGGGGACCAATAACGACGCGCAGCGCGACACGCGCATGCGCAGTAGGGAACCGGGCAGTGAAGCCGCAAGCTTCACTTCCTGATTCCCTGACAGAGGATGGCGGCGGGGGCAGCCGAGAGACGAGCGATCGCTCGTCATCTTCTGCCGACATTGCTGGAACCTGGAACAGGTAAGTGTCCATTTATTAAAAGTCAGCAGCTGCAGTATTTGTAGCTGCTGACTTTTAAAAAAAATTTTTTCAGGTGGACCACCTCTTTAACCCAATTTTTTTGTAAAATATAAAAGATGATGTTACACCAAGTAAATAGATATCAAACATGTCATGCTTTAAAATTGCGCACGCCCTTGAAATGGCAACAAACAATGTAAATTTTACTATCCATAGGCAACGCTTTAAAAGCTTTTACAGGTTACCACTTTCGATTCACAGGGGAGATCTGGTGCTAGAATTACTGCGTTGCCAGTGATACCTCACATGTGTTGGACGATTGCTGTGTACGTGCATGTGGGAATAAAGCACGCGTTTCCCTTTGTGCACGAGCACGGCAGGATGGGGGCACTTACTTTTTTTTTATCATTAATGCAAGTTATTTTTTTTCTTTTACACTGTTGCTTCATTTATTTTATTTATCACTTATCTTGTGACAGCAATAGGCATGTGACAGGTCCTCTTTAAAGCTCTTTCACACTGAAAGTGCGGGGGCGTCGGTGGTAAAGTGCCGCTAGTTTTAGCGATTTAGCTTTATTTTAGAGGAGCTTTTCTACCGCTAGTGGGACGCTTTTAACCCCCGCTAGCGGACAAATAAAGGGTTCAAATCGCCGCTACTAAGGTGCTTTGGCGCCGCTGCCCATTGATTTCAATGGGCAGGGGCGCTTTAGCACAACAGAACTCAAAAGAAGCTGCTTGCAGGACTTTTTTTTTTGACGTCCTGCCAGTGCAGCACCCCAGTGTGAAAGCACTCAGGCTTTCACACTGGAATTAAAGATGAGGCATTTTTCAGGCAATTTACAGGCGTTATATTTAGCGCTAAAGCACCTGATAGACACTTCTAGTGTGAAAGGGGTCTTATGGAGAGAACTGGGGTCTATGAGACCCAAAATCCCTCTGCACTTAAAAGTATTCAAAATACTAAGATAAGTGCTTTTGAATGCTTTATGTTTTAAAAACTTGTGCAGATGGTAATGTCATGTCATGGCTTCTGGTTTACTGTTACGATCTCAGCCTTGCTTGGCTGTCCGGCCAGCCAGCTGGTCACTTGGGTCTCCTGGTGGGACCGGAGATCCCGAGAGAGAGGCGTAAGGCGGTGGGACTGCACTTCAGAGAACTGCATGCAATTTGAATAAGAATTCGGTGGGACTCCTGTCCGAATCGCATTCAGTTTCCCCACCGCTCCTGTGTGAACCCAGGCTTGTCATAGTGATTTCAGCGTGGGTTCACACAGGAGCAGTGCGGGAAACCGCATGCAATTCAGACAGGAATAGAACCGCATTCCTGTTTAAATTGCATGCGATTATTTGCAGTGTGATTTGAGGCCATTCATTTTGTATGGATGAAAATCGCACCGCAAAGTATTGCTTTTGGGTATCAGGAGCATTTTCACAAGTACGAGTAGTACTACTGGTATCGATGCATCCCCAATTATAATCCATTTTCCTTTCCTTTAACCGATTTAGCCCCGGAGGATTTTACCCCCTTCCTTACCAGAGCACTTTTTGCGATTTGGCACTGTGTCGCTTTAACTGACAATTGCGCGGCCGTGCGACGTTGCATCCAAACAAAATTGACGTCCTTTTTTTCCCACAAATAGAGCTTTGTTTTGGTGGTATTTGATCACCTCTGCGGTTTTTATTTTTTGCGCTATAAACAAAAGAAGAGCGACAATTTTGAAAAAAACACAATATTTTTTACTTTTTGCTATAATAAATATCCAATTTTTTTGAAAAAAAAATTAACATTTTTACTCAGTTTAGGCCGATACGTATTCTTCTACATATTTTTGGTAAAAAAAAAAATCGCAATAAGCGTTTATTGATGGGTTTGCTCAAAATTTATAGCGTCTACAAAATATGGGATAGATTTATTGCATTTTTTTTGTAGTAATGGCGGTGATCTGCGATTTTTTTCGTGACTGCGACATTTCGGCGGAAACTTCGGACACTTTTGACACATTTTTGGGACCATTCACATTTACACAGCGATCGTTGCTATAAAATTGCACTGATTACTGTGTAAATGTGACTGGCAGGGAAGAGGTTAACACTAGGGGGTGCTGCAGGGGTTAATGTATGTTCCCTGGGAGTGATTCTAACTGTGGGGGGAGGGGACTCACAAGGGGAGGAGACCGATCGGTGTTCCTCTGTACTGGGAACACATCATCGGTCTCCTCTCCAGTGACAGGACGTGCAGCTGTGTGTTTACACACACAGCTCCACGGTCCCGCTGTTTTCTCGGGCAATTGCGGGTGCCCGCCGGGCACGGGCACCGGGTCCCGAGCGATGCCGCGGGTGCGCGCCCCCTAGACGGCCGGGAATAGGAGGACGTCATATGACGTCCACCCAGGGTGGGAGATCCACCTTGTGGACGTCATATGACAGTTGCGGGTATTGAAGTGGTTAAAAAGAAAGAAAATCAATTTCAGTCCTACTGACTTGATCGAGACCGCCTGCGTTCCAGTCCTTTTTAAGTTTATTAAAAGTCAACAGCTACAAAAAGTGTATCTGCTGACTTCTATTAAACAGACACTCACCTATCCCATGGTCCAGTGATGCCGCCCGAAGACTCGCCCCTCTCCTTTCCGTGGTGCTTGCATCACTAGTGTGGGCATCTGGCTGTAACAGCTTGCGGCTTCACAACCGGGTGCGCACTGCGTATGCGCGAGTCACGCTGCACCTTCTCGGTGGCCGGCAATCTTCTGGGACCTATGACGGGACCAAGAATATTGCAGGGGGGAGGGGGAGAGGAGTAGTCGCCTAGGCGATGAGAGTAGAAGTGGGAGCTGTGTACCTGTCAAAACAATGTACCCCCCCCCCCCCTAAAAAAATAACATGCCAAATGTGGCATGTAAGGGGGCGAGGAGTGCTTAAAGCAGAAATTACACATTTGGGTGGAACTCTGATTTAAGTTGCAAATTTCCTCCTGATATTAGTATAGAAATCAGACAACCATGGAAGTAATAGAATACAATGGGGAAGGCCTTGGATAGTAGAAATCGATAACTACAGAATGAAGGGCCTTGTGTATTGTCAGCGATGTGATTAGATATGCAAAAGACATGGTGGGCGGTCGGCAGCAGGATGTGACAATGGGCTAGAGATAGTACGGGCAGTAAAAGTGAAGAGGTGAGGTCGGGCCTACTCATCACATCAAAGCCTACAGCAGAGTGTAAACAAAACATGAAGAGGACAACCAGTGTCTGACTGCAGGCCTGCCAGCCAGTGACAAGTGTTTGATAGATCCTGTGAATCTGTCACACCAGGTCTTTGTTTGTCAATCCTACTTATCACCTCACCTAGTGAAAAGGTCAACAAACTGAACACTGATGGGTCGCCATGCACCAATGTTGTGTGAATGCAAAACACATCAGTTAAAGTACTAGGCAGCCAATCTTATTAATCTATTTCAGCCATTTATAGAGCGCCGACAATTTACGCAGCAATTTACATACTGTTTACATCAGTCCCTGTTGTCAAGGAGCTTAAAATCTAAGTGTAACGTACCTGGTGTCAGAGCCCAACCGTAGAAGGAGACCTCTCATAGGCCCCTTTCACACTGGGGCGGTGGGGGCGTCAGCGGTTAAAAAAAGCCGATATTTTTAGCAGCGATTTACCGTCATTTTAGCTGCGTTATTCGGCCACTAGCGGGGCTGTTTTAACCACCGCTAGCGACCGAAAAAGGGTTAAAACCGCTGCAGCTGCGCTTTGCCGGTGGTATAGCCACGCTGCCCCATTGATTTCAATGGGTAGGAGCGGTTTAGGAGCGGTGAATACACCGCTCCTTCACCGCTCTAAAGAAGCTGCTTGCAGGACTTTTTTGACCGCCCTGCAAGCGCACCGCTCCAGTGTAAAAGCCTTCGGGGCTTTCACATTAGAGACACAGCAGCGGCTGTTTTAGGGTGCTTTGCAAGTGCTATTTTTAGTGCTGTAAGCGCCTGCAAAGCGCCCCAGTGTGAAAGGGGCCTTACAGCCCTGGCTCGGGGACCACTGGGGTTGCAACAGTGGTACAAGAGTGCAGTGAGGTAGGAGCGCCTGTATGATCAACGGTAGCTGATACAGATGAGTAGAGATGATCCACCAGAAGGACTGTACTGTAGAAGCAGTTGGAAGCGGTGGTTACAGGTGTAAAACAGACTGAAGCAGAGTGAGACAAACCGGGTCAACGCGGGTAACGGGTAGTTAATTCAGCAGGTAAAGAGTAGTCAACAGGCAGGCAGTGGTTTGGCAACAGAAGACCAACAGGTTCAGATATAGCAGGGTCAAGGCAGGCCGGGTCAGGAGAGGAGAAGGCAGCAGTGGTCAAAAACGAAACAGGGTCAGGTAATAACAGCAGGTACAGGATCAGACTCGGGTAAAGCTGCAGATCAGACAGCACTGTACTAGAGCAGCTGCTGCTGTAACTGGCTTCAAGCCGAGTTAGCGTGCACGGTCGAGCACCTGACGTGTGTTCCTGCGCACGTGCGCCTGAGAAATGTGTCTCTGCGCACGTACATGCGCCATGTTCTTTTAGGAACATATGTGTGCACACCCGAGTATCTGCCTTGCCACAGGGTATCCCTGACACTAAGCTTACAAACTGTCCTCTAGGAGCTTACAATCTGAGTTCCCTATCTCACATACTTACTGTACATACAGTATGTAATAGGGTCGATTTAGATAGAAGCCAATTAGTCTACCAGCATGTGTTTGTAGTGTGGGAGGTAATCGGAGTACTCAGAGGAAACCCACGCAAGCACAGAAAGAACATGCAAACTCCACACAGATAGCGTCCAGGCTGGGGTTCAAACCGAGGACCCCAGTGCTGGCCATAGATATTAGTTACATACAGTAGATCATGATTTAGAGGCCATTAATCCATAGCTCCCAACTGTCCCTGATTTTAAAGGACTGTCCCTGATTTGGAGAAATGTCCCTCTGTCCCTCTTTCCTCCTCATTTGTCCCTCATTTTGGTCTGATCTATATAGCTGTATATAAAATGCACTTTTTATCTTTCAAAAAGTGTTTCCCAGCGCTAAACTCTTCATCCAAATTCTAAATGGCTGCATTTGTACATTTTAGAAGCCAATATAAAGGAATATTGGTGGTAAAAAAAAAAGCACTTTAATTAATTTAATTAACCCTTTATTGGGGGGGGGGTTATGTCCCCTTTAAGGGGCGTGACAGGGGCGTGTCCTATGCCCACATACGTTTGCTAGCAGGTGTCCCTCATTCCCATCTCATATAGTAAGACCAATTTGCTCAGAAAAGAGGGACTTTGAATGGATCACAGACAGAGAGAGTATAGAAAAATAATTGGATTGTTATTATTACATAAATAGACAACTCATGGTGAAAAACACAGTACAAAGCATTGGATAAAACCAAGACATATACATGAAAAACACAGGATTAAAAGACCAACTATGAACCAAAGCCCAGAGGCTGTCAGGACGACAGACCATCCAACGCGTTTCGAAAAACGCACATGGTTTTTATCTTCTTCAGGGATTAAACTGCGCTTATTATTAGGTTGTATCTATAGTGATAAAATAAATATCATCATGTGATGATATTTATTTTATCACTGAACGCCCCATAATGTTCGGTATTCGGCGAAAGGGCGAACACACGATGTGTTGGACTCGAACATCTGGCTCATCCCTACTCACAATATGAAAAATTTTGTTTGTCAGAATACAACTTCAGAAGTGACGTAGTGTGTTGAATAGTTTTGTATGTATTCTTTTGTTTCTAAACATGTGTAGTCTTGCTCTTACGATTTTTTCGTACAAAAACCGTACTAATGAAAAGGAAAAGTTGACATCCAACAAAAATGTTATGCTCTCCACATCCAGCTTTTGTCTGACGAAAAAGCGAAATCGTCTGTTGAAAGCACCGTACTAAGGCCCTATTTCACACTGGTGCGGTTTTACCCCCCGCGAGCGGCCAAAAAAGGGTTAAACACCCCCGCAGAGCGCCACCGTAGCGGCGCTTTGCGGCGGTATTGCCGCGGTTTCCCATTCAAATCAATGGGAAGGAGCGGTATAGGAGCAGTGAACACACCGCCGTCCTGCTAGCGCACCGCTCCAGTGTGAAAGCCCGCCGGCTTTCACACTGGAGTTAAAGGGGCCGGATTTTTTCAGGCGGTGAACAGGCGCTATTTTTAGCGCTGTACCGCATGAAAAACTACCCGGTGTGAAAGGGGCCTAACGATCCGAAAACCGGCAGACAGCTCGTCATACAAATTTTTCCATCCGATTTTCGTATCATGTGTACGGGCCTTTAGGCCTTGGTCCCTTTATAAGAATAACTATAACCTGGTGCCAGCAGTCTCCCCTTGAGAATCTTTATTGGGGGATACTGAATTTGTAGTCACATTTCCTGATAACCTTCATTGATGGAAGACCACTTTGTTGACAACCTTCTCAGCCCTTTGCAATAACTCAGCTTTTGTCTCTTTTGACCACCTCCAACAACAACAACCTCCAACAACTTAACCTCCCTGGCGGTGTGGCTCGGGGTTACATTTTAGTACCATTAGCGGTAACCCCGAGTCACACTCGGGATTGCATTGCAGGATCCTGGTGTAGTGTACTTACCTTATCCCCAGGATCCTGCGATGTCCCCCCGATGTGTCTGCCGGCTGTGTCATCCACCTGAAGTCTCTGTGTGCCGGGCTCCATTCCCCGCAAGCGCCGCAACGCATTGGGGGCGGAGCCCGGTGGCAAATTCAAAACCTACACAAAACATAACACATACAGCACATACAGATTACATTACTGTATCAAATCATTTCACATCCATTTTGTCCCTAATGCTTTGTCCACTGCCCTGCATGCAGTTTTATATTATATATACAGTTTTTTTCTGCCTGGAAACTTGAGAATGTCCATGGCAACCAAAAAGTGTCCCTTTTACATCAAAAGTGGTTTTAGACCAGCTAGAAAACAGCGATAGTAAATTAGAGCACTTGCAGAATTGAGAGATAGTGTTTTGTCGGGAAATTAATTTTATTATTATTATTTTTTATATCTATTTATAGTTAATTTATTATATTATCAT
This sequence comes from Lithobates sylvaticus, assembly GCA_028564925.1. Taxonomy (NCBI): domain Eukaryota; kingdom Metazoa; phylum Chordata; class Amphibia; order Anura; family Ranidae; genus Lithobates; species Lithobates sylvaticus. The sequence goes on along the minus strand of CM053027.1, from coordinate 39,659,519 downwards.
TTAAGGATTTCGTGTTTCAAACTTTATCATACCCGGGATGTCTAGTAGACTCTTGTTTGGACAGATTTAACCACCTGCCGACCGCGCTATAGTCGAAAGACGTCTACAGCGCGGTCGGGTTTCCCTGAGTGGACGTCCTACGGACGTCCTCCCAGAAACTTGCTCCCGCGCGCCCCCTGGGGCGCGCACTCGGGAACATCCGTGACCGTCGGGTCCCGAGGACCCGGCGCATCACGGATCATGGTAAACAGCCGCTGATAGCGGCCGTTTACCACCTGATCGCTCCGTCAAATGACGGAGCGATCACATGTACACAAACCGGCGTCACGTCATGACGCCGGTTCCTCCCTCTCCTCTCTGTACCGATCGGTACAGAGAGGAGAGAAGCGGAGAGGGGGAGAGACGAGACCAGCGCTGTGGGCTGGATGTGTAGTGCCCACAGCGCTAGTCAATACACTGCCACCACTGTGCAATACTCTGCAACCAACCACTGTGCAATGCTCTGCAACCAACCAATGTGCAATGCTCTGCCACCACTGTGCAATGCTCTGCCACCAACCACTGTGCAATGCTCTGCCACCAACCACTGTGCAATGCTCTGCAACCAACCACTGTGCAATGCTCTGCAACCAACCACTGTGCAATGCTCTGCAACCAACCACTGTGCAATGCTCTGCCACCAGCCACTGTGCAATGCTCTGCAACCAACCACTGTGCAATGCTCTGCAACCAACCACTGTGCAATGCTCTGCCACCAGTGTGCAATGCTCTGCCACCAACCACTGTGCAATGCTCTGCCACCAACCACTGTGCAATTCTCTGCAACCAACCACTGTGCAATGCTCTGCAACCAACCACTGTGCAATGCTCTGCAACCAACCACTGTGCAATGCTCTGCAACCAACCACTGTGCAATGCTCTGCCACCAGTGCAATGCTCTGCAACCACTGTGCAATACTCTACCAATACTGTGCAACACTGTAATACTCTGCCAATACTCTGCCAATACTCTGCCAATACTCTGCCAATAATTTTTAATAGAAACAAAGAATTTATTTATTTTTTTTACCGAATTTTCAGTATTTTTTGATTTATAGCGCAAAAAATAAAAAACCCAGCGGTGATTAAATACCACCAAAAGAAAGCTCTGTTTGTGTGAAAAAATGGACACAAAATTCATTTGGGTACAGTGTTGCATGACGGAGTAATTGTCATTCAAAGTGTGAGAGCACCGAAAGCTGAAAATTGGTCTGGTTAGGAAGGGGGTTTAACTGCCCAGTGGTCAAGTGGTTAAGTGAGTTATTACTAAGCATTACAGTCTTACAATATAAAATGCCAAATTTCTATGCAAAACAATGTACCGCTTTGAGATGCAAAAATCTGACATAATAAAACCGCCAGGGTGGCTATAGAAATATCACCTCAGGAGAGATTAGACATTTTTTTTTCATCACATTACTCGCGGTCCCCATCTTCTCCCTCTACTATTTATGAACAAATATGTGATAATACTCCTAGAGGAAAAGGTTTCATCTCTATCGTCTATAGCTATGTATGGTACTCTATCCCCAGATAAATCGCCGAAAGTGGAAGGAGGAATGTGGGTTCAGTTCTCTTCCCAAGAGTGGGGTGAAATATTGTGCAACTTATGTACAGTATATGATTATGCACCAGATCCTTAATCGATCAAACTTCTTATACGGAGACCCGTGTGTGTCCCAGCAGACATAGACTCCTGTGGGAGTCTATACCCGGAAGTGGGTGCAAATACCTGCCTTAGACAGGTATCTGCACCCCCCTCCCCCCTGAAAGGTGCCAACTGTGACACCGGAGGTGAGATGGTTCCGATGAGCGGAAGTTCCAATTTAGGGTGGAACTCCACTTTAAGACCGATTTGGCAGGAGGTTACCAGTGCCAATCTCTCCACCAAAATGGGATAAAAATAATCCTGCACCAGCACACCGAAACTAACTAGAGGGATGCTGCGCACACTAAAAGGAAATGTCTGAACCCAAGTGGAATAAAAGGAAGAGGAAGTGGCGCGCAAGATTAAACTATCGTCGCATGATGTGATTGAATAAATAAAAGTGCATCCAAATGTGTGTATAAAAAAAAGTGTGATATATAAAAGGACGTGATGAAGATCCTTAAATGCATATGGTGTGCATCCAAGGATGTGAAAGAAGAAGTGATCCAAACGGATAAAAACAGTATATCATATAAGTGATATAAAATAATATATAGTGCAAAAGAGCAGAGGAGACTATAAGATCTCATGTAAATTAATATCCAGATTAGTAGCAAATCCGTGCCAGCTAAATCATAGTGGCAAACTAGAGTGAAAGAAATGGTGAATAGCGATTAATAAATCGCAGAAAATAAAAGTCCAAATGGAAAGTCCATATATGGCATAAATGCAGGGTGACTTTGATATCTTCTATCCAGCAGGGGGCGAGCTATCAGTGCTGAGGTATCCAGTGGTGATAAGGGATAATCTCTAAATCCTGTGCAGTGATCCGTGTGTTTCTCTCGTGAAATCCTAAAAGGGATATGGGTGGCCCCTTACCTTACAGCTGTAAGGTTACAGCAGTGTAATCTAGGTCTTTGTGGTCGTCAGAGACCGTCCTCCCTGGGGTGTCTTTCCGGTTTTTTTCTCAATGTCTTTCCCAGGTAGTTCCCTTCAGCTATCCTCCTTATCCAAGCAGGGGCAGGTCAGGGGGGTTTTCACCTCAATGTGCACATGTAATAAGATAGCCTCATAGTGTAGTATGTAAATAGTAAACAGGTATTTATTGCAATCAAAACAGTATAACAGATAAAAATGGGTACTCACATTCAAGCAGTGAGTACAAATACAGGGTAAAAACGAGCCTCGAGCTCGGTGGCGTCACTTCCGGTAGGTCACGTGTCCCGACGCGTGTTCGTCACTTGTCACGTGACTTCATCATCTTATTACATGTGCACATTGAGGTGAAAACCCCCCTGACCTGCCCCTGCTTGGATAAGGAGGATAGCTGAAGGGAACTACCTGGGAAAGACATTGAGAAAAAAACCGGAAAGACACCCCAGGGAGGACGGTCTCTGACGACCACAAAGACCTAGATTACACTGCTGTAACCTTACAGCTGTAAGGTAAGGGGCCACCCATATCCCTTTTAGGATTTCACGAGAGAAACACACGGATCACTGCACAGGATTTATAGATTATCCCTGATCACCACTGGATACCTCAGCACTGATAGCTCGCCCCCTGCTGGATAGAAGATATCAAAGTCACCCTGCATTTATGCCATATATGGACTTTCCATTTGGACTTTTATTTTCTGCGATTTATTAATCGCTATTCACCATTTCTTTCACTCTAGTTTGCCACTATGATTTAGCTGGCACGGATTTGCTACTAATCTGGATATTAATTTACATGAGATCTTATAGTCTCCTCTGCTCTTTTGCACTATATATTATTTTATATCACTTATATGATATACTGTTTTTATCCGTTTGGATCACTTCTTCTTTCACATCCTTGGATGCACACCATATGCATTTAAGGATTTTCATCACGTCCTTTTATATATCACACTTTTTTTTATACACACATTTGGATGCACTGTTATTTATTCAGTCACATCATGCGACTTTTATGATGCATTTTTTAACCAGGATTGCTTTTATCATATGATTTGGTTTTATCACATCACGTTATGCACTTTGCTTGTTTTATTATATGCCATATTATGTACCCGGAGTTTTAATTGGCTATTTATGTCTATGATCTGCTATCTTTTGTCTTTTTAATACTTAGTTTAATCTTGCGCGCCACTACCTCTTCCTTTTAATCTCTCCACCAAATTAGCAGGACAGACTTGTCTTTTTGCACCAATTCCCAAAGTCCCATAAGCCGGCCAAAGATGGACTGAATCTCGGCCAGTTCAGCGGGGACCGACTGACATTCGATCCATCTATGGGCAGGCTGGTTGTACCCAAGTCAACAGGTATAGCTGCTAGCATTAATCATTGTGTTTTGCTAGTCACAAAGGTGTCCTGCTGGCAGAGCACAATAGTGCCATGGGATGAATTCCCCATACAACAAACAACGGACTGTGTTGATTAGGGAATCAATGGAATTTCTTTCCTTTCCTTCCATCTATGGCCTGCTTCAGGGCCGGATTAACATAGGGGCTATTGGAGCTGCAGCTCCAGGCCCCTTTCTCAAGATAGGCCCATTTGCCCCCAAAAAAAAAAAAAAATTCTAAAAAAAAAAAGAAAAAAAAAAAAAGATCGACTTCGAGGGTTGTAGCTCAACGATCAAGAGTCACAGAGACCCCACATTTGGTGGGTAGGTATCTAAATACCTACTCCAGCACTGATTAAAATATGGGGCTGCTATCATCTATGGTTCCGGAGATATGGGGTTGCTTGCGCAGTCGATCAGAAGCTACATACAGAGCGGCCAGTATAAATACAAGCTGGAACACTCTGCAGCAGACTGAGAGGATGAGATCACAGGGCTTATAATAATTATTTGTATATTACTTATGATAATTAACCCCTTGCCACCCAGGCCAATTCTGACACTTCTCTCCGACATGTAAAAATCATCATTTTTTTTGATAGAAAATTACTCAGAAGCCTCAAGCATTAGATATGTTGTTTTAGCAGACGCCCTATGGAATAAAATGGTGGTCTTTGCAACTTTTTATGTTACACAATATTTGTGCAGCAATTTTTTAAACGTTTTTTTTGGAAAGAAACTGTTTCATTCATAAAAAAAACACTAAAGTTAGCACGATTTTTTTTGTGTACCAAGCGATGCTTTAATTTTTTTAACTAACTGATACTAACCAGTGCCTACCCAGCCACTGACTAGTATCTCTCCCCAGCCTGTCCCCACACACCCTCTCACCTGCTGACCTGTGAATGGGGGAATCACTCCTGCAGTGTTATTGTGTTCTGCCAGTGAATACGATGATCAGTGTTGCTAACTATAGCTGGCAGCACTGATTGTTTTGGGGAAAACCTGACAGGCTGGTTGTACTCAAGTCGGTTAATAGGTTGACTTGTGTAAAACCAGGTAGCCCATACATAGATCGACTATGGCTGGTCTCTGCTTAATTGGTGCAATTTCAATCCATGTATGGCCCGCTTAACCACTACACAGTCCCTAAACAGCCTTCCACAAACCTTTACATTTTTCCTTTCCAGATTCCTTCCCAGATTCCTTCATCCTCCTCTCCTATACATAGTGCCCACTGTCATACTCTCCACACTGCTCTCCTGTACATAGTGCCCACTGTCGTACCCTCCACACTCCTCTCCTGTACATACTGCTCACTGTCATACCCTCCACACTCCTCTGCTGTGCATACTGCCCACTGTCATACTCTTCACACTCCTCTCCTGTACATAGTGCCTTCTGTCATACCCTCCACATTCCTCTCATGTACATAGTGCCCACTGTTAGACCCTCCACATTCCTCTCCCTCACCTGCACATACTTCCCACTTTTATACCATCCATTCTCCTCCCCTATGCCTCTTACCCACAAAAACAGTTCTTTAAAATTGCCCCATTATTAGTACTTATTTAATTTTGTAATTACTATTGTGATGTATAGAGGAACATAGGGGATGTCAGCTACTCTAAATATAGCACTTGTAAAAAAGTGTCCCTGAAAATATTTTTGAAATGTTGGCAACTATGCGGGTCAGTAGAGGGCCCCATGAGAGGCTCCTGGGTTCCAATGATATTAAAGCGGTAGTAAACATTTCTAACGTTACTATTTTTAAGAGGCCCTGAGGTAGGTTATGCCATAATGTACAAGTATACACAGCATATTACCAGACTGAGCCCTCCAGTGCTGTGCTGTGATCAATCCGGCCCGGGCGCTTCCATCGTCTTCCTTCCGGGTTCTGTGCCTTTGGTCACTTGCCTTGGCCGGGCTGCGTTGATGTCATTCCCACACATGCTCATGTGCATTCTCTCTCTCTCATCCCCCCTTTCTCTCTCATCCTCTTTCCCTTACCCCTAACACCTCTTCCATCCCCTTTCTCTCTCTCTCTCTCTCTCTCTCTCTCTCTCTCTCTCATCCTCCCTCTATTTTTAATTTAATTTGTTATAACAAAAAATTGTTTGCATTTTTATTTATTAATTTATTGTTTATAAAAGGCCCCACCAAAATCCTTAGCACCAGGCCCATGATGTTCTTAATCTGGCCTTGGCCTGCTTAACGATTCAGAAAAACTTATCCATACAACCTGCGTTACTACTCAGTTTGGTAATAGCTCTTAATTTGAGGTCTTCCTCTATCCCTTTCCCCCAAATTACAAAGAAACATAAATTGGATTCCATGATGCTAATGCAAAGAATTTTTCACATTATTCATGACTCCATAACTCGCTTCTCTGCCAAATGAGAAGTATAGTCATACAATTGTCGCCTACTGTATATCTCAACTGAATGTTGTGGCCTTTTTTGTAAATTATTTTGGATTTTCAAATTTTGAGCTTATACCCCAAGGGTATATTTCGATATATCCTTGTGGCATGTATGATAAGCAGTATAGCTTTTGTATACTATCTGGAAAATTATGTGACGCTTCATCGAAGTTTTATGAAGTTTCCTGATGAAGTCACATGACGACACGCGTAGGAACGTACAGACACTGGAAGTGAAGTTTTTAATTACGAGCTCGCCGAATGTTTGTTTGTTTGTATTTTGCTTCACCTGTCTTTATGCGAGTACCGCAGATAACTCTGCTGTATAAATAAATTATATATTTAAACATACTTCACTATTGGAGTCTCCCTTGTCTCTCCACCTCCATTGGCCCATAATATTCATCCTGAAAGGGAAGTATATAGGATATCTACACTGGGCTATAGGCAATCTGGAATAAAGAAGGACACACACCCAGAGAGATTGTGTAGGATACAACACTTGGATAATCCCTGGCTATTTATTTTATGCTGTTTACATTACAAGGGGCAGCACAGTGGTGTAGTGGTTAGCACTTTCACCTAGCAGTAATAGGGTCGCTGGTTCAAATCCCAACCACGCCACCTTCTGCCTGGAGTTTGCATGTTCTCCCTGTGCCTGCGTGGGTTTCCTCCAGGTACTCCGGTTTCCTCCCACACTCCAAAGACATGCTGGTAGGTTAATTAGATCCTGTCGATAAAATTGGACAAGTATGTGTATGTGTTTGTAAGTGTGTCGGGACCCCACAGGGCAAGGACCGCACTATACCACAGATGGACACCAGTGGCAAAAAGCGCCCTGAGGCGATTCAGTTTGCATAAGTAGCGCTATACAAGTCCTTCATTCATTCAGCAGTAAGGCAAGGGGCCATCTCACCCATAGGTGTAATTGCACTGAAGATTCATCCATCACAGCCATTCTGTCACTATTTTTGCTAGATGCAAAGTCACTTTGTCACTGCTACTAGATGTAATTCCCAGCACTTTAATCCACCAGCACTTTCTCCTCTGATAACACTATTCATCTATTTTTGAACTGTTATTGTTTACATTTTTATTGTTTTTGCACTTTATTTATGGACATTTTCACGGTTCACTTGTGCAATTTTGCACAGTGAAATCTCACTTACAGTTTAATTTAATTGGATTTTATATATTTACTTTGTGTATTTTAATCACTGTCGAAATTTATGATATTTAGTAGTATGTTTTATATATATATATATATATATATATATATATATATATAGCACTTTGTTTGACCACGCTAGTATTTGTTTTGGAGTGCAGCACCATATATTGGTTTTATTCATTGAAATTTGTATTGTTCTTTAATGTGTAACCCTTCATAACTGTATACCTTTTGTATCCTATGTTTTTTGATAGCACTCAATAAAAAGTTTGCAAACAGAAAATGATAGGAATCCAAAATGTTATAGTTGTCACTGAACAGAAAGTGAGGGGACATCTTTCAAGGGGACACCAGGTAACGCTATCTTGCTCCTTTCTCTTTGGGTTTCCTTCTCACTTCCTTTTGTGCTTCCAGGGCTGGAAGCAAAGGATATACTGCCTTCCAAGTGGGCAAATAATTCCAGTTGGGCTTCTACAGACCTGATTATCTTATCAATGATATGTACTATTAGACTAGCCATTGTTGTTATAGACAATAGAATACAATGGAACTTAAGGCAGTAGTCTTCTATGAGTGCCCAAGAGCTGATATGTTGTGGTGTCTTGGCTAATAAACTTCACATTATTTGTGTTTAAAGGTTAGATCAAAATCAGACTGACATGAATGATGTTATCTTATCTTATCCCTGCTAAGAGCCCCCTGTATAACAGATTAGACATGTAGCACTGACCCCCGAAGGAGCTTCTTTGTTGGGTTTACCGTTACCTCACCTGTTCGCTGTGTCTGTCCTAGGGGTCCTGTTGTAAAGTTGATTAACCGCTTCCCGACCGGCGCACGACGATATACGTCGACAGAATGGCACGGACAGGCATAAGGGCGTATAAATACATCCCCTTTAAGATGCCGCTCACGCCAGTCGGGACCCCCTGTGAGGCCGGTCGCGGGTCCCGCGGACTCGATCGCCGCGGGGACACCCGCGATCGTCTCACAGGAAGGCTGAACGGGGCGATGCGGAAATAAACAGCATCTCCCCGTTCTGCCTAGCAACTAGTGACGCTGATCTCTGCTCCCTGTGATTGGAGCAGAGATCAGCATTCACTAGCTGACAGCCACGTCCCCCCACAGTAAGAAACACACCTCTAGGCATACTTAACCCCTACACTGCCACCTAGTGGTTAACCCCTTCACTGCCAGTGTCATTTACACAGGAATCAATGCATTTAAATAGCATTGATTGCTGTATAAATGACAATGGTCCCAAAAATGTGTCAAAAATGTCCGATGTGTCCGCCATAATGTCGCAGTCACAATAAAAATCGCTGATCGCCGCCATTACTAATAAAAAAAAATTATTAATAAAAATGCTATAAAACTATCCCCTATCTTGTAAACGCTATAACTTCTGCGCAAACCAATCAATAATCGCTTATTGCGATTTTTTTTACCAAAAATATGTAGAAGAATACGTATCGGCCTAAACTGAGGAAAAAAAGTTTTTTTATATATTTTTGGGGGATATTTATTATAGCAAAAAATAAAAAAGAATGCGTTTTTTTTTCAAAATTGTCACCCTTTTTTGTTTATAGCGCAAAAAATAAAAACCGCAGAGGTGATCAAATACCACCAAAAGAAAGCTCTATTTGTGGGAAAAAAAGGACGTCAATTTTGTTTGGGAGCCACGTCGCACGACCGCGCAATTGTCAGTTAAAGCGACGCAGTGCCGAATCGCAAAAAGGGGCCTGGTCCTTTGGCTGCAAATTGGTCCGGTCTGAAAGTGGTTAAAGAATATTGGCTCCGACATTTAGTCCTTTTTCCAAAGATTTATTTGAAAGAACATGAATTTTGCAATAGAGCGATAGAGGGTTAAGGGGAATTCAGGTACCTTGTAATTGCGGTTTAGAGGTATTTCCTTGATCCAGAGGACAAACAGCTTCCACAGGCTGGATCCAGCAACCACAGCATAGGCCTCTTTCACTGACCTAGCAGCCGATGAGATGCTCGGTCATAGTCTCTGCCACAGACTTGTCAATTTAGCAGAATCGTTGTGCAATCCTCTGCCACAGGAAGGTACATCCATCAAGCAAAGTTAAAGAACTGTCACACAGTATCAGTTTCTTTCAGCCCGTTCCGGCGGTACTGTGTGGTAGATGACCCGGGATGCGTCCTCCAACTGAGTCTCCAGGCTCTTCCAGAGATACCAGCCTTGTTGCTCGGTCCTCTCCTGCAAAAGTCCTCCCCTGGATCCTCCAGTCGATTGGCTTCTCCCCGCAGGCAAGACAGCACAGGACCACCCCTGGATCGGTAGGCCCCAATACTTGTGGGCCTATCCTTCAGCCGTGAAGCCTCTGGCCAGCCGGCCACCAAACATAGAGTAAGGCGGCACACACCTTAGGCCAGGAGGGCCATGAGGTCAGGATAACAAACCCCAAAAAATGGCGTTGGTACCTTAAATACCCTTACCCAGAATGCACAGCGGGCAGACCTCTCCCACAGGGCTGTTTCTGAGTAAAAGGGGTACCCAATGCATTTAGCCTGTTGCATTTCCAACACTTACCGGTGGTGACAGCAACACCCACGGTCAAGTGGAAACTAGCACAACCCAGCTAAACTGGTACAGAAACCAGAACTTTAGTACAATTAGTCTGAGCCAAACTGCAGCTACAGACAAACGTAAATTTACAAAAATAATAGCGTCTGCTCATTAGGAGCAGGGCGCTACAGACATATTGGGGTTGATTTACTAAAACTGGAGAGTTTGAAATCTGGCGCAGTTCTGCAAAGAAACCAATCAGCTTCCAGGTTTTATTGCCAAAGCTCAATTAAACAAGTTGAAGTTAGAAGCTGATTTGCTATCCTGCACAGCTGCACCAGATTCTGAGTGCTCCAGTTTTAGTAAATTAACCCCATTGTGTTGAGATAAAAGGCCAGTCCAGACTGTACATTGACTTCCACTGCTCTCCCTTGCTTGCAGTCTGACCACATCCTAGGTCCTGCATTACCCAATTTCAGATGACTCTGTTTTCCGTACAGGTGCTAGAAATCCAAATGTTCTTTGAATAATTATTTTACTGGAACTACCCTGATTATAAACAACTTAACCTGGGGTAACACCTTTGCACTGTGGGAATTCATTATGCTCATTCTGGTGCTATGGTGCCTTTAATTCTTATTCACTGGTCTACCAGGGCAATTTTTGTATTTTTCCTACACATGCTAAAATCTTTTTTTTTTATGCAAAATTACCTTAACCACCTGATTACTTTGCACTTAAACCCCCCTCGTGACCAGACCAATTTTCAGCTTTCGGCGCTGACGTACTTTGAATGACAATTGCGCGGTCATACAACACTGTACCCAAATGAAATTTTTATCATTTTTTTCCCACAAATAGAGCTTTCTTTTGGTGGTATTTAATCACAGCTGGGGTTTTTATTTTTTACAAACAAAAAAAGATTGAAAATTAAAAAAAAAAAAAATCATGTTTAATAGTTTGTTATAAAATTTTGCAAACAGGTAATTTTTCTGCTTCATTGATATGCGCTGATGAGGCGGCACAGGTGGGCACTGATGGGCACTGATAGACTGCACTGGTGGGCACTGATAGGCTGCACTGGTGGGGACAGATAAGTCGGTACTGATGGGGACAGCAAAGATGGCACTGATGGGTGGCATGGATGGGTGGCACCAATGGGCACTGATAGATGGCACTGATGGGCACTGATAGGTGGCACTGATGGGGGTCACTGATGAGCACTGGTGGGTGACACTGATGTGCAGCACTGGCACTGTGGGCACTGACAGATGGCACTGTGGGCACTGACAGATGGCACTGTGGGCACTGACAGATGGCACTGGTAGGCGGCACTTTAATTAGGCAATAGTGCGCACCATGTATTGGGCACATTGCAGTGAGAGGGACTCATGTCCCTCTCACTGCCGCCGGTGATCGCCTTTTTTTTTTCTCCTCGCGCTGTCAGCGCAAGGAGGAAAAAAAAGCCGATTACCGGCTCTGTTATTGTCACATGATCAGCTGTCATTGGCTGACAGCTGATCACGTGGTAAGGGGTCGGGATCAACCTCTTACTTGGATCTGTGATCCAGCGAATCTCCCAGACTCGCTGATCACAGAGCGCGCAGCGCGCGCCCTTCAGGGGGCGTGCAGGCAGCTTGTGCCGGGACGACGTCAATAGACGTCGTCCCGGCATCTTAGATCCGCGCTGTAGCCGTCATTCGGCTATAGCGCGGATCTCAGGTAGTTAAACCGTGAAATTATTCTATAATTTCTGAAAGAAGAGGCCGCGTACAATAAAATGCTGGCAGTTGCATTTTGTTATATTGTACGATATTTGCGCAGCTGTGTATCAATCAACACATATTTTCAGGAAAGAAAAACACTAAAATTAATTTTAGTGCAAACATAATAGAATACCCATTTTTTTTTTTGTAAAATATAAAAGATGGGGTCGTGTCGAGTAAATAGATACCAAACATATCGAGCCTTAAAATTGTGTGTGGAATCGCAAAAAGGTGCCTACAATTTTCCATAGGCCACACTTTAACCACTTCCCATTCAGGCCAATTCTGACATTTCTCTCCTACATGCTAGAAAATTACATAGAACCCCCAAACATTATATATGTTTTTTGAGCAAAGACCCTAGAGAATACAATGGCGTTGCAACTTTTTATCTCACACGGTATTTGCTCAGCAATTTTTCGAAAAACTGTTTCAAGCTTTAAAAAAAAAACATTAAAGTTAGCCCAATTTGTTTGCATAATGTGAAAGATGAAGTTACGCCGAGTAAATAGATACCTAACATGTCACACTTCAAAATTGCACACGCTCGTGGAATGGCGCCATACTTCAATACTTAAAAATCCCCATAGGCGACGCGTTAAATTTTTTGACTGGTTATATGTTTTGAGTTACAGGGGAGGTCTAGGGCTAGAATTATTTCTCTCACTCTAACGTTCACAGTGATACCTCACATGTGTGGTTTGAACACCGTTTTCATATGTGGGCGGGACTTATGTATGTGTTCGCTTCTAATTATTTTACTGGAACTACCCCGATTATAAACAACTTAACCTGGGGTAACACTTTTGCACTGTGGGAATTCATTATGCTCATTCTGGTGCTATGGTGCCTTTAATTCTTATCCACTGGTCTACCTGGGCATTTTCTGTATTTTTCCTACACATGCTAAAATCTTAATTTTTTTTGATGGAAAATTACCTTAAACCGTCAAATTATTCTATAATTTCTGAAAGAATAAAATGCTGGCAGTTGCATTTTGTTATATTGTACGATATTTGCGCAGCTGTCATACCTTCACAGTGATACCTCACATGTGTGGTTTGAACACCGTTTTCATATGTGGGCGGGACTCATGTATGCGTTTGCTTCTGCGTGCGACCACACGGGGAGCTTATCATTGTGCATCCATTCCAGATGCTTGTATGTGACATCCCATACATCACACACATCCCATACATCCCAGACAAGCACGTGGGCTGGATGAGAGAGAGGGATCAGCAGGATGAATGTGCCAGGACAGGTAGATGCGTCTCATCTCTGCTTCCTTTCAACACTCTGCATATCACACATATCATAGATGAGAAGAGGGTACAGCAGTGGAGCAGATGTGAAAGGAGGTGCATTTGTGGGACAGATGAGCAGGGGGTTACAGTGGTTGGGCAGAAGAGCAGGGAGGTACAGAGGTGGGGCAGATGTGTAGGATAGTACAGAGGTGGGGCAGCTGTGCAAGGGATTACAGTGGTGGGGCAGATGTGCAGGGGGATTACAGTGGTGGGGCAGATGTGCAGGGGGATTACAATGGTGGGGCAGATGTGCAGGGGGATTACAGTGGTGGGGCAGATGTGCAGTGGGGTTAGAGCGGTGGGGCAGATGAGCAGGGGGGTACAGTGGTGGGGCAGATGTGCCGGGGGATTACAGTGGTGGGGCAGATGTGCAGTGGGGTTAGAGCGGTGGGGCAGATGAGCAGGGGGGTACAGTGGTGGGGCAGATGTGCGGGGGGGGGGGGTACAGTGGTGGGGCAGATGTGCGGGGGGGGCAGTGATCTGAGGTGTGAAGGTGCAGGAATTGTGGCTGACCTGAAGCGTGAGAGTGCAGGATGTTAATTTCTCACTACTACTCAAGTAGTTTACAGCATTTACTTTATAAAAAAATCCTTTTATTTTTTATTTGAAAACATTTTTCGGCACACTGTGCTCAAAAGGTTGCCTACCCCTGACCTAGTCCATACCTCCCAACTTTGGAGAGACCTGCAAGGGTGTGGTTCATTCACGCTGATTATTGGGTGTGGCTTAATAGGATCTGGGCCTATTAGCAGTATACACCACATACATTTGCTGCAGTCCGCCTCCAGGCAGCCCTTTAAGTAAGCATTAATGCCCAGGAGGTGGCACAGCTTCTGTATCTTGTGACCGCTGTTACTGGCTCTGACAATCCCGCTGGCTCCTTTCACACTTATACGACTCCCACGATTTGGGACTGCAAAGTAGCATGACAAGTCGTTCCCATGATTTCCAATGACAGCTATTCATATTAGTACGACTTCAAGTCGTTCCGACTTCAAAGTAGTCCCTGCACTACTTTGGTCCGATTTTGATGCCACAGACATTCCTTGAAAAATCACGGCAAAAATTGCGTCCGCAAATGGCGGTAAAATCGCACAAGTGTGAAAGGGGCCTTAAGGCTGGCTTCACACTGGGGCGGTGCGGGGCGGCGACGGTAAAGCAGCGCTATATTTAGCGCTGCTTTACCATCGTTTTACCCGCGGTATGCGGCCGCTAGCGGGGTGGTTTTAACCCCCGCTAGCGGCCGCAAAAGGGTTAAAAACCTCCGCAAAGCGCCGCTGCAGCGGCGGTTTGCGGGCGGTATCCCCGCGGTTTCCCATTGATTTCAATGGGAAGGAGCGGTATAGGAGCAGTGAACACACCGCTCCTTCACCGCTCCAAAGATGCTGCTAGCAGGACTTTTGTTGCGGTCCTGCTAGCGCACCGCTCCAGTGTGAAAGCCCGCCGGCTTTCACACTGGAGTGAATGGGGCCGGTTTTTTCAGGCGGTATACAGGCGCTATTTTTAGCGCCGTACCGCCTGAAAACCGCCCCAGTGTGAAAGGGGCCTAACTGAGAGCTGTTGATGTCTCAGCACACAACCCACCGTGGACACATATGTGTGGCAGCTGGGCCTTAAAGCCCACCTTTCTTGTGACCACATACAGAATATTGTCAAAAGTATTGGGACACCTTTACACGCACATGAACCTTTTTATCTCTATTTATCTCTATTTGGATCCCACGCTTATTGGACTCTTTCTGTTGAATTTTCTGATAAAGACTGTTTATTTCCTAGCGCTGCACCTTTGTATGTTTTTATGCTATAATTCGCCACCAGTGAACTGTGTCAGCTGCTGTTCCATTTTTTTGTAAGCGCAGGTTTATTGTATTTATTCAAATTAAATATGCTGATATCTAGCCCAAGGACTTCTAAAGTTAGTGACAGGTCCACTTTAAGCTGATTTTGGTGTGGGTTATACATGATCTTCATTTTTGCAGCTTATTATAGACACAATGCATCAACATGTTTTCTGTAGAGGTAAAGTTCATATTCTCACGTTTTCTTCCCTAAGGCCCCTTTCACACCGGGGCGTTTTTCATGCGGTGCAGCGCTAAAAATAGCGCCTGTTCACCGCATGAAAAAATCCAGCCCCTTTAACTCCAGTGTGAAAGCCGGCGGGCTTTCACACTGGAGCGGTGCGCTAGCAGGATGACAAAAAAAGTCCTGCTAGTAGCATCGTTGGAGCGGGATAGGAGCGGTGTATTCACCGCTCCTATACCGCTCCTTCCCATTGATTAGAATGGGAGACCGCGGTAAAACCGCGGCAATACCGCCGCAAAGCGCCGCTACGGCGGCGCTCTGCGGGGGGTGTTTAACCCTTTTTCGGCCGCTCGCGGGGGTTAAAACCGCACCGCGAGCGGCCGAAAACCGCGGTGAAAATGACGGTAAAGCAGCGCTAAATATATCCCTGCTTTACCGTCACCGCGGCTCACCGCCCCAGTGTGAAAGGGGCCTTATAGCGACATATTTCATGACTATATCTGTCATATCTGCCCTTTTTTTTTTTGCTGGAGGGCGCCTATGAGGCTCTGTTGGCCTCACCTTCAGGGGTTAGGTTTATTTTTAGAATGGGGATTTCGTGTAGCGAACCATGGTTCTATTTTTATCCAGGGAAGGTAAATTGGGCCTCTGCGCTGTTTCTAAATAACAAAAACAAGAGAACTGCCATGGGGCAGAATTTAAGTTTAACATATTACTAGAAAATAAGCACAGGCTCTTCCCTTTAGCACAGGATCAGTGAAGCACATGGCCTAAGTAGGCTGGGTTGTTGGAGGTGAGAATCAGGGTTGCCAACCATCAGTAAATTCACAAAAATCCATGATTTTTACATGTCTGTGAATGTCTATTACGGACATGTAAACTGCATTTCTTCATAAATTTAAACCAAAATGTATTCTGAAAGTTATGGCGTCTACAAACTTTGGTATGTATACTGGATTCATTTTTTTTCAGTAATAACGGTGATCAGCAAGCTATAGTGGGACTGTGACTGCGGGAAATCTGACACTAACTGATGCCGGCTGGGAGGTACACTAACTTACACTGATATCATCAGTGACACTTATACAGAGATCAGTAGAGATGGGCGAGCAGTTCGGGTCAAGCAAAAGTTTGGCCCAAACATTGCCTGTTCACCCTTTCAGCGAGCACCCGAATTTGCAGAGCACAGGGCATTCTAGGGCCCTAATTGGCTTTACCTAATCAGGGCACAGAGCAGTCAGCAGGTTAGTGCCATTATCGCACACCACCATTCCTGACTCAAGCTTCCATGGCGTGAACCACCTCTGGGCCTGCCCCTGCAGAGCTGAAAGAGTCTCTGCTCCGGTGTGGCTCCTGTCCCCTAGACAGACCAGCTGAAGCACTGTGTGACATCTTTTAGCCCGATTCATTGAATGGCCCCTTGAACGCTTAAGGGGTACTTGTGGTTCATAGGACAATTCAGCAGAGGAGGGCATGGAGGAGGAGGGGGTGGAGCTAAACTGATCATCACCACTAGCTGTATGGAGAGGTGGTGAAAAAACAAGCTCGAGCACTGAGCCCTGTCCTGCATCCTACCTCATTGCAAGCAGAGTTAACCAGTGTGCTTTAAACAAAATATATCGTCCCTTATTATGCTTGTTGGACCACATATCAGCAGTAGTGTTGGGCGAACGGTTCGGGCCAAGCAAAAAGTTTGGCCCCAACATCGCCTGTTCACCCATTCAACGAACACCTGAATTTGCTGGGCGCTCAGCGGGACGTTCGCCCATCGAGTGCCCTACATCTAGGGGCGAAAACAGGCATGGAGAGCTTTCCAGTAGATGACCCACTGGGTTACAGGGTTATGAGAATAGACCACTGGCCAGAACTTGACCAGTATGCAACTGAGCTGCCCTGCATCCAGTGTGCTTTACGAATGGGCATTCAGTGCTGCCGGAGGTTGACAGATAAGAGCACGTCTGTCCACAGACTCCATTGACCAGGTGACATTTGTTAAAATTAATCAGTCCTGGATTTGCAGCAGCTATCAAGCCCCTGATGTCGATGTCGCTGATTGAGGCTGGGTTCACACCATTGTGAATTGGATGCAGGTTTTGGTGCGATTGGATGCAGGAGATTTTGACCGGCTCTCATATATCCGCAGCGGGTCCAGTGCGATTTGCACAAAAATGCTGAGCGTCTTTCGGTCCATTTCAGGTCCGTATTCAGCCCAAAATGCGGGCTGAAATTGGACCTGAAATGGTGAACCAGGACGCATCGGACCCCTGCTGTGAGCCACGTGCAGCTCATATGTGAACCCGGCCTAAATGTTTTTGAGATCTGGAATCTCTGCAAGGCTGTCTAGGCTGCCTAGCTTTGTGGGTGTTGATTTTATCTTGAAGTAATTTTTTGGTATAGGTTTCATTTGGCACAATTAACACCCACAGACCATTTTTTCCACACCTGGTGCAGGTGCATATAATGAATTTTTTTTTACAGCAAGGCCAATTCTTGCTTTCATCAAGGGTACCTCTATAGAGTTACAGTGTGAAGGCACAACCAACGCCCAAAGCCCAATTCAGCTTTTTGACAGGTGCATAGAATTGACATTTTTTTTTTTTACAGAAAAGCCAATTCTTGCTTTCATCAAACGTACCTCTATAGGATTATGGATGGTGTGAAGGCACCACCAACACCCAAAGCCCAATTTTTCTGCACCCGTTTGCATATACTTACATTTTTTTTTACAGAAAGGCCAATTTTTGCTTCCATCAAGAGTACCTCTAGCCATTTCCTTCTCTCTCCGGCGGTGTGTTCTCGCAGCATTCCACAGGGAAATTTCTTCTTCCTTTTACTGGTCTGTAGATCAGCAGCGGCTTCAGTGGCAGAATGAGTTTGCCACTAAACCCAAAACCATTCCTTAATGGCCTTACTGATAAGCCAGTAATGGTGAAACTGAAATGGGGTATAGAATACAAGGGGGTACCTGGTCTTTGTAGATGGCTACAGGAACATGCAGCTCACCAATACAGAAGAGTACATTGATGGGGCATTGTCTGGACATCTTGGAGAAGTTCTACTAAGGTGTGATAATGTATTGTATCTACAAGGAGGAATAAGATGGCGCAATTAGAGAATAAAGCTATTTCCAAAATAGTTTTGTTAATTAATTTTGAATCTTCTCTTTTAAGATTATTGTTGGACATTTTTTTGTAAGTTTGGTGAAGAAAAATAAACAGATTACCTTTATAGGGCTACGGTGTGAAGACACCAACACTCAAAGACCAATTTTTCCACACCTGTTACTTCTATCCAAAGTCTGCCAAAGAGACACCATAACCTATCAAAAAAAAATCTCTAATCTTGTCCTGAGTGCACTAAAATGTGGCCTCATCATACAGACTGGCTCCTCAAAATAAAAAAAGGTTGCAGGGAAAATCTATTTAAATTATTATTATACATGATTTATATAGCGCTAACAGTTTACGCATCACTTTACAATGTATAGGGGGGACAACACAATTACAGTACAGTTCAATACAAAAGGTACAGGAGGGCCCTGCTCATAGAGCTTACATTCTAATTCTCTAGTGGTACATTCTATTCTCTTTTGGTACAAAAGGTAATAGCTGCAGAGAATGATTTGATGGGGGGGGCTCGGGGACAGTTGTTGTTAGGTGGGTGTGGGATAGGCTTCCCTGAATAAATGAGTTTTCAGGGATCTCTTAAAGGTGGACAGGGGATGGGAGAGGCTCTGGAGAAGTCCTGAAGGCGAGCATGGGAGGAGGTAACAAGGGAGCTAGAGAGCAGGAGGTCCTGGGAGGAGCGTAGGGGACAATTTGGGCGATATCTGCAGATGAGGTTGGTGATGTAGATGGGGGGCAATGTTGTGGATGGCTTTGTATGTTATGGTTAGCATTTTGAATTTTACACGGTGGGGTAGGGGAGGCCAGTGAAGGGATTGGCAGAGAGGGGCATTAAATGTCATTTTATTTTCCTTATATGTCAGTTTTGCTGCAGCAGGTTCTATACACGGTACAGATCTAAGGGAAACCCCAGGCACTATATTTAAAAGGCATTTTTCATTTTTATTGTTTTACTTTAGGCATTACTAAAATCACTGCTCCTTTAATAAAAAAATTTTTTTTTAGCATTGGTACATGTCCCCCAGGGCAGTACCAAGTCCCCCATACCATTTTTATGGCCAATAACTTGCATATAAGCCTTCAAAATGGGAACGTTCGATTTTTCAAGTTCGGGTCATGTCCGAACTTTTGAGACGTTCGAGAGTTTTGGCACAAACCCAACTAGGGGGGTGTTCGGCCCAACTATAATAATGTGTATTACTTGCCCATGGCTAAGAGTTATAACTAAGGCCTTATAGGCTGAAACGCATCAACTGATTTAATCAGCGTTTGTTCACTGTGGCTATTCAATAAAGTGAAGAAATTTTAAGAGCAACAACTGGAGTGCTGATCATTGGCTAAGAGTGCCTTAGAGATCCATCACTAATGACCCGACGTACATTAACCAGACATTTGCTACCTACTACAAGGACTTGTACACTGACCCGGATCCCCCACAGGAGGCCACGTTTAGGGGTTTCTTCTCTTCCATGGATTTCCCGGCTTTGGACGAAGCACAGAGGGATCTACTGGAACAGGAGGTCACTCTGGAGGAGGTGGAGGCAGCTATATGCTCTCTGCCCCCTTCAAAGACCCCGGGATTGGATGGTATTCCCTCCGGGTGGTATCAGACCTATGCGGGGGAGATTGCCCCCAAGCTTTTACATACGTTCCGAAATTCTTTGCAGCAGGGTACTTTGCCTGCTTCAATGAATGAGGCTCTCATTGTGGTTTTGCCCAAACCAGAGAAAAACAAACTGCTATGCGAATCTTACCAACCGATTTCGCTTTTAAATACTGATGTGAAAATTCTGGCCAAAATACTGGCCCAGAGGCTACAAAAAGTTCTTTCTAGCTCTTATACCCCCTGACCAAGCGGGGTTCATGCCGGGTCGCAACACGTTTGACAATATCCGCAGACTTTATCTACATATCCATAGGGCAAAGGTCATGAAGCAGAGCCATCTAGTGCTATCCTTAGACGTGTTAAAGGCATTTGATACGGTCTGCTGGACATTTCTGTGGGAAACTATGTCAAATATGGGTTTCGGCCCCCAATTTTTAAAGTGGGTGCGCCTACTATATGCACACCCAAGCGCGAGAGTCCGTACGAATAAAGATGTTTCGGCGGCATTCTCATTGCAAAGGGGAACCAGACAGGGGTGCCCCCTCTCCCCGCTCCTGTTCGCTATCGCCATAGAGCCATAAGCTCTGGCGGTGCGGCAGGCCGCGGGGATTGGGGGCATCCAATGTGGAACACGAATGGAAAAAATATCTTTGTACGCAGATGATGCGTTAATCTACCTGGATGGAAGGGAGAGCTCTTTCAGAGGTTTGATGCGGGTGGTTGAGGAGTTTGGGGAGGTATCGGGACTGAGGGTCGGATGGGAGAAGTCCATTGCGTTTCCCATTGGTCCCTCGATCTCATACGAGTATCTTGGGAACTCTAGACTGCAGACTGCTCAATCTTTTAAATATTTAGGGGTTCAAATACACACTCAACATACCGGTTCCCAGAACACCCGAAGTGGGGTTACTGGGTATACTGAATGACTTAGTCCACACAGTGGCTGCTCGCATCCTAATACGGACTATAATGTTTTATGCACGAAAAGTGATTCTATTTGTCTAATGCCAGAGTTCAGCTTTAACACATACGTGAATGCAGTTAGAAGCTCTATAAGACAGAATATTGTTTTTCTCGTCCTTCAATAACACGGCACAGACAGTACAATAGGCCTGCTGTCCCCGCTCTATCGCTCCCGGCAGTGTCACCCAGAAATAGAACTCTATTCAATGACGCTGGTACATTTCACCTGCACAGAATTCTCTGACTGTCATCTGCTAATCAGCCTGCAGGCTCAATGAAGTGATGGAAGACACAAACCTGTCTGGATGGACGGATGTAAATTCCTCCAGTTCAGAATTCCAGAGCAGAGACTATCTGGGTAGTACTGGTTTAAAAAGAATCTATGTATTCATCACAGCTGAAGTTTAATCTGCTTATTTTGGCTTCCCTAGTTCCTCCTTATCAACATGCAAATTATATTTTTAAATGTAAAGGTTTAATAAAACCCGTTACCATTATATACCTTATTTTAGACCCAGTCAGTGGCGGCTGGTGCTCAAACTTTTTGGGGAGTCGCAAACAAACTGAAAAATTCTGAAGAATACCGAAACAAAAACATAAATTGCAGCCACTGGGCCCACCATATGCAGCCAACTGTGCCCATCATATGCAGCCAACTGTGCACCATTAATTGCAGCCTCTGTGCACCATTAATTGCAGCCTCTGTGCCCAAAATATGCAGCCAACTGTGCCCCATCAATTGCAGCCTCTGTGCCGCATCAATTGCAGCCAACTATGCCCATCAATTGCAGCCAACTATGCCCATCAATTGCAGCCAACTATGCCCATCAATTGCAGCCAACTATGCCCATAATATGCAGTCACTATGCCACATCAATTGCAGCCTCTATGCCACATCAATTGCAGCCTCTATGCCACATCAATTGCAGCCTCTATGCCACATCAATTGCAGCCTCTGTGGCAATAATATGCAGCCACTGTGCCCGCCGTCTGCCCGGCACTTACCCCATCGTGGTGGCAGGTCAGGCATCGAGCTGTGGGACAGGTAGCGCAGTGATGGCCCCTGTGTCCTCCATGTGCACCTTCTTCCTGTTCTACTAGGCGGCCAATGGGATTGCCTCTGCCTTCAGCCAATCAGGTGACCGGTATTACATCCGTGCCTCCTGATTGGCTGAGAGGTGGTTCTGTGTTAGCAGAGCAAATATTAATTTGCTAACACACCTGGGTGGACTGTGAGAGCAATGGTTTGCGCTCGCAGTTCACCTTTTTTGAAGCCTATTAGAGCCCATGACTCACAAATAGAGCTTTCTTTTGGTGGGAATCACAGCTGGTATTTTTATTTTTTTTCCTAGAAAAAAATTCTGCCTAGTGACATGACAGGGATCTACTGCTCCCTGTCATCGGAGCAGGGTGACAGTCAGTCACTGCTCTCTGCTCTGCACCCTCCCGTTCAATGCTCACTGGAGCACTGGGTTGTGGAGAGGTGGAGGGGCGGAACAGCTGGCTCAGGCTCTTGGCGGCTCACTGAGAGGCCAAGTTCTGTGATGTCAGCCAACAGTGGGTCACAGCTGAAAACGGGTCATAATAGTGCAGAACGAACTGCACTTCTCTTTTAAAGAAGTACAGCCAAAGTTCATTTGGCTATACTTCTCCTGGGGATCACAGAAGTCTTTTTTTTTTTTTTAGAGATTCATACTTACCTGTCCCCCGGCGCCTCTACACTAAGAGCCGAGCAATCGAACACCGCCGATCACTCGGTTCTCACAGCTCCCCAAGCAGAGAGCTGCTGACTGTCCGTCACAGCTCTCTTCTCTGCTCCCTCCTCACTCATTGGAGCGCTGGGCTGTGGAGGGGCGGTGGGCGGCCGGCTCAGGGATCTGGTGGATCCAGACTTCCATTGTCGGGAAGACGCAGTGCCTGGACCGACTTCTGTGACATCAGCAGAGAGCAAACTCCAGCCCGCTCTCTGCTGAAAACGGGGCTGTACTTCTATGGATCACAGGAGTGCAGTTCGTTTTGCCCCATCGTTTTGCACTCCTGTGATCCATAAAAGAAGTACAGCCAAACGAGCTTTGGTTGTACTTCTCCTTTAAGGTCAGCCTACACAGGTGAACCCATCTCTATGCATTTGAAAAATGTAACTACTTGTACATCATCAGATCAGCACAAACACTGAAAGAACAGTGCTGCCTACAAGATCAGGAGTAAAAAATGTCAAAATCAAAATGAATTAATTACAGTCTAGCCCTCGCCTTTCTTTTCTTCTTGACCAGTTTTCACACTCTCCTATCAATGGAAGCAGAAGAACGCAGTCATAGAGCAAACATAATACCGTATACTCTACTGACCCCTAGCGGAGAAATTTCAAAATTTCATCAGTATTCAGTTTTTTTTTTTTTTCTTTTTATTCTTGTTTTATTTCTCAATAAAAATAATTAAAAAGTCAACATCCATCATTCGATCTTTCAGTGGATACAATCCTCCTTAGAAAAGTATTTCTTCTAGGGCTGCAACTAACGATTCTTTTCATAATCGATTATTGTTACGATTAATCGGATAATAACCTTAAAAAAAAAAGTATGATGTATAATTTTGTTAATATGTAAAGTATAAAAAAAAAAAAAAGGCACTTTATGCCGTGGTAAATATAAATAACCAACTATATGGATGGGGAGTAAAATCTCTAATCCACTCTAAGGCCCCTTTCACACTGGGGCGGTTTGCAGGCGCTATTGTGCTAAAAATAGCGCCTGCAAACCGACCTGAAACAGCCGTTGCTGTGTCTCCAGTGTGAAAGCACGAGGGCTTTCACACTGGAGCGGTGCGCTTGCAGGACGCTGAAAAATGTCCTGCAAGCCGCATCTTTGGTGCGCTGTAGGAGCAGTGTATTTACCGCTCCTAAAGCGCTCCCTCCCATTGAAAACAATGGGGCAGCGCTCCGAACCCGCCCGCAAAGTGCCGCTGGAGCGGCGCTTTGCGGGCAGTATTAACCCTTTTTCGGCCGCTCGCGAGGGGTAAAACGGCCCCACTAGCGGCCGAAATGCGCCACTAAAACGACGTTAAAGCGGCGCTAGATATAGCGCCGCTTTACCGCCAGCGCCCCAGTGTGAAAATAGCCTTAGAAAGAAGAGATATACTGTATATACTATTAGAGGAGATATATACTGTATATACACTATTAGAGGTTGAATCTAATAAATATCATCAGACTCAGATCTAATTTTTTATTTAAAGAAAAAAAAAAAAAAAAAAATGAAAAAAGACTACTTTGCCGATTTTAAGACAGAACTGTAATATATTACATGCTGTCCATACAAAAATTCAAAGGAGCAGACTAGAAAACTTCCTGGTTAAAGGATTTTCAGACAGGGTATGTGGTTTTCGTTCAGAAATTAGATTCATTTTAAAACCGAATGTTTAAAGCAAGTGAAAGTTTCAAATGACATTCTTTCATTCAGCGAATGTACAAAGATTTTTCGTATGAATATTCTCATCCAAAAATCGATCTGTGTACGGCCAGCCTAAGGCTCGGTTCACACCTATGGAATTTGCTTTTAAACCATTTCTGCACATGCGATTTGCTTTTAGCATTCTTTATGGGGTTTTTTTTTTTGCCAATTTGTTGTTGGGCAGACAAAAAAAATGCAAATAGCTTCAAAAACTCACAACATGCCTTTCCGAAGCTTCTCTATTGAACCAAAAAATAAAAAAGCGCCGTTTTGCATTGAAAAAAAGTCCTGGACCCTTTTCCAAATACGCAGGGGCTGAAAAAAAGCATAGATGTGAACGTGTCCCATAGGAAACCATGTTAAATGAACTGTAGTGTTTTTCTGCCAAAAAAAGATCCAAAAAACACACATACCGTATATACTCGAATATAAGCCGAGATTTTCAGAGCCTTTTTTAGGTTGCAATGGGGACACGGGCTGCAATGGGGACACAGGGGTCTGTACAGGGGACATGCAGATGGGCATTGCTGACCCTTTTTCCACTTACAGTAGCTGCTGCATTTTTGCTCCTCGGCTTATACACAGGTCAATACGTTTCCCCATTTTTTTGTGGTGATTTAGGGGCCTCGGCTTATACTCGGGACGGCCTATACTCGAGGATATACGGTAGGTGTGAACCAGGTCGAAGCAGATTCTATCTCCATCTATAGACACACACACACACACACACACATACATAATATATATATATATATACCGTATTTATCGGCGTATAACACGCACTTTTTCCCCCTTAAAATCGGGGGAAAGTCGTGGGTGCGTGTTATACGCCGATACCCCAAAAAAAAAAATGTCAAAAATCGGTTGCGGCGCCGAAAAAATGGCGACCGCGGCCGAAAAAGGCCGAACCGCGGCCGAAAAAGGCCGGAAAAAGCCGAAGCGCGGCCGAAAAAGACCGAAGCCGGCTGTTCAGCTCTGCTCGTAGTCCCGCCTCCCTGCGCTCGCTCCCGAAACAGCAGGGAGGCGGGACTCCGAGCGGAGCTGAACAGTCGGCTCGGTCTTTTTCGGCCGCACTTCGGCCTTTTTGGGCCGCGGTTCGGTCTTTTTCGGCCGCGCATGCGCGGTATTTCTCGCGGCGGGAAATTTAAACACAGGCGAACTGCAAATGACACTAGCAAGCTGCAAATGACACTAGCAAGCTGCAAATGACGCCGGGCAAGCTACAAATGACGCCGGGCAAGCTACAAATGACGCCGGGCAGGTTGCAAATGACGCTGGGAAAGGCTGCAAATGACGCTGGGAAAGGCTGCAAATGACGCTGGGAAAGGCTGCAAATGACGCTGGGCAAGCTGCAAATGACGCTGGGCAAGCTACAAATGACGCTGGGCAGGTTGCAAATGACGCTGGGCAAGCTGCAAATGACGCTGGGCAAGCTGCAAATGACGCTGGGCAAGCTGCAAATGACGCTGGGCAAGCTGCAAATGACGCTTAAATGTAAGTTTTTTTTTTCCCTAAACTTCTCTCCTAAAACTTTTTTTCCTTAAAATTCCCTCCTAAACTTGGGGTGTGTGTTATACGCCGATAAATACGGTATATATATATATATATATATATATATATATATATATATATATATATATATATATATATATATATATATATATATATAAAAAATAAAAACACACACATGCACATACCCAGAAGTAGAATATATGGGCATTTTAACTAGGGGTCAGACATGAAGCTATATAAAGGGTGGAAGGGAGATCTAAATCTTTTATATTAAGGTACTAAAAGCTGAGACTTTTTTTTTTTTTTTATATAATTATTTTTAATTAAATGCACAATACTGGTAAAAGTTTAATTTAAATGTAATTGTAATGTCTTCTATTACCTCCAGTCCATCAGCCTCCACCCTCTCTGGGTTCAGATACTGATCTTCCCTGCACAGTCTTTAAAAAAAATTACTTTAAAAACAACAAACATGTAAGGCCCCTTTCACACGGACGGTCCGTTCAGGTCCGCCTGTCAGTTTTTTTTAGCGGCCCTCTGACCCGCTCCGATCCAAAAAAGTGTGACGGAGAAAAACCCTATTTTTCCATCCGTCTGTGGATCGGATCGGGTGATGATGGATTCTACGGTCCGTCGTCATCCGATCCCCCATAGGGGAGAGCGGCGCTCTGACAGGTCCATCCCTGCACAGAGTGCAAAGACAGACCTGTCATCTTCCTGCTCAGCGGGGGGTCGACGGAGCGATTCCCCCACTGAGCAGAGCGGGCTCCGTACACGGACACGTCTGTGTGAAAGAGCCCTTATACTTACCGGCTCTGTGTAATGGTTTTGCACAGAGCAGTCCCGATTCTCCTCTTCTGGGGTCCCCACCAACACTTCTGGTTCCTCCTGCCTTCAGAGTGCCCCAATAACAAGCTGCAAAGTATAGTATAGAGGGCCCCTATTGCAAGGTAAAAAAAAAAAAAAAAAAAACTTCTGACTTTAGAACCACTCCCTTCCTACCAGGACTACATGTCCCATGAGGCATTGCTCCTCACACATTCACAAGTTCTCAGGCACTTACTGACATGTATGGATGGTGTACTGAGCTGTATGTGTGTTGCACTGTATTTCCTGATAATGTAAACAAATACATTCTGTATGCAGGCCAACTAATCGGCTGGCCGATTAATCAATTATGAAAATAGCTGACAACTATTTTCATAATCGATTAGTTGTTTCGGCCCTAATTTCTTCCCAAGTGAGACAAATACTAATACGTCAAAAATTTGCAAACACCCAACATTAAATGTACAGCTTTTTGGACATCTCATTCAAAAACGATAAAGCGGGAGTAAACCCGCTGACACTTTTTTTTTTGTATACACCTGTAAGGGAAAAGGCATAATGAGCTAGTATGCACCGCATACTAGCTCATTATGAAATACTTACCTTAGAACGAGGCGTCGGTAACTCACCTGATCCACGCCGAGGTAGCTGACATGTTGCCTCGGCGTGTCTTCCGGGTATCGTGACTCCAGCACTGTGAGTGGCTGGAGCCGCAATGTCGTCACTCCCGCGCATGCACACGGGAGACTTCTTCCCGGCAAGGTCCGGATTCTGCCGGCCTTTCAGTCGTGAATCCCCCGTGCGCATGCGCCGCTGCAGTCAGCGGCTCATTGCACGGGGAATATCTCCTAAACCGTACAGGTTTAGGAGATATTTTTTTTACCTACAGGTAAGCCTCATTATAGGCCTCATTATAGGCTTACCTGTAGGTAAAAGTCAATTTTTTAACTATAGAACCACTTTAAATACAGATATTAGCCGTCCCCCACCCACCACCACGCCTTTTGCAGCTATAAAAGCTTTGCCACTTTTGGGAAGCCTTTCCTCAAGATTTTGGAGTGTCCGGGGAATTTGTACCCATTTGGGAGGTCAGGTACTGATGTTGAAAGAGAAGATCTGCCTCACCAACGGCATTCCAGTTCTTCCCAAAGGTGTTCAGTAGAGTTGAGGTCTTGGCTCTGTGCAGGTCCCTCAATTCCTCCACACCAAATTCATCCAACCATGGGGGAGATTTGCTAAAACTGGTGCACTCAGAATCCAGTGCAGTTGTGCTCAGTAACCAATCAGCGCTTGTTCAATTAAAAGCGACACTAAAGGTTCGATTTATTTTTTTTAAATAACGAAGATATCATACTTACCTCCACTGTGCAGCTTGTTTTGCATAGAGAGGCCCTGAATGGCATTTTCTGGGGTCCCCCGGCAGCTCTCCTAGCTCCTCCCTCTCTCAGATAACCCCCTAGGAGAAGGGCTCTCCCAGGGGAGTTACCTTGCGAGCGCGCTCCCAAGTCCTGCATTCGGCGTCCATAGCCGCCGAGTGCAGGACTTGGCCCCGCCCCCACGTCATTGGATTTGATTGAAGGCAGCACGAGCCAATGGCTGCGCTGCTATCAATCTATCCAATGAAGAGCCGAGAAGACCGGGCCGAAATCCAGTACGTTCTCGACGCGGGACTTTCAAGGGCTCAGGTAAGTTAACGAGGGGGCTGGGGGGCCAGTAAGCATCGGATGTTTTGCCACCTTAACCTCCCTGGCGGTATTCCCGAGTGTGGCTCGGGGTGGATTATCAGTACCAAAAGTGGTAACCCCGAGCCACACTCAGGATTGCATCGCAGGATCCAGGAAGAGCTTACTTACCTTGTCCGCTGGATCCTGCGATGTCTCGACGTTCTGTGTGCGAGCCGTCCTCCGCTTGATCTATCACAGCGCCGGGCTCCGTTCCCTGCAAGCGTTGCGACACACGGGGACAGAGAACGGCACCAAATTGAAAATGTAAAAAACACACATTACATATACAGTACACTGCAATCTTACAGATTACATTACTGTATCAATTTATTTCACATAACTTTTGTCCCCAATGCTTTCTCCAGTGCCCTGCATGCAGTTTTATACTATAAATACTGTTCTTTCTGCCTGGAAACTGGAGATTGTCCATAGCAACCAAAACCGTCCCTTTTACATCAAAAGTGGTTTTAGACCAGCTGGAAAACAGCGATAATAAATTAGAATCACTTGCAGAATTGAGCGATAATGATTTGTGGGGAAATCCGTCATCAAAACACTGAAAGTAACAACAGCAACAATTCTGCAACTGAGCAAATTTCAGTGTTTTTTTTTTTTTTTATTATATTATAATTTATTATTTCGTTTTTCAAACTTTATCATACCCGGGATGTCTACTAGACTCTTGTTTGGACAGATTTAAGTGAGTTATTCCTAAGAATTACAGGCCTACAATAAAAAAAAAACGCCAAATTTCCATGCAAAATAATGGTACCGCTTTCAGCATAAAAATCTGAAATAATCATACCGCCAGGGAGGTTAATGCATAGGATGCATTAAGGTGAAAATGCAGGAACCTTTACAACCCCTTTAAGCTTTGACAATAGGGCTGGTTCACACTGTCCCGACATGCGCTACCGACTTCCAGAGCACAAGTTGCACGACATGTCTAAATCAATGGTTCCCTATGAGAGTCATCTTAACCGATCCTACTTGTGTCGGTCCGACTGAAAATGCTTCCTGCACTACTTTGATA
Source organism: Lithobates sylvaticus (assembly GCA_028564925.1). NCBI lineage: Eukaryota > Metazoa > Chordata > Amphibia > Anura > Ranidae > Lithobates > Lithobates sylvaticus. Next base: position 39,630,049 of record CM053027.1, on the reverse strand, counting down.
TGACTTCAAAGCCATAGAGTGTAAACAGTCACAATAATTTGGACTGAAGTTGCAGGGCAAAGTCGTATCGAAAGTCGTACTTCTTTTGTGTCGGAGCAGCTGATTGGTTACCATGCACAGCTGCACCAGTTTTAGTAACTCCCCCCCCAACAAGTCTTATTGAAGCTGGCATGGTGCCCAGGGGTACAGTGATGCTGGATCAAAGGACCTTCCCTAAACGGTTACCACAATGTTGTCTAAAATCGCTTTGTATGCTGTAGTATGAAAAATAACCTTCACTGAAAACTCCTGAAGTCAATAAACTAGAGGGGTGACCACATACTTATAACCATATAGAAGGCATAGCGGTCAGGGGTCCGCAAACTTGTGGCCATATACAGATGAAAAGTGATCTCAGACAGTTTCTGCCATATTGTGAAGTTTTAGTTCTGGCTTCTTTTTCCATCTCTCGGTATCTGGTCTCTCTTCACCTTTTTGGACAATTCTCCTATAACCTCATCTCCTACTGCCATGGTACAATAAAGCTTGGAGGATTCATAAGAGGGATCCTAAAGGGCACCTAAACTCAAATATTAAATACAGTTTACTGGGGTGGTTATAGAGAAATAAAATGGAAAATTACAAGTAAAAATGCTGCTTTAAAACCTCCAGATATTCAGACATGTGATCTCTGGTGAAGGAAGCAGTGTGTGGCAGGGGTTGCCAGCACCAGGCAAGCATTGCGCCCCCTAATCTGTGGGCTGTTAACACTTCCTGAGTCCCTTTATAGAATTTAGAATATATTCCGATAGATATAGATCTATTGTTTACAATAATAGTAAGACAATCTTTGCCTTACCAAGTTCCCAGGTATCTGACTTTCTGATCCGCATATACCCCCCCCCCCCCACACACACACTATACCCCACCCCCTCATTATCATTGTGCACCCCCACCTTATAGCAAAACCCCTCATTGTGCACCTCCACCCCACTACCTCATTGTGCACCTCCACTCCATACACTGCCCCCCACCCCCTTGTGCACCCCCCACCCATTCCCTTCACCCCCCTTATTGTGGACCCCCAACTCCATATAACCCTCCTTCCCCAAGGCACTTGGAGGAGTTTCCAGTTGCATGAATCTCCTGCCTGTTCTCGCCCCAAATCCTTACAAATTTTTCACCCCAGGGCAACCACCCACACTCCACCACTAGAAGGGAGGATCAGCGTTCAGATTAGCTAAATGTCCCCCACAGCGGAGATCTTGTGAGTAAAGGCATAAACATGTTTAAGCTCGGTGCATCGCGCATGCCCTGAAACGCGTTGTGCACTTCCTGCCAGATGAGGACTTCCCGTTGACGCTGATGTCCACATCGGATTCCGCTCCTCATCGCTGCTCTGGATCTATGTTAATGATCCATGTTAAATGGACTGTAGTGCAAATCTGCAAAAATAATAAAATTAATAAAAAGGTATAGGTGTGAATCCAGCCTAAGGCTCGTTTCACATCTATGCATGTTGCTTTGGAGCGTTTCTGCAATGCTTTTTGCGGTGCTTGCCGTGTATTTTTACCGCCACTTTGCCGCATTTTTTATTTATTTTTTACACAGTGGTTGCTTAGCAACCAGCTATATACAGTGTAAAAAAAAAAAAAATTGCACCAAAAACGCGGTACTTACGTTTTGGATGCACGTCCATTGACTTCTATTGCATGCAAAATGCTGCATTTTGCATGAATAAAAGTCACCAAAAAACGCATTAGTGTGAATCAAGCCTAAGGCTTAATGTACACGGGACATTTTTTACAACCTCTCCTGAACAATTTAACTAGACAGATAGTAACCCATGTTATATATATATATATAAAAAAGCATCCAACTGCCTCTGAACATCAGTTTACCAGCAGCCGTGTACATGAGGCCTGTAAGGGTTACTAGAAAGATGCCTGAAACCTTTGACCTGCTTGTTGTACATATCGCTCTTCAGAATTCCTGTGTGAACCGATTCTTGAAGAGACCGGAAACTTCCGTTATTAGGTTTGGGGGGACAGAATAACACCAAAATGGCTTCATATCGACCATCTGCAGCAAAGAATTTATTCACAATGAATTTCCAGTCTTCGGCTACATTTGGCAAAAGAACACATAGCCTACAATGTCATAGCGGAATAAAATGGCTCCACAATTGTCAGCCTCTTATTCCAGTTTTGGACCAGGTCAGATGAACCATTTCTACCAGTCCCTCAAAACTATTTAATACTGTCGAGAAACAATTCTTCCATCTTCTCAATACAGTAACACATTTCAACATAAAAGAAAAAAAAAAATGTCCAAATAATTTAAATAGGTCTAGCAACCGTTCTTTAAGTTCATAGCTTAGTCAGCGACCAGCTCACAGCTTAGTAACTGTACATTGGCTCCTGGGGATCGGCTTCGCCCGTTTGGCCAGCTTGTGTCGGCGAAGGTTCCTGCTCCGTCTGTTCTGTGGGCGTGTCCTCCTCCGTAGAGGGCGGAGTTTCCCCCACAGTTACTGCCCTCCAAGTCAGAGGTCCTTCTGTGGCGATTTGACCTCCGAGGGGAGCTATGGAGTTCACAAAGGTGGTGAGGTTAATGAAGTGTGCTACGGGGTGCGAGCCGGGGGCCTCCTGAGACGAGGTGATGGCCAGCTCAGCTGGCCTGTTGTGGAGCACGGCACTGCCGCTCACAGCATCGAAAGTCACAGTGAGGATGGAGCTGTCCAGTTGGAGCTGGCGGTCGGAGCCAGTCAGGTGACCCACAGCCACTGGCTGCAAGCTGGCAAACTGCGCACCCGCCGTGGTGGTGATGGGAGTCACTGTGATGTTGGTCAGTCCCACAGTGCAAGACGGTGTGGGGACGTTCCCGTCACTGATAGTCACCACGACCTGCAAAAAAAATAAAAAATTAGGAGGAGAGGTAAACATATTTCCTTTACTGAATCTTATAAATGATCTTTTCAAAGGGAAATGAAAGAAAGAAAGAAAGAAAGAAAGAAAGAAAGAAAGAAAGAAAGAAAGAAAGAAAGAAGGCTCTTATGTTTTTATTTATACAGATAAAACAAAAAAAAAAAAAAAAAAAAACACACCTTTTGGGCCAATGTAACCATGTATTATACCATACCTGCATGCCCCTGGAAGCTGGCAACGCTACTCCAATGATTTCCACTTGCTTTTGGGTCCGAGCGGCTGGCATATTGTATTGTCAGAGGATGTTGGTCGATCAACACCAGCGCCAATCAGAGAATGCATGCAAAGCATTCTGTGATTTGACAAGGTGAGGAGTGTGATGTCCCTGCCCCGCCTCTCCACCTTGCCCAATCAGACAGCAGTTTGAAAAAGCATTCTCTGAATGATGCCCATGCCGAGTGGCCTGTTCAGAATGCATGAGGCCGGCCGGGACCCGAAAGCAAGTGGAGACTATTGGAAGAGCGATGGCTACTTTAGTGATTTCCAGCTTCCAGGGGCATCTGCCAGGTCTGGTATCTACAAAGTTATACTGGTCCCAGCTGAAAGTGTAACTGTAAAAATATAACATACCTGGAATTCATCTTTAACCACTTCAATAATGGGCACTTATACTTCCTGAGCTATCACACTTTGAATAATAATTGCACAGATATTTGACGCTGTACCCAAATAAAATTTTTCATAATTTTTTTTCCCCACAGACAGAGCTTTCTTTTGGTGGTATTTGATCATCACTGGGGTTTTTATTTTTTGCGCTACAAATAAAAAAAGACCGAAAATTTTGAAAAAAAACGTTTATTCGTTTTGGTTACAAAACTTTGTAACCAAGTTTTCTCCTTCACTGATGGGCACTGATGAGGCAGTACTGATTGGCACGGAGGCACTTATGCCGCATTGATAAGTGGCACTGATCAGGAAGCAATGGCAGGCATCACCGATGGGCATAGAGTGCCATCCCTAATGGGCAGATTGGCATCCCTGGTGGGTGCTAGTGGGCTAACCTGGTGGCCATCCTCAGGGGGGCTGCACACTCGCCTGTCAGTGCAAGTAGAGGAAAAGCCAATACTTGGCTTTTCCTGTTTACACTGTGATTGGACACAGCTGATCACATGTTAAAGAGCCTACCTCAGATGCTCTGTACCTCCATTGGAGATGCAGTGTTTCAGACTGACACACCATGCCACGATCGCTGTGCACCCCAGCGGCATTTCCTGCTGGACGTCGTGACACCCAGTCAGGATAACAGAACCACTTTCTGGCCATCATATTACTATATGGCGGGTGGGAGTGGTTAAAAGATAAAGTCACCTTTACAAGAAAAACAATAAAATGCATTTTTTTTGCAGGTAAAAAATAAATAAGAGTGTATTATTTTTTTTGCTAGGAGCCTGTAAAGTAGGGGTCTCCAAACTTTCTAAACAAAAAGGGCCAGTTTACAGTCCTTTAGAATAAAAAGGGGGGGGGGGGGGGGGGGGTTGTCGAACTGTGACCGTAAGAAAAGATCCTGGATGTCTGTGGGAATAAACAATGCCTCATCCTTGGTGTCATTGGGAGGAATTGTGCCCCTTCATTGGTGTCAGTGGGGGGGAAATATGTCCCATTGATGGTATCAATTTGGTTTAATTTTTAGCAAACATATGTAGCAGTATAATTTTTGGTAAAAATTTATGAAAGAGAAATTACTTATTTGCAAAATATTATAACAGAAACTAAAAAAAAAAAAAAATTTAAAAAAAAAAAAATCCTCTCATTTGTAGCATTAAAAGAAAAAAAAAAAAAAAAAAAAAAAAACCCAGTGGCGATTAAATATCACCAAAAGAAAGCTCCATTTGTGTTGAAAAAAAAAAAAAGATAAAAATGTCATATGTGTACAGTGTTGCATGACCGTGCAATTGTCAAAGCGCGACAGCGGTGAAAGCTGAAAAGGGAAGTCTGGGAAAGAGAGGGGTGAAAGTGCCCGGTATTGGAGGTGGTAAAATACTTTCTATATTTTTTTTTTTTTTTTTAAACTTGCCCCTTTAGAATGAGAGTAATCCAGAAGTGATGTTATGACATCGCTTCTGGGTTACTAGATCCGAGACCCAAACAAAGCAATCGGCTTTGTTCGGGTCTCTGGCCAGCCGGCGGATGTGCCGGCTGGTCGCTCGGGCCTCCCGGTGGGACCCGAGACCCGGGCTGAGTGGTGGAAAGTGGCAGGGGGGTGTCCCCTCCCGCTACTTGTGATAACAGCAGAGTGGCTGCTTAGCCGCATCGGTTGTTATTACAAGACTGTCTGCTCTAAAGAAATGGTACCAGGTGATGCCTGGCATCACCCCGGTATAACCACTTCAAGCAATATCGGCAAGTTTGTTACCGATATCGATTCTTCAAAAAAAAATAAAAAAGTGAATATCGGCCACGCTGATAATCGATCGTCCCCAAGAAAACAGACTGTCTGCGCGTAACTCCGATACAGCCAGGCAGTTACACTATGACGGGAACACTCAATGGACTACTAGATTGCTCGACAGCGCCCTGGTAGTTCATTGTGAACTACAAGATGACAGCTGCAAAGGTTTCGGTACTTGTAGTCCATTCATTCAGAGAACACTGAATGAATGACGTGGCCAGGTGGGTGAAGCCCACCAACGGGGGATCGGGGGAGTGTGGAGGCTGGTGCATCTGTAACATTTTACATGTTATAACCTGAATATATAATATGAGGTCACACCTAAACACTTTCACTGTATGCAATCAGGCAGGTCCTTAAACTACATAGTTGAAGGTAAATCTAAAGGAAATCAAAACAACAAAAAGTTGTATAGTGTGTATCCAGCTTAAAGTGGTTGTAAACCCCTTTTGTTGACTTTTACCTATAGGTAAGCCTAGAATAAGGCTTACCTGTAGGTAGTGCAAATATCTTCTAAACGTGCGCCGTTTAGGAGATATTTAATTTGTAGTGTGCCAATGTTGTCATCGGCGCATGCGCTGTGAAGAAACAGACCACTGTGCCATTTCTTCCTCCAGCGTGTGGCATGACTGACGGCTCCCGTGCGCATGCGCAGGAGTAACGTCACGTGACTCCGGCCAGTGGACCCGGAAGGAAGAGGGGCGAAGATGGGCGCAGCCTGCTCAGGGGACAACATGGGCTTAGTTTGCAGGTAAGTGTCGTATACCGTATATACTCGAGTATAAGCCGAGTTTTTCAGCACATTTTTTGTGCTGAAAGTGCCCCCCTCGGCTTATACTCGAGTCAAGCACTTTTCTGCAGCAAAAAAAAAAAAAAAAAAAAAAAAAAAAAAAAAAAAAAAAAAAAAAAAATTTACGACCCGACTTTGGGGCCCCATATCTCGGGGACACTTGGTGCTAGGAATCCCAAATGTTGTATTCCAACCCAGTGGAATTAGCACTACAACATATCTAAAGATGGGGTTCCTAGCACTAAGTGACCCTGAGATACAGGCCCCAAATCGGTCAACTGTGTCCATCTGCATGGGCACAGTGAGGCTGCAAATGGGCATCGTTGACCCTCTTTTCCACTTACAGTAGCTGCGCATTTCTCACCCTAGGCTTATACTCGAGTCAATACGTTTTCCCAGTTGTTTGAGGTAAAATTAGGTGCCTCAGCTTATATTCGGGTCGGCCTATACTCGAGTATATACGGTAAATGGCTATTATGTGATGCATACTAGCCCATTATGCTTTTTATTTGCAGGCCTTGCGGGGAGCAAAAGAGGAAGTAAAACCCATCAGGGTTTACTTCCTCTTTAAGGGTCTGTCTCAACAGATTTGGACTTGCGGCAGCCGCTGGTCCGTGCGTCTCAACAGTGGTCCCACTGTCAGAATACAATGTCACAGGAGGGATTTCTTCTTCCACCTCAGGAAACAAGTTAGGCCCCTTTCAGACAGGATGAACCATCTGTCCATTTCCATCCGACCGTCACCTGACCTGATCCGCCAGACGGATAGGGAACGGATCTCCAGCTGTCTTTTTAGCAGACAGGATCGGATGCTGGCGGGTGTCAGCGGACACATTTGCTGACATCTGCCACTCCAAAGAGCAATGGATAATCTGATCAGGATCCAATTGGTCAGTCATTGTGAAAGGGACCTTAGAGAATGAAAAAAAAAAAACAAAAAAACCCCAAAACAACCTGGTCTATGGCCAGCTTTGGTATTTGTAGCCAGCCAGGTCGGTGGCATAGAGATTGATGATCAGCACCCATAAACTCTGGGTCTTACCTGCTGCAGAGTCTCCACAGCGGAGCCATCCTCCTCCGCAGCTCCACTCGTGAACTCCACCTCCTTGCCGCTGTATTGGGTGAACTCCGAGTCCTCATGTGTTACTTCTTCCTCTTCGCAGTCTTTATCCTGGTCTATGTGGGTTCCGTCCAGCCGCAGTGATTTATCTGGCTCAAGATCTTCATCTTCTTCACCATCCAGAACCGGCTGCAACAAACACAAAGATATCACAATGACACTACAGATAGGGTAAATGACTAAATATTAGAGATTTTGTATTTTTTTTTTCTTTTTAAGCAAAGCAGGTCCCGTAGGTACACAAGACCTTCAGTGTGCCCTTATAGAGAAAAGAAAGACAGAAAGAAAAAAAAAAAAAAAAAAAAAAGGAAGGAAGGAAGGAAGGAAGGAAGAAAAGAAAAAAAGAAGGAAGGAAGAAGAAAAAAAAGAAAAGGAAGGAAGGAAGGAAGGAAGGAAAAAGAAGGAAGAAAAAAAAAAAGAAAAAAAGAAAGAAAGAAAGAAAGAAAGAAAAAAAAAAAGAAAAAAAGAAAAGAAAAAAAAGAAAGAAAGAAAGAAAAAAAGAAAAAAAAAAAAAGAAAGAAAAAAAAAAAGAAAGAAAGAAGAAGAAGAAAAGAAGGAAGAAGCAAAGAAAAAAGGAAGAAAAGAAGGAAGAAAAAGAAAAGAAGAAGAAAAGAAAGGAAGGAAGAAAAGAAAAGAAGGAAGAAGAAAGAAAGGAAGAAAGGAAGGAAGGAGAAAGAAGAGAGAAGGAAATTGGAACTAAACCCCCCTATCATTTTCAGCTAAGGAAGCTGCCATCTTGGCCTCTGATCGTCAACTGCTGCGGTGCTGCACATGGTTATGACACCGTCCATTTCATGGTTTGACAGTTTGGTTGAGAGCGCAAAGCCAATGTGACAGTTACATTCCCATCATGTGACAGCAATGTAACCATTTTTTGAAACTGGTAAATTGATGGGTTTAGTTCCACTTTAAAAAAATAAAAATAGATTTTTTTACTCGGAAAACATTCACCTGTGAAAAGGGACAGTGAACACCAAATTATTCCTAGTGGACCCATCACCAACAAAAACATAAAAGCTACTTTGTGGGTTGACCAAAATATCTATGGATTTCCCATCACGGCTTCTTAATTGGATGTACATTGGATCCCCCAACACACCCAGTGAAAGGAAAAATGTGAATAGTCAGATCTTAATAGGCCATACAGGTGGTTCTGATTACCTGGAAAAAGCTTATGGATGCGTCAATCCCTGGATATCCTTGTAGATAACTCATATCCTCGATCGGCTCAGACATAACCTAGCGCAGAATAGGGTTACCTTATCAAATGTTTACACTACTGCACCGCTAGTATGGGGTCAGTGCACCCAGAGGTGATACCTTCACAATGCTTAAGTATTTTGGGCTTGCAGTGATTAGCTAGTATATAGACGGAGGACGGTGAAAATGCACCTCGAGAGGAGCTTTAAAAGAATAAGTTCACCATTTGGGAACACGTTACATGTTCCACACGTTTTTAAAGGTGAAACATGTAACATGTTCCCAATCCTGCATCCACTTCCCAATTTCCACACTCCCATTGACAGAAGCCCCGGGTCAGAGTCCGGTCAAGTACTCACCGATACAGAGTACCGAAAGTATCAGTACTCTTACACGCCGGTGAAAAAAAAAAAAAAAATGGTAAGAGTACTGATACTTTCCGTCAAATACTCACCGATAAGGAGTACCGATACCTTTTCAGTGCGATTTGAGCCCATACAAAATGAATAGACTCAAAATCGCACTGCAAAGAATTGCATGTGATTTGAACAGGAATGCGGTACAAGTCTTGTCCGAATCGCATGTGGCTTCCCGCACCGCTCCTACATGAACCCAGACTGAAGTCACTATGACAAGTCTGGGTTCACACAGAAAGGGGGGAGGGGACCACGTGACGCACACGGGAATTGCACACCATTTTCATACAAATCACATGCAAATCTTTGCAGTGTGGTTTGAGCCCCATTCATTTTGTATGGGCACAAATCGCACCGAAAAGGGCATCGGTTTTAGGTATCTGAGCAAATGCTCAGTGTCAGCACCGATACGGATATTGGCGCAAACCTAGTGCATTTATTTTTTTTAAAGTGAACTTATCCTTTAAAGCCAAACTCTGGTTTGTGTTTAAATTTTCCCATGCAGTGGGGTCTCCTGCACACTGAATGGGTTAAATGCTAATTACAAGCCTTATTCCTCCTGCAGACTTTTTTGCTCCACTGGTCTTCCAAAGCCAACACCCACACACCAACCCACCCACACACACACGGGAATTCTATGAAAGGACAGAGAGGGCCCGCCCACAACCAGGGGAGCGTCAGACAGTGCTGTCCGCCAGGGAAGCCAAGAATTGTACGGATTCCTCCCCCACTAGCCAAATGAGCATTTAACTCCACCGCATGGGTAGATTTAAAAGCAGCCCTGAGTTGAGCATTAAAATGGTTGTAAACCTCAGACATGAAATAGGAACAAAGCATATCCCCCTATAGTGGGAAATTGTCTCAGTTATGAGCACTAAGTGTCAGTTCTGTCTGCTGCACCCATCCCTCTGCTATCAGCATCAATCATGTCGGACAACTTTTGACACCAAGAGAAAAAATGGTGACAGGGGAGGGACCTATATCTGATTGACAGCCTCAACTCTGTTCCTGTGTACTGCATGGATGGGGGGGGGGGGGGGGGTTCCTTCCTTCCAATCAGAACTCTGCTTCCTGAGCTCTGCAGGGTGTAGAGAAGAAAGATAAACAGGTACAACTTATGTAGGAGGATTTGTTTCATCTCCGTGAATCACCTGATGTGGGGGGGGGGGGGGTTTACAACCACTTTAGGTCCACCGGAATGCAATAAAATGTCTCCACTAAAAATCTTTGAGGTACAAATATAGCTATAAGCCCCCTTTTTTTTCTCCAGCAGGAATAGAGAGCCCCCTTTGCCATGCGGACTGGCAGGAATTTTCACCAGCCAAATCCCACATGACAATAACAAATAAATAAAATAAAAAAATCAGATGCAATCAAAAAAAACAGTAACATTTTAGGTTTGGGGGGGATAAACCCTTTAACTGCAGGGTGGTATCTCTATTTGTAGCCCACAGGAGTAAATGGGGGTGATTTACTAAAAGCAAACAGACTGTGCCCTTTGCACATGCGCAAATGTTTCCCCAGAGCTTAGTCAATGTGATGAAACTGCAAATTTCCATCATCCAATCATGTGCGAGAAAAAAAATGCGTTTTTTTTCTTCATTGCACTTCATTGAGAATTTTTTCAAAGTGAAGCTTCACCAAATCACTGAGCTCTGGGGTAATTAAGTGCAACTACTCATTTACTAAGCTCTGGAGCAGGGATCTCCAAACTACGGCCTCGCAGCTGTTGCAGAACTACACATCCCATGAGGCATTGCAACATTGACATTCAGACATGACTAGGCATGATGGGAATTGTAGTTCCTGAACAACTGGAGGGCCATAGTTTGAGACCTCCCTGCGAGTCTGGAGCAACTGCACAGTTTACCTTTACAAAATCAACCCCCACAATGTCTTATATGTCAAAGCGTTTGTTACCCCAACACTTCATATTCCTGATATGTGCCCGCTGTACCATGTAGTTGTATGAGAAAGTCTCCTGTTCTCTTTGTATTGCTTCCTTTGTGTGAAATTCCTGGTGTTCCCACTAGGCCCTCTGCTTTCCTATTAAAAGATGACCACACTAAGCAGGAGAACACACCATGGTCAGTTCTCTAGCTGTGCTGGGAACTCAGCCTGCTCTCCAAATGATCAGACTCGTCCTGACACGCACCCCCCGCACAGCCATTCACTGGGAAGATCAATGTGCTGCTGCTTCTCCTCCCCCCAGCAATTATGCAGCTGAGAACAGGAGGGAATGTAATCACAAAAAAAAAAACGTTTTTTTTTTTTATAACTATACAAAAGATGTTTTGCCTTTTAATTTCCATTTCAAACTGAATGGGTTGTTTTACAATGTGATTGTTTACAATCAGTTTAATGCATTAGTGTCTTAGCTGCAATATATGCAAATTCAATTTCACCAAATTTCAGAGTCTAAGAGAAATGCATATCTGTACTTAGGCTTTCAGCTCTTCCTTAAAGGGGTTGTAAACCCTTGTGATGCAGCTGCCCCCCCCATTTTACTTACCTGAACCTGATCTTTCCAGCTCCAGCCGGTGTCCTCATTGGATAGTTTGATAGCAGTACAGCCATCGGCGCCTGCTGCTGTCAATCAAATACAATGACATGGGGGCGGGGCTGTCTGTCAATGGACGCAGCAGCAGGACACGGGAGCGTGCCCGCACGAGTCCCCCGAGGGAGAGCGGCTCTCCAATTGGGCACCTGTGAAGGGGAGGGGCCCGGAGCACCCCCGGGGGACCCCAGAAGGGGAGGATCTGGCCACTCTGTGCAAAACTAACTGCACAGAGGAGGTAAGTATGACGGACTAAGTACTTTAAGTGAGATCTCACGCATAGCTTTTAAAGTAGGGGGAGCTCCCACCGGGTTTTTTTTTTTTTTTTTTTTTACAAACCTTTACATATTCTTTAACCTACCTCTGGATGCTTCCGCCGTAAGTGGCGGCTCATGGAGGCTCGGGTAGAGACCTTGGTTCCGCACAGATGACAGCTCTGAGCCTCCACCTTGTCATGAGTGAGCTGGACGTGTTTCTGGAGCATGTATTCCGTGACGTACTTCTTATCGCACACCGAGCAAGTCCACTGCTTTCCTATTGCCCCAAAGGCGTGTGAAGAGAACAAGGTTAAATCAGAACTCTAACAGAAGAGCGATTAAGATTTCTAAATTCAACAATTGTGTCAGTTTATAGAGTTAGGAGGGATGAGACTAGGCACATCAGCTCAACTCCTAAACTAGAATGAAATCTGACGCGTTTCACACTACAAACAGTGCACTGTGATTGTAGTGTGAAACGCGTCAGCTTTCCTGTTCTGCTGTGGCATGTATTTTTGGATTTTGTGTTTTTTTTTTTTAATAAAAGCCATTTTTTCAGTGTACGGCTGTCCAGAACCATTTCCCATTTATTGCTATATGCATTGCCAGCACCTGTGGCTTCCTAAACTGGGAGTCTTATTGTCAGATGATCCTCCTGGAGCGGTGACACTCCCTTTCAAGATTCAATAAGTGCTGCCATATATGTGATTTAATACAACTGCTAAGGGCACATCAGGAAAAGTTTTTACCGCCCTCTCGCTAAGCCGTTTCATGGTGACATCATGGTTAGCACATGATCATGGGCCAAGTATAGAAACTGATTATTCCAATGTCATGTCTAGAATGCCATTCAATAAATCTGCTACAAAGTTATTACTAGTAATACATGGGCAAAATGTGTTGCAGCTGCCATGCAAATGACAAAACAGAACAGTTATACATTGGAACAGGTAAGAGCCGTATTTACCTGTGTGTACCAGTTTGTGGGTCTCCATTGTGTTCTTCTCACTGAATGTCTTTCCGCACAGCTCACACATGAAGTCTTTGATACCTTTAAAACAACAACGAGGAGACGCATATGAGAAGAGCGAACATCACGTTTACTTATCCTGGTGGCAGCTAAAGGCTCCTCTATAGACATGAGGGATATTTATGAAAACGGCATGCTGCAAAATCTGGTGCAGCTCTGCATAGAAACCAATCAGCTTCCAGGGTTTATTGTCAAAGCTAGACTGAACAAGCTGAACTTAGAAGCTGATTGGCTACCGTGTACAGCTGCATCAGATTCTGAGTGCTCCAGTTTTAGTAAATCTCCCACTGATTCCAAGGAAAACTATCAGTCTGCTTCAGAACATGTATCTGTCAATTAATATCCCCCCATTCTTCCGAGGGAGATAGTTCCCTATGGCGGGTTCAATATGGCGGGTTCAGTTGCAGAAGAACAATCCTTGGATTCTCAGGTCTCTACCTCAGCAGAGGAGCCCAGTGACCTTCAGCATGATCTGCAGTGTTAGGACATCTTTTTAGCGTATACAGTATACCCATACCTCCCAGGGTGCCCGATTGTCGGGCCGTAGACATTTTACTGAATACATTTATTTTACATTGTGAAAAAAGTTTTGATTTGTCTCGCACTTCTAAAAAAAAGTCTGGTGCACTAGACCAAAGTTTCATCTTCCCCTTCCTTTTCCCATTGGGAACCTGTTGTATAACTAACAAATGTTCTCCCTTTTGGTTCATTAACCGGTTCACGACCACCCCATAGCAGATTTACTGCTACAGGGCAGCTGCTCTGTAAAGAATCAAGTATATACACAAATTTTCAGCTCATGTTATCTCATGTGTCGGAGAACTTGTCAGAAGAAACTCATGATGATAACAAAAGGAACGAAGCACCAGATAAAAACGACACTTAGAGCTTTGGAGAGAGACAAGTAAACACTACAGATATATGTGCTTAGTTCAACTTTCATGAATGGGTTTTACAACCACTTTAACTGTGCAGAATCACGTACATCCACGCGATTCTGCACTTCCGGTTTCCGGGCGCGAGCTGGCGGCAGCTCGCTCCCACTGCGATTCTACACAGCGGGAGCTGATTAGCAGGTACCACGGATCGGATGTCTGCTGGGACCCGCTGATCGTTTGGTACGTTGACAGAATGACAGTCTGCCTATTTAAACAAGGCAGACTGTCATTCTGTGACTACAGAAGACATGAATCCTGTGTTTCTGTGAAGCGGGACCACCAATCTAGGTCTTCAAGTAGTAAAAGCATAATTATAATCTTTTTCCAAAAAAGTTGTTCACATCTACTACGTATATTTTCTTTCATTAATAAGTTATCTAATTTAGATACATACTCCTGAAAAAGCTGTGTAAATATTCAGCGAAACATGTTGATCGCCCCTGATGTTAACCCCTTCCCAGCCAGTGTTAGTACAGTGACCATGTATATTTTTTTTTAGCACTGATCACTGTTTTAGTGTCACTGGTTCCCCAAAAAAAAAAATATAAAAATAAAATAAAGTTGCTGATCACAGTCATTACTAGTAAAAAAAAAAATAAAATAATAATAAATAATCTATATTTGATTATAATAGATAAAATATGTTTGGGGGGTTCCAAGTAATTTTCAAGCAAAAAATACGGATTTTAACTTTTAAACAAAAAAGTAGTTAAAGCAATCTAATTTAAGTGAAATATTGCACCTTCTAAATCACTACGACTGATTTAAAGGGCTTGTAAAACGTCAGATTTATTGTCTTATTAAAATAACAAACATGTCATACTTACCTGCTCTGTGCAATGGTTCTGCACAGAGCAGCCTTTATCCTCCTTTTCTTGGGTCCCTAGCGGGCGCTCCTGGCTCCTCATGTTCATCCAGTCTCCTAATAGGAAGCCGCTATGGAGGCACTCCTGCAGGCTCGCTCCCGAGCTCCCACTGCCTGCGTCCATAGATAAAGACAGTGGGGCATAGTTCAACCCCCCCCCCTCCTCCCTCGTCACTAAGTTTGACATCAGTGGGAGCCAATGACTCCCACTGCTATTGCTCTGCCCTGGAAGGAGGGACAGAGGAGAGAGCCGCTGCTCTCATGTCTAGCACTGGATTGCAATGGGGCTCTGAATCACAGAAGGTTTTCTTACCTTAATTCATAGACTGCATTAAAGCAAAATACATTAAAGGCTTTAGAACCACTTTAAACCATATAGAGAAAGTTGGCCTTAATAACATGACTTTGCCTGGCAGCTGTGGGATCTGCCCATTGGTGTTCCTCTTACCTGTGTGCCTTTTGTAGTGCTTCAGCATGTTGACTTTTTGTGCAAACTTGCGGTGACACTCGACACACTCGTACTCCTTGATGCCCTTGTGTAGCTTCATGTGATGCCGCAGGGCATGTTTGGTCTTCATTCCTGGAGGTCAGTAGTACAAAGAAGGGTGATCTTATTAAACTACATCCAAAACTCTAACTTGATGACATTTAAGGAGCGATTTATAAAAAGTTGAGGTAAGGCCGTTTACGAAAATGGAAAAAAAAAAAAAAAAGTAGTGTTTGAAGGAGAAGAGCCCAGCCACAGGACCTGTTGAAGTAACCGGCCCTTTCCACCTATTATGGAGTGTTCTTTACAGCACATGATACTACAGGCTACACACCGTAGGCAGCATTATTTAAAATTGCATAAACTGTAGTCCATGGATATCTGCTCGGCTTTAAACCGACTCTGTAAAAGCTACTTTATTTGTGGTTGCTCACACCCTCCCCTATGTCACTACAGGTTATCTGATCATTTTGTTCGACTGGACAGTGAAAGGAGAAGCAGCACATTGATGATCTCATCTGTCACGCTGCTCTTTCCTCCTATCAGTATGCGCCTTTCCCTATTTTTTATATGGAGCATAACAAGAATATACAGTGTAATATACCGTATTTAATCGGTGTATAAACACACACTTTTTCCCCCTGAAAATAAGGGGGAAATCGCGGGTGAGTGTTATACGCTGACATCGTACCTCGGACGGGGACGAGTGCTGCCGGAAATCACCGAGCCGTCATCACCTCTCCACTCAGCTCGCATGTCACACACACACAGTCCCGCCTCCACCATCGGCATTGGACCAGTGTTCTGTCTATCACAGGAGCTGGTCCAATGCCGATGGCGGAGGCGGGACTGTGTATGTGACTGCCAACTGAGAGCCGAGGAAACAGATGACAGCTCGGTGATGTCCCATGAGAGATGGTGAGCTGCATTGATGGGGCAGATGGGCACAGAACAGGCTGCAGATGGGCACACAAAACGTTTTTTTTTCCCCCTGAAACTTCCCTCTTAAAATTGGTGTGCGTGTTATACACTGATAAATACGATAGAGATAGAGAGATTATATATATATATATATATATATATATAAAAAATATTTTTTACATTTAGGCCCCTTTCACACTGGGGCGGTACACCGCCTGAAAAAAACGGCCCCCATTCACTCCAGTGTGAAAGCTGGCGGGCTTTCACACTGGAGCCGGGCGCTAGCGGGACGGTAAAAAAAGTCCTGCTAGCAGCATCTTTGGTGCAGTGTATTCACCGCTCCTACCCATTGATTTCAATGGGACACCGCTGTACGGCGGCGGCGATTTGCGGGGGATTTTAACCCTTTTCCAGCCGCTCACGCGGGGGGGGGGGGGGGGGGGGGTTAAAACCGCCCTGCGAGCGGCCGATTACCGCGGCTAAAACGACGGTAAAGCAGCGCTAAATATAGCGCTGCTTTAGCGTCGCCGTGGCTCCAGCCCCAGTGTGAAAGGGGCCTTACTATGGGTATGGTACATACAGTAAACTCTGCCCTCAGCACTATACTGGAGAGTTGGACCATTGCCCTTACACATGCCCTGGTCTTGAATGGTCCAACCTTCCCCCCTGTACAGCGCTCCAATCAACAATGTTGCTCAGAAAGCACAAGTGTTGTTGACTGGTGAACCGCCATGTAGTGGGGAGTGTCAGACTTGTGTGAGTGGTGGCCTGGCTTTCCAGAGTGCTGCAGGCACAGGGCAGCTTTACAGTACACACACCCACTCATAGTAGAAGTAAAATGCAGCCTGACTACATTACAATTAAAAACCTGAGGCTTCAGTTGGGCTTTAAAGCGGTAGTAAACTATTTTTTTTTTTTTTTTTTTAACAAAGGGAAGATTTCCACCTGCAAGGCAAGATCATAATGTGCTAGTTTAGTATGCACCGTCACCTGCTGTTGCTCACTGGAATATCTCCTAAATGGTGCAGGTTTAGGAGATATTCATTTTTTTTTTGTTTACTTTATTATAAGCTTACCTGTAGGAAAAAAAAAAAAAAATACATTCCAGGGTTTACTACCACTTTAAAAGGGGAGTTCCAGGCATTTTAAAAGTCAGCAGCTACAAAAAGTGTAGTTGCTGACTTTTAATAAACACACTTACCTGTTCCACGGTCCAGTGATGCGGCCGAACGGGGTGTTGCTTCTCTCCCCCTCCTCTTCGCCGGCGCCTCCATTGCCACTCAGGGCACTCGGCCGTGACAGCTTTCGTCTTCACGGCCGGGCTCGCACGGCGCATGCGCGAGTCGCGCTGCGCTCCCGGAGTGGATAGGCGATCTCCTGGGACCTGTCATGTGTCCCAGGAGATCGCCTAGAGGGAGGAGTCGCCTAGGCGGTTCCTGGGCGGGAGGAGGAAGTGGGACAGGAATTCCCCCTCCTAATGAAGCCCCCACTCCCCCCCCCCCCCCAAGAAAAAATTACATGTCAAATGTGGCATGCAAGGGGGTGAGGAGTGCTTAAAGCGGAAGTTCCAATTTTGGGTGGAATTCCACTTTAACACCTTTTATCTTGTGCCTGCCAAGATGTATTCCTAGGGCATCATAAGGTTGATCAGTAATCTATTCTAGTGTAATAGAACGCATGTACATTACCTTTCCCACACTCTGCACATAGATACTCGCGGATGTTATCATGGACTCTCATGTGTTCTTTTAACATGTCCTTCCTGGCAAACGACTTGCCGCACTGTTCACACCCGTGGCTTTTTACCCCTGGAAGAAATGTAATGCATTGTTAACGAACAGAAATGTATTTCTATGCAAGTCATTTCTGAAGACAGGGAACCATTCCCTTGACATGGCTGCGTACAATACCTGAGTGAATAAGTTTGTGTCTCTCCAGGTTTCCTATGCTGTTGAAAATCCGGCCACAAACTTCACACGGATGTATGTATCTGCAAGAAAAAACACAAGGACATACAATTTCAACACACAGCAAGTTTCACAATATGTGCTGTACAATACCAATAGACGGCAGCAATTAAAGGGGTTGTAAAGCTTTGTTTTTTATTTTCTATTTTCTAAATGGGTTCCTTTAAGCTAGTGCTTTGTTGGTTCACTTACCTTTTCCTTCGATTTCCCTTCTAAATTTTTTTTTTCTTTGTCTGAATTTCTCACTTCCCGTTTCTCCTCAGTAAACTTCACACCATCATCCCAGCGGTGTTTAGTCAGCCAGAACAGCTTACTGAGGAGGAACAGGAAGTGAGAAATTCAGACAAAGAAAAAAACAAAAAACATTTAGAAGGGAAATCGAACGAAAAAGGTAAGTGAACCAACAAAGCACTAGCTTAAAGGAACCTATTTAAAAAAATAAAAAAACGAACCTTTACAACCCTTTAAAGTGAACCTGTACTGGCCATAAATATAATTATTATAAATAATAATAATAATAATAATAATAATAATAATAATATAGCCGTGGTGCAGAAGTTCAAACCTTATGGCACCTGCAGGTATCCAAAAACCAATTCCTGTATCCCTGTAGTTCAACCACAATAACACAATCCTATACCCACAGTTGATCCAGAGGAAGGAGAAAGCCCAGCAGAGCATGATCCAATTTGCTAAAGCAGGGGATAAAAATTCCTTCCTGATCCCAGAGAGGCAATCGGATATTCCCTGGATCAACTTTACCTATAAATGTCAGTACCCAGTTAGATTATGTACATTTAGGAAAGTATCCAGGCCTTTCTCAAAGCAATCTACTGAGCTGGCCAGAACCACCTCTGCAGGGAGTCTATTCTACACTTTCACAGCTCTTACTGTGAAGAAACCTTTCCGTATTTGGAGATGAAATCTCTTTTCCTCGTAAAGAGTGACCCCTTGTCCTCTGTGATGACCTTAAAGTGAATGTAACTCACACAAAGTTAACTATATGGACCCCTTATGTATTTGTACATGTTGATCATATCCCCCCTTAATCTCTTCTCAAGAGAGAAGAAATTCAGTTCCTCTAATCTTTCCTCCTAGCTGAGCTCCTCCATGCCTCTTATCAGTTTGGTTGCCCTTCTCTGCACTTTCTCCAGTTCCCCAATATCCTTTTTGAGAACTGGTGCCCAAAACTGAACTGCATATTCCAGATGAGGTCTTACTAATGATTTGTACAGGTGCAAAATTATATCTCTCTCTCTGGAGTCCATACCTCTCTAATACAAGAAAGGACTTTGCTCGCTTTGGAAACCGCAGCTTGGCATTGCATGTTATTATTGAGCTTATGATCTACCAAAACCCCCAGATCCTTCTCCACTACAGATTCCCCCAGTTGTACTCCCCCTAGTATGTATGATGCATATTCTTAGCCCCCAAGTGCATAACTTTACATTTATCAACATTAAACCTCATTTGCCACATGGTTGCCCAATTAAAAACAGTGCATTGAGGTCGGCTTGTAAGTTGGAGACCGCATAGCTTAGTGCCTTCTGCAAAGACGTACTGTATACTGTATAATGCAAACTGTCAGTAGCATTAACACCGCCAGTATTGATTTTCCCCCAGTGAAATGATTGTTACTTCTTCCTGGCAGTAGATGTTATTCTTACACTTTCAGTGACAGGGTGACAATGCTGTTTGTTCTGCAGAGAAATCCCTCAGCAGTGTTGTTGCCCTTTGGGACAGAAATTTCTTAGATGAACATGTCATTTTAAAAAAGGACTTTAAAGAGGTGGTCCACCCGATTTTTTTTTTTTTTTTTTTAAAGTCAGCAGCTGCAAATACTTAATAAATGGACACTTACCTGTTCCAGCGATGTCGGCAGAAGACGACAAGCGACCGCTCGTCTCTCGACTGCCCCCGCCGCCATCCTGTCAGGGAATCAGGAAGTGAAGCTTGCGGCTTCACTGCCCGGTTCCCTACTGCGCATCCGTGAGTCGCGCTGCGCGTCTTTATTGGTCCCCGCTGTGTCCTGGGAACTGTGTGTTTCCCAAGACACAACGGGAACCCTCGGATATGGGCGGGCATCCTCGGATAGGGGCGGGGCAGCTAGTCCCGGAAGTGGGTGCAGATACCTGTATTATACAGGTATCTGCACCCCCCCTCCCCCCTGAAAGGTGCCAAATTGTGGCACCGGAAGGGGGGAGGAATCCGATAAGCGGAAGTTCCACTTTAGGGTGGAGCTCCGCTTTAAGAGACACACATGTAAAAGCCCAACTCCAGCTAAAAACCTTTTAAAAACAGAAAAAAATAAATAAATAATTCAATCTGTTTGGAAACAAAAAGGTTTAAGCAATGCAATATGGTTTAAACAGGAACTGCATTTTAAAGGATTGGTAAGCTGCAACATATTAAATGTTTGTTTTTGGGTTTAGATACACTAGAACAGGGGGTCTCAAACTGGCGGCCCTCCAGCTGTTGCAAAACTACAACTCCCATGAGGCATTGCAAGGCTGACAGTTACAAGCATGACTCCCACAGGCAGAGGCATGATGGGACTTGTAGTTCTGCAACAGCTGGAGGGCCGCCAGTTTGAGACCCCTGCACTAGAAGCACTGCTACTGTAAACATTTTTAGGGTAGGTCAAGTTCAGTTTAAAGCGGAGCTCCACCCTAAAGTGGAACTTCCGCTCATCGGAACCCCCCCCCCCTCCGGTGCCACAGTTGGCACCTTTCAAGGGGGAGGGGGTGTGCAGATACGTGTACAATACAAGTATCTGCACTCACTTCCAGGAATAGACTGCTGCGGGAGTCATGCCCTTTCGCATCACCCTCCGCCGTCTCCTGGGAAACACACAGGTCCCAGGAGATAGCGACCTATTCGGGATCTGCAGTAAGGCCTCTTAACGACGACAACCCATTCACACTTGTTACTAATGTTGTGATTTGTCGTACGACTTTGGACATTAAAGTCTGACGACAAGTCGTACCCCATGTTGCGACTTAAAAAGCAGAGGTCCGCCCACACCTGTAAAAATTAACCACTTTCAGACCGGACCATTTTGCTGGCTTAAGACCAGACCACTTTTTGCGATTCAGCACTGCGTCGCTTTAACTGACAATTGCGCGGTCGTGCTATATAGCTCCCAAACTAAATTTACGTCCTTTTTTTCCCACAAATAGAGCTTTCTTTTGGTGGTATTTGATCACCTCTGGTTTTTATTTTTTGCGCTATAAACAAAAAAAATAAAAAAAGCGACAATTTTGAAAAAAAAAAACGCATTGTTTACTTTTTGCTATAATAAAATATCCCCCCCAAAAAAAAAAATATATACAATATAAAAAAAAATAAAATAAAAAAACATTTTTCCCTCAGTATAGGCCGATACGTATTCTTCTACATATTTTTGGTAAAAAAATAAATAAAAAAAAATAAATAAAAACGCAATAAGCAATTGATTTGTAAACGCTATAACTTTTGCGAAAACCAAATAGGGGATAGTTTTAGAGCATTTTTAGTAATCTTTTTTTTTTTTTTACTAATAATGTCGGCGATCAGCGATTTTTATTGTGACTGCAACATTATGGCGGACACAGCGGACATTTTTGACACATTTTTGCTATTTGTGCTATTTAAATGCACTGATTCCTGTGTAAATGACACTGGCAGTGAAGGGCTTAACCAGGGGGTGGCAGTGTAGGGGGTTAAGTGTTCCTAGGGGCGTGTTACTGTGGGGGGCGTTGCTGTATTTTAGCGAACACTGATCTCTGCTCCAATCACAGTGTCACTAGTTGCTAGGCAGAATGGGGAGATGCTGTTTACTTCCGCATCCACCCGTTCAGCCTTCCTGTGAGACGATCGAGGGTATCCCCACGGCGATAGAGTTCGTGGGACCCGCGACCGGACTCACGGGGGTCCCGACCGGCGCGCGATGGCACGGCGGCAAACTTAAAGGGACACATTTGTACGCCCTTTTGCCTGTCCGTGCCATTCTGCCGACGTACATCATCGTGAGCCAGTCGGGAAGTGGTTAAAAGCCAGCAGCTACACATACTGCAGCTGCTGACTTTTAATAGGTCACTTACCTGTCCATGAGTCCAAGTATGAACACTGATCGGTCTCCTCCCCAAGTCAGTCCCCCCCCCCCCCAGTTAAAAGCACTCCCTAGGTAACACATTTAACCCCTTGATCGCCCCCTAGTGTTAACCCCTTCCCTGCCAGTGACATTTATACAGTAATCAGTGCATTTTTATAGCCCTGATCACTGTATATATGTCACTGGTCCCAAAATAGTGTCAAAAGTGTCTGATCTGTCCGCCACAATGTCAGTCACGATAAAAATTGCAGATCACCGCCATTACTAGTAAAAAAATGCCATAAATCAATAACCTATTTTGTAAACGCTATAACTTTTGCGCAAACCAATCAATATACACGTATTGCAATTTTACCAAAAATGTGCAGAAGAATACACATCGGCCTGAACTGAGGAAGAATTTTTTTTTTTTTTTTTTTTAAATTAGGATATTATAGGAAAAAAAAAAAAAAAAAAGTTTTTTTTCCCCCAGAATTGTTGATTTTTTTTGTTTAAAGCGCAAAAAATAAAAAAACGCAGAGGTGATCAACTACCAAAAGAAAGCTCTATTTTGTGGAGAAAAAAAAATTGCATTTGCATACAGTGTTACATGACCGCGCAATTGTCATTCAAAATGTTAGTGTTGAAAGCTGAAAATTGGCCTGGGCAGGAAGGGGGTGAAAATGCCCGGTATTGAAGTGGTTAATATTAGTTACTCCATTACTCTCTGGCTGTGGATGAACCATCTGCAGTAAACTCTGACGTGAGATGGTGATGAGGAAGGATCAGACACACATAATGAAGTACAGGACACTTACTTTTGCACCTCTGGATCAGGCAGGTTCTCGCGGTGAATGACCATGTGCGCGTGGTATGTTGCTTTGAGGGCAAACCGACGGTGACAGATGCTGCAATTGTACCCATTCTCAGCATGGACATCCATAATGTGCTTCAAGTAATCCTTCCCCCGAGCAAAGGAGATCTAAGAAAACAACAACAACAACATTTACAGCTAGATTTCACAGTTCTTTATCAGTGTTTCCAGTTCCCTATAAGAACTACAGAACACATCCTCTTATGTTAGCAGGAGCTGGTCTGTAGTCATAGCAGACTTACTCTCCTAGTGTAACAACACTTCATAGATAAAGTTACTGAGTGTTGTCACTCTAGAACAGGATCACCAGGTGATAAAAGCCTGAAAAAAAAAAAAAAAAAATAATGCAGCCACCACATCTAAGGACGGGTGAGCTGCAACATACGCAAATTATTGTTCTTGTGTTTGGATACAATTTCACACCCAATTGATGGCTTTAAGGAAAAGTTAACTGTTCTCAGGGCTGGCACCAATATTAAAAAACAAAAAAAAATTTAAAAAGCGCCCCCCCGTCCTCGCCTGCATAAGTAAATGAGGTTTGCACCACACGTGAGGAGAGATGTAAAGTTTCGCCTATGGTGATTTTAAGGCCCCTTTCACACTGGGGCGGTTTGCAGGCGCTATTGCGCTAATAATAGCGCCTGCAAACCGACCCGAAACAGCTGTTGCTGTGTCTCCAGTGTGAAAGCCCTGAGGGCTTTCACACTGAAGCGGTGCGCTTGCAGGACGCTGGAAAATGTGCTGCAAGCCGCATCTTTGGCTCGCTATAGGAGCGGTATATTTACCGCTCCTATAGCGCCCGTTCCCATTGGAAACAATGGGGCAGCGCACCGAACCCGCCCGCAAAACGCGGCTGCATCAGCGGTTTGCGGGCGGTATTGACCCTTTTTCGGACACTCGCGGGGGGGTAAAAACCACCCCGTGAGCGGCCGCAATGCGCCGCTAAATATAGCGCTGCTTTACCGCCAGCGCCCCCACCGCTCCAGTGTGAAAGTAGCCTTAAAGAGGGAGTCCGGCGAAAATTTATTTTTTTTTTTAAGTCAGCAGCTACAAATAGTGCAGCTGCTGACTTTTAAAATAAGGACACTTACCTGTCACAGGGTCCAGCGACGTCGGCACCCGAGGACGAACCGCCCCTCGGTCCACGGGTGCTGCCGCCGCCATCTTGGGTATGGGAATCAGGAAATTAAGCCTTGCGGCTTCACTTCCCGGTTCCCTTATTGCAAGTCGCGCAATGCAATAGGAATGCTCCGCGCTGTCTCTGGGACCCGTGTGTGTCCCAGCAGACAGAGCGGCGGGACAGGAAGTGGCGTAAACTCCCGTGGGAGTCTATGCCCGGAAGTGGTTGCAAATACCGATGAGCGGAAGTTCCACTTTAGGGTGGAACCCCGCTTTAAGTACTGTAGTTTTGCGTCATTCCACAAGTGTGCACAACTCTAAAGCGTGACATGTTTGGTATCTATTCATCTTTTATATATTAATAAAAATTGGTTATATAGTGTTTTTTTTGTGCATTAAAAGTCATTAAAGTTTATAGTTTCCAAAAAAAATTGCTACGCAAATTCTGTGTAACAAAAAATTGCAACTGCTTTTTTATTCTCTATAAGAGATTATATATATATAAATTTATATTATATACACACACACACACACACACACACACACACACACACACACACACACACACACACACACACACACACACACACACACACACACACGCACCTTATTTATCGGTGTATAACACGCACTTTTTTTCCCCCTTAAAATCGGGGGAAAGTCGTGAGTGCGTGTTATACGCCGATCCCCCCCCCAAAAATGACAAAAATAGCGAGCGGCGCCGAAACAGCATGGAGGCGGGACTCCGAGCGGAGCCGAGGAGTCGGCTCTGTCTCTTTCGGCGGCGCTCACGCGGTCTGTCTCGTCGGCGGGAAATTTAAAACGTGGGCAAGGCTGCAAATGACGCTGGGCAAGGCTGCAAATGACGCTTAAATGTAAGTTTTTTTTTTCCCCCTAAACTTCCCTCCAAAAACGTTTTTTCCTTAAAATGCCCTCCTAAACTTGGGGCGTGTTATACGCCGATAAATACGGTATAATTATATATCTTTTTTTTTGCTAAATTACTCAGAACCTATATTTTAACTGGTAGGAGAGAAATGCCAGAATTGGCCCACATGGGAACTGGTTAACCTGTGAACTTGTTGCTCTGTATTTGTCCTTACCTGGCACCTCTTGCAGGCATACTTGTGGGGCTCGGAGTCAACGCTGCCATCTGAATTGTCATCGTTGTCTTCCGAGGAAATGCCAATCTTCCTGATAAACTCTTCTCGTTGCTGATCGTTCATCAAGGCAATGTCCTAAAACACACACAACCTGTATGAGAACTGCTCCTACCTGACCTTGGCACCCAATGGCCGGGCGACTCCTATACAATGCATACCTTGAAATGGATGTGGATGTGGTCTCGGAGGACGTCCACTCTAAAGAATTTGCGGCCACAGATTTCACAGGTGTATTTCTTGTCTCCATGAGTGAGGAGATGCTTGTTCATATTACTGCGACAGGAGAACATCTGCAGGGAGAGAACACACAGCACAATCCTTACATGCTCCAGATTCTGGGATGACATGCAGGTGTAAATATGGCTCCTTGTCCTGGTTTTCATTATTGATATGAATGGAAGCCTCAGAGTCACCTTACAGCTCATCATCAGGTTTTCTACTTCAGCAACAGGAACTCAGGTATGTAATGGAAGATAACAGAAGAAACCCAAGAAAAAGAACATTGCTACAGCACAGGAGGGAGACATTTGAGAGAACACGGCTATCACAGCCTGTACCGGTAAGCAACTGCAACATTCCAGCTTTGGTGAAACTACAAATCCCATCATGCAGGTGGCTGTCAGTCTTGCAATGCTTTGTGGGACTTGTAGTTCCACAACAGCTAAGGTGTTGAGGTTACCTTCCCCTGGTCTACACTGTCTTCTCCACACCCAGCCTGCACAAGTTATAAAGAGTACCGTATATACTCAAGTATAAGCCGAGTTTTTCAGCACCGAAAAAGCCCCCCTCGGCTTATATTCCAGTCAAGCACTTTTCTGCAGCAGAGAATGACATTTTCCGACCCGACTTTGGGGCCCCGTATCTCAGAGCCACTTGGTGCTAGGAACCCCAAATTTGGTGTGCAAACCCAAAGGAACTAGCACTACAACATATCCAATGGGGTTTCTATCACTAAGTGGCGCCGAGATACAGGGTCTCAAAGTTGGTTCGTAAATGTCATTCTCTGCTGCAGAAAAGTGCTTGACATTTTCCGAACCTGACTTTGGGGCCCCGTATCTCGGGGCCACTTGGTGCTAGGAACCTCTATTTATTATACATACATACACTGATTCTGTATTTGCCAAATATGCTGCAGAAATCTCCCTCCACGGAGTCTGGCTGCATCCATTGCAAATGTGGGCAGCTGAAACTGCTGCCTGTTCACTTCCTAGATTTACAGACACACCTCCAGCTCTGCAGCCCTCATATGACTCACCCCCCCCTCCCTCCCTTCCTGGCAAACTCACAAGAGTGAGAGAGAGCTGTGTATATCATAAGCCCAGTCTAATGACCAGACAAGAAACAGGAAGTGGGCTGTATAAGGGATTTACTGGCAGAAAAAAATATGTTTTACTATCCAAAGTTAAAACAACAACAAGGGCAGAAGATATAATAAATGGAAAGTTGACTGCAGGGCCACTTTACGTGCATGTCATAGTGGTTCTTGTGAGAATTCCTCCCTGGTCTGCTTCGAATTAGCTGGCAGAGCAACCAATCATTTAGCACTCCTGTCTCCAGTATGGAAGTCCTGGGTACAAAATAAACCTATTCTAGGTTTTAAACTTTAAAAAACTAAATTTCCAACCTAAGAGTTGACTACAAAGATTCCCTTTATTAGAAGTTTCACTTTGTTACTGCAATACCTGACTTGTAGACCACGCTCTAAAAAGGGCCATTTCCCTTTCCTCTGAGAATGCCCTTACTGGCTACTGAGACTTGGCTCGCTGTACATGGGTTGGATTGGCAGGGCTCTGCCCACACTGCACAGGTCATCTGCTCGTTTTTTGTCTAGGGGGAGTTGGAGAAAGTTTAAACTCACCCATTCTTCTGCTCCATCCCCCCCCCACAGCAGTGACCTGTTCCCAACATCCTCTCGTCCAGGAATGGAGGAGGATCTCACTGCATGGAAAAACTTTTTTTCTGCCTGGAGTTCAGCTTTAAAATCTTGTTACATTGGGGAGAAATTCATTGGGCAGGGGAGGCTAAATACGAGTTTTTGATCAAGAGCAGGTCTTAGCGCCAGCACAAGACAAGGTTTAATGTAGACTTTGGCAGAAGCTTGCGGTGACCACGTTTAGTCCAAGTCTGGTGTTCAAAGGGCGAGCAATCAGAAAACTGACTAGGGCAGGCACTACGTTCGTTAACCACTTCAATACCAGGCATTTATACACCTTCCTGCCCAGGACAATTTTCAGCTTTCAGCGCTGTCGCAGTTTGAATGACAATTGCGCGGTCATACAACACTGCACCCAAACTACATTGTTAGCATTTTGTTCCCACAAATAGAGCTTTCTTTTGGTGGTATTTGATCGCCTCTGCGGTTTTTATTTTTGTAATTAGGTAAGTTTTCTCTTTCACTGATGAGGCAGCACTGATGAGGTGGCACCAATGAGCAGGCCTCGGTGATGGGCACCGATATGCGTTAGTGATGGGTGGCACTGATATGCAGCACTGGTGGGCACTCATGGGTGGCACAGGTGGGCACTGATAGGCGACACTGAAAGGATAAAAAGATGGGTACTTATGGGTGGCACTTCTGGGCACTGATAGGCAGCACTGCTGGGCATCCCTGGTGGCACTGGGCACTGATTGGCAGCTGCTTGGGCACAGATGTGCATTTACCTGGGGGTCTAGGGGGGGGGGGGGGTCATACCTGGTGGTCCAGTGTGGTGGCATCCCTGGTGGTCCTGGGCGGGATCTGAGGGGGGGAGGCTGCGATGATAAACAATCAGCACAGACCCCCCCCCCCCCCCCCGTCAGGAGAGCCGCCGATCGGCTCTACTCGCGTCTGTCAGACTCAAGTGAGGAAAAGCCGATCCCCGGCTCTTCCGATTTACATCACGATCAGCCGTGATTGGACAAAAAAAAAAAAAACACTAACATCATCATACAAAACCATTTACAACTCTGCCCTGAGCTACATCACCAATCAGTTCTCCAAATATCACCCAAATCTTTCTCTCCACTCCTTCCAAGACCTCCTGCTCTCTTGTCTATTCCTCCAGTTCTCATTACTACCTTTTGTACCACTTGCCCCACCCTATTAGATTGCATTTTACTTTATTGTATTGGAACTGTACTGTCTCCCGGTCTTATATTGTAAAGAGCTGCACAAACAGTTGGCGCTATATAAATCCTGTATAATAAAAAAATAATAAATTTGTAACAAGGACTCACTTTCCCACACACAGGACACCCAGATGGTTCCTTTCTGTACTTTATGGAGTTATCTGTTGCCTGTTGGATGGATTCCCGCTTCACCCGCCTCACACCTGCAGGAGACATCAGTCACCCAGAAAAAAATAAAAAATAAATAAAAGTATAACGCCCACACACACCACATTTTTTTATCTCTATTGACATGCTGGAAAAAATATATTCATAAATTGGACATGAATACAGAATTAAAAATTTGAAGGTCTAACTCAGGCATGTCCAAAAGCCGCCTGGTAGGCCCCCCCCCCCCCCCCCCAACGAATCTGAGCACCGGGAGCCACTAAAGATATATATTCTGGCTGCCTAGGAGGGGACAGGGAGGGAGACGGACGAGTGCAGTACATACAGGAGAATTTCCTTTCCCGTCTCCTGCGCTGCCATTGGACCACTGTTCTGTCAATCATAGGAGGCGGGACTTTGTATTAAAGAGGCCGCAGAGAAAACAGGAGTTTCTCCTGTAAGTACTGTATTTTCCAGCGTATAAGACGACCTTTTACACTTAAAAAAAAAAACTGGCCAACAAAGCAGGGGTCGTCTTATACGCCGGGTCAGCCCCTCGGATGCCTGCTGGGTGTTAGTAATACTGTATGTAGCTCCGGCTACATACAGTATATACCACTGAGCCAATCCCGGTGAGCGATGTATTCAAATGAATACAGAGCCTGCTTAGATTGGAGTAACAACCTCTGCCAATCCGAGCAGGCTACGTCTTATACGGTAAGTACAGGGGGAAAAAAAAAATGCTTAAAAAAAAAACTAAGATAAGAGGGTCGTCTTATACACCGGCAAATACGGTAATCTGTTGGCGCTCGTCCCGCCACCCTTCGAGGCTGCACATGGGCATGGATCAGGCTGTATTCATGGCAATGGTGGGGGCTTCATTCATGGGCACTGACCCTTATTTTGCTTCAGTTATTTAAAATTTAAATTTTTTCCTGAATTTTCCCTCTTAAAGTGAAGGTGCGCGTTATACGCCGATAAATACGGTATAACCAAATAACACGCCCGAGCTCAGCTCTTCACCACACACAGCCACAAAAGGAAAGAGAATTCTTGTTGGGCAGTGTATTAGTGCTCAGACGAACACACTTAAACCAAATTTTTATGGTTCAAATAATGTCAGGAACACAGATATGTTGGTACAGAAAAGGGCCTTCACCAAACTGTTGATACAAAGTTGGCAAAAAGCACAAAATATCTAAAATGCCTTTGTATGCTGTAGAATTAACAGTACTGTACCCTTAACCTGAACTCAATCTGGAGGGGTGCCCACATACAGTAGGTAGGTGTGATGGTCAGATGTCCACAAACTTAACCAAATAGTGAGTACGATTTTTTTTTCCATCTTTGTAGAAGAGTAACGTACCTTCCAGGTGCCTCCGTTGATGCTCCAACATGACGTCTCTCCTGTAGAAGAGCTTATTACACACCTCGCAGGCAAACTTCTTCTCCCCATGTTTCTTCTTGTGCTTGGACAGGTTGCTGTTGGTGGAGAAGAATCTGTAGCACATTTCACACTGGAAGGACTTGTCGTCTGTGAAAGAAAAGGAGAAACCACCAAATAAAAAAAACTATGAAGTCAAAGCCCCTGTTAATCATTTACCTCAGCTATCTACATTGCCATGGTATAAAGCAAGGGTCTGCCAACTTTCTGAAAAAAAAAAAAGGATGCAAAGGGAGCCCGCCGCCGGGGAGAAAAAAAAAAAAAAAAAAGGGAGCCCGCCGCCGGGTGTCAGGGGGGAGAAATGTTATGCCATTGTTTATATTAGAGGCAGAAATTATGCCTCATTGTTGGTGTCAGTGGAAGCAATAGTGCCTCACTTTTAATGTCATTGAGAGGAATAGTTCCTCAGGGGCCAGGTAAATGCAAGCAAAAAGTCCGCAATCTTTCCCGCAGGCCGCAATTTGGAGACCACTGGTATAAAGCGTGTGAATGAATGGAGAGACTGTGCTGTGTGCTCAGAAGCAGCAGCGCCTGGCCAAGACTTCCATGAAGCAGTTGTGCCCTGCAGAGAAGGGACAGGCAAGCATAAAACTTTTGCAGAGGTTGTTAGGGAAAGGGGGGAAGGAGTTGGACATTTAAAAAGGACAACTGTACTAAAGTACTGCCTTGCTGTCAAGTCTCTAATTGTCCTCCAACTAAACAAATAACATTGATTAGGTGAAGCTTGTCCAACACCCACAGCTTCTAGATGCCCACATTAGCTTTGTGATATCGGAAGGGTCACATGACAAGTCATCCCAATTAAGGACTCACTAACCTGTCCTGCAGTTGTGGAATTCCATGAAGGCCTCTAACCTGAATGACTTTTCACAGAGGGCGCACCGGTACCTGTATTCTTCATCACTCTGGGGGTGAAAAATAGTTGTATTATTACAATTATGCAATATCCTTTGTCTAGTAGAACCGTAATACTATGTGTGACAGACCTAGCCGGGACAGAGGCTGTTGGAGGGGACGGAATGCCAGCCTCTTGTCTTGCGATTATGGGCCCTGGCATTTGGGGGAACCGGGCTCTTTGTGAGCTGTATGCCTGGGGACCCCTAAGCTGGTGTTACTTGGATTCAGGTCCATGCCGCCCCCCCAAGACACACAGACTCTGGATATGTACATGTCATATTAGCAATAGACTGAATCCCACTGCTGCCACCAATGTGACGGAACGTCCCTACACTGCGCTTGTGTTTCCGTCTATTCCTGATGTACTCCAAGACTGGTGTTGTCTAGTTCTTGGGGGTTCCTATAGCCACATCCATTGGACTCATGTTCCAGGACTTAGGAAGTGGTATATAGACGAAAACACCCAAGTGGAGTGTAGGGACATTCCGTCACACTATGCAATGTAAAAGACCTCTGCATACAAGGTTAGGTCCCTTTCACACTTGTGTGACCTGAAAGTCACGCAACTTTGCCACTACTTGAAGCAATGCCTGTGTAGTCTCGAGGTCTATGGACCTCAAGTCGCATCAAAGTCAGACCAAAAGTAGTGCAGGGACTACCTTGAAGTTGCACAGATATGAATGGTACTCATTGGAAATCATGGGGTACGACTTGTGCGACTTGGGATGGCAACGTCCCATGACAAGTGTGAAAGGGGCCTTAATGGATTAAATATACTTTTAAACTGAACTGCAAGACTTAAAGTGTGTGCAGAGTCAGTGTATGGTTTATATATTTTCCAGATTCATCTAGAACTTTCAGGCATGAGCACCTTCTTCAAGCTGAAGAGAGGAGGACGAGGACGATGGAGGAGGGAGAGAGGGAGGCCATGTCTGTTGGCCATCATTTACCACCCCTTGCAGAGCCCGACACCCTTCTTTAGCTCATATTGAGTGCTAGCATCAGTAATCTAATATCATATAATATAGATTATATTATAGTATATAATATAATAAGTAATATCATCATAAGGGCTTAAAAAAGATACAAACTGATATTTGCAGACTTGCAGAAGATATTTACTATTTTGGGCAATCAATCTGAACTAAAACCATACTTATCCCTTAAAGAGACCCTGTCACTTTTCCCATTAAAGACAAAAAAAGTGAAAGGCCCACCCTTCACAACCCACTGATACGATTCCAGTGATCATCCATTGCTTCTTCCTTCAAATCAATGCTGGAAGGGAGTAGACGTAACCGCTCCATCATGTGACACTGCTTGGGTCTAGAAATTGGCTGTTAGACCCTTAGTAACATCACAAGGCAGAAGGTCACATTCTCTCCCATACCTGAAAATTAAAAGAAAAGGTGCCTCCAAGTGCAGTATGCAAAATTTAATAACGTGCACAAAGGGTTAAAAGCAGTTACAAGATCGTTTAGTGTTAAAAAGCATGATAAAAATCGGGAGGCCTCATCTGTGGCATGTGTCCATCCTCAGCACGGTGGTAGAGAGCAGTGTAGTGGTCTGACGAAGGAGCCGCACATGCTCTGAAACACGGCACTGCCCCTTTCTCCGCACGGACGCCATCAGCCTCGTGTGTCCCGCCGTGAACCCAGAACACAGGCTACCCTGCCGCCTCCTCTCTCCAGCACATACGAGAACGCTTTACAGCTGCTGGACGGCTCTACACCGCTCTCTACCACCGTGCTGAGGATGGACACATGCCACAGATGAGGGCTCCTGATTTTATCATGCTTTTCAACACTCAACGATCTTGTAAGTGCTTTTAACCCTTTGTGCAAATTATAAAATTTTGCATACTGCACTTGGAGGCGCCTTTCTTTTCCTTTTTATATCTTCAGGGTTGCTGCTCCTCCAAACAAATGGCTGCCAGAAGTGTCATTTCATCACCAACAGCAGTCTGACCAGCTACTTGTGGCAAAAAAGTTTGCTTTGTTACCATTACACAGAAGGAATTTTATATATTTCTTATATTTTGTATGGTTCACTATATGTTCATAATTATTCACTTTATTTGGTGGTACACTGTGCAATATTAGTAGGTTAATATTAGCGCAATTATTCATTTAAAACATTTTATTTTTTGTGCATCAGTTCACATATATAAAATTGCAGCTATATTATTTAGTTATCTTTTAATATTTATTCACATCAGCGCTTTAGTATATTTTTACACATATCTTCTGACCAGCTATCCACCTCCACCAGAGCGCCCTTATTTCCTGTGTTTTCTCTCATACCTGGAAGCCCAGAATATCCACTTGCCAACTGCCCTATAGCAGCTACTGCTACAGGGCAGCCATGCTGCACAGGATATCTATATCTACATACACGATCCTGCACTTCTGGGCATCGGGCATGGGTGCATGCCGCCTCGCTGCCGCTGTGAATCTACCAGCGGGTCCCAATGTCTGCCAGCACCCACTGATCATTCTGTACACAGGCAGAACGGCGATCTGCCTATGTAAATATGGCAGATTGCTGGTTGGTCAGTAGGGAAGGCATGGATCTTGTGTTCCTGTAAAGCAGGGACATGGATCTAGGCCTTTCACTAGTAAAAGCACCTCCATTACACTAAAACACCAGCTAGGCACACATTTAACCCTTTAATCTCCCGTTAAACCCCCCCTTTCCTAGCCAGTGTCATTAGTACAGTGACAGCGCATATTTTTAGCACTGATCACTGTATTAGTGTCACTGGTTCCCAACAAAGTGTCAGTTGGGTGTCCGATTCATCCGCCGCAATATCGCAGTCTCGCTATAAGTTGCTAATCGCCACCATTACTAGTAAAAAAATAAATTCCATAAATATATCCCATAGTTTGAAGACGCTAGAACTTTTGAAAAAAACAATCAATATACACTTATTGGGACTATTTTTTTACCAAAAAGATGTAGCAGAATAAATATTGGCCTAAAATGAAGAAATTCGTTTTTTACTGGATGCGTTTTATAGTAGAGGGTAAAAAACGTTTGTTTTCAAAAAAAGGTCAGTCGTTTTTTTTTGTTTATAGCGCAAAAAATAAAAAATGCACTAGTGATCAAATGATTATGATTTTCTTTGTTGTTCATTTATCTTTCATTATTCAATTGCCAGGTACAGGGGGTCCCCGACTTACAAACGACTCCTACTAACGGAGGGAAACAGGAAGTGAGAGGAAATCCACCCCTAGGAAGGGAAATTCGCTCCTGTAAGGGTTAATATGGGAAAAATGTGTCTCCACTGATGGTTTATCACTAGTCCATGTTTCCCTAACAACCCAAAACTTTCAAAATCCAATTGTCATTGGGACAGAAGGGGAGGTGAAATCTTCTGAACAGGGGCACAGACAGCAAAACAAATGTTACAGGGGTGATAATTCTTCTCTATGTTCTCTAAAAAAACTTAAATAGATTTTTTGGCTGGAGCTACACTTAAAAAAAAAATTTACCTGTTCCGACTTTCAAACAGATTCAACTTAAGAACAAACCTACAGTCCCTATCTTGTTTGTAACCCGGGGACCCCCTATATATATATTTTTTTTTTCTTCAACAGTTGACCATCTGCCTTTGCAACATGTGTATTATTGGATTGTCATTTATATATGCGTCATTGCGCTTATTGATACATCTGTCGTAAGCCCGCATGGGTCACCCAACCTTAGTACAATGCGGGTGGTCCACAAATGGTTATAGGCAACTGACAGGATAGTTTTACAGGTCCTCCCTGTTTTTAATTAGGTTATCTTGATTTCTAATGTATAGAATCTTCTCCAAAACCTCATCACCGAGTGTCGGTTCACAACTTGCACGACGCAGGAATCAGTGCTTTTACAGTGGCAGTTCCCGCATTGCATAGGACTCGCAGGCAGTTCACACTGCCCTATGCAAATTGCGCTGTCAATAGAAAGTTAATGACACCCCCAGATCAGTTCGTATATCCCAGTGCCAACTTACTGGTGCAGTAATCGGATCGCATGGGTGTGTGAACACCCATGCAATCCGATTCCAGTGTGAACCAAAATTAGGGTCCTGTGCAGTTTTGGTGCGAACGTGAATCTGTATGGCTGAATTCATGTCGCACAGACATCGCATGTGATCTGCACAGCAGTGTGATGTGAATCACATGCGATGTCTTAACATCACGCTAGTGTGAACTCAACCTAAAAAAAAACAAACAAAAAAAAAAAAAAAGACAAAAAGTTCTACAATCTGCAATATATAGAACACAGGTCCCCCTGCCACAAGGTGTTAATATAATCAGATTTTTAAGCCAATTTCCCTCCATAAAGACCGCCACTCACCTCATTCTTGCTGTGCTTGTAGGATACGTGCTGTTTCAGACTTTCTTTACGGCTGAACAGTTTAGAACATTCTTCACATTTGAACAGCTTGTCACCTGGAAGAAGACAACAGAGCCCCCTAAATTTCAGCACCAGAATAACTAGCTGCATGATTGTTATACCCACAGGTGTGCACCCCAAAGATCAAACACAAGTGTATTATACACACAAAATGTAAACTAACATTTAAAAAAGATTATATATATATATATATATATATATATATATATATATATATATATATATATATATATATATATATATATTATATATATATATATATATATATATATATATATATACATATATATATATACACACACACACACACACACACACACACACAATCTTTCACAATATTTTTTAATAAGTTTACTATTTTATTTTTAGGGGCCCGACCCCTGATGTCTCACTTTTGAGACAGAGAAAGACTGAAGACACAGATCCCCCCGCCCAGTCCTTCTCTGCAGCCTTAGCTGCACTGGACAGTGAATCAATAGCAGTGAAGGGGGCGGAGCAGGAGGTACCAACTGGATGTATGCAAAATTCCAAAAAA
Organism: Lithobates sylvaticus; assembly: GCA_028564925.1. NCBI lineage: Eukaryota > Metazoa > Chordata > Amphibia > Anura > Ranidae > Lithobates > Lithobates sylvaticus. The sequence goes on along the minus strand of CM053027.1, from coordinate 39,594,383 downwards.
GTGGTGTGCAATAAAAAAAAAAAAAAAAACCCCCACACACACAGTCCAAACAGGTAAGGATGCCCATAAGGATGATCAGTCCTGGGGTAGTCCAGTGCCGCTGCACGGGCCAGTATAAGGAGCTGTGAGCTCCAAGTGCGTAGCCCATGTTATTTCCAGATTGACAACCCTCAGCTCTGATGCCCGCCCAGTTCCGGTGACATCACTTCCGCGTTACAGGCTGGTCAGCGTGGGACACACAAAACGGCCAGTAACAAGATCATCATTTCCAGCAGCCAGTCAGGAATTTTGCATACACCCAGTTCCCCTCCCCCCCTCCCTCCTTCTCTGCTATTGACTTGTCTACAGAGGCCATGGACACCCTCTAAGGATGGCCGCCTCCTTCGTGAATACCAGTTACCAGTATTGAACGGTTTACCATCGCCATCACAGCTAACACACGTTTTTTAACCAAGGACACTACACCCTTTGGAGGGCCAGAATCCCTCTTTTCTGACTGGATAGTGAATGAATGGGAAGTGCTCTGTGCTGAGCGGCTTCCTGTTCATTCACAAACTGAAGCATAATAGACACATTTTATTATGCTTCAGATATGAATGAACACAGCGAGTAATCGGTTCATTCAAAAAAGGAAGAGCCTGGAAAAATTACACTTACTGGCCCCCTTCCTGCTCTCGATTCAGAAATATCCTTGTGTGCCTGAGTAAGGAAGGCGGCAGCGCCGCAGTGTGGGGGCCCAGGAAGCAAGGGAAAAAACTGACCGCACAGGGCGATTAGGGTGTGCATAGTAACCGGGGGGGGGGGGGTCACTCTCTGGGCACTGCTACCAATCAGAGTAAGCCTTGTATTTTTTCCAATCAACAATTCTCTGATTGGATGAGGTGAAGATTGTGACTAGCCTCGCAGACAAGTGAAGCATTATTAATATGCAAGTAAAACAGGGAGCTAACATTTAGCAACCTGGATGTATTTTGGCCACACAAACACTTGGCGAGCAACATGGAGTACATAGACACCAATTTTTTTACTTACCGTGGGATCGGATGTGACGGCTCAGGTTGCTGCTATTTCGGAAAACCTTTGAGCAAACGTTGCACTGGAAGACACGTTTGTGATCGCCGAGCTGACGCACAAATTTTCTTCTCATGCTGTGCCGTGTGCTAGATAGCAGCATTCCCCTCTTCAGGGAATTATTCCCCTGGTGGAAGGCAAACCTGCAAGAAATGAGGATTCATTAACTGTCAAATAGGCCCATATAGGATGATGCTTTGTACGAGCCTCCTGGCCTGAAGCTGCTATATAGAAACCATGATTTGGAGCGGTTGAAAAGGACGGCATGAGAGTTCATTTTTAAAACATCCTTTAAAAAAATAAAATAAAATAAAAAAAAAAAAGGGAAATATAATAATGTTTAATCACCTTCATGACCAGGCCATTTTTTGCTATTCAGCACTGCACTTTTTTTTTTTAACAAGAAAAGCACTGCGCTACTTTAACTGGAAACTGTGTGGTCATGCAACGCTGTCCCCAAATGAAATTTATATAATTTTTCATTGGTATTCGATCACCACTGGGTTTTATTTTTTGCGACACACACACACACACACACACACACACACACACACACCTTTCATCCAGTGCTGCACTGACGTTTCTGGATTCTGAGTCATGGGGAAAGCAAAAGAATTGTCAAAGGATCTACAGGAAAATGTAGTTGAATTGTATAAAACAGGAAAGGGATATAAAAAGATATCCAAGGAATTGAGAATGCCAATCAGCAGTGTTCAAATTCTAATCAAGAAGTGGAAAATTAGGGTTCTGTTGAAACCAAACCACGGTCAGGTAGACCAACTAAAATTTCAGCCACAACTGCCAGGAAAAGTCTTCGGGATGAAAAAAAAAAAAAAAAAAAACACACAAATAACTTCAGGTGAAATACAGGACTCTCTGAAAACATGTGGTGTGGCTGTTTCAAGATGCACAATAAGGAGGCACTTGAAGAAAGATGGGCTGCATGGTCGAGTCGCCAGAACAAACCATTACTATGCAAATGTCACAAAGTATCCCACTTACAACACGCCAAACAGCACAGAGACAATCCTCAAACCTTCTGGCACAAAGTCATTTGGAGTGATGAGACAAAAAAATAAAAAAAAATTAGTCTTTTTAGGCCACAACCATAAAACGCTACATTTGGAGAGGAGTCAACAAGGCCTATGATGAAAGGTCCACCATCCCTACTGTGAAACACAGAGGTGGATCGCTGATGTTTTGGGGATGTGTGAGCTACAAAGGCACAGGAAATTTGGTCAAAATTATTGGCAAGATGAATGCAGTATGTTATCAAAAATGACTGGAGGAACATTTGCATTCATCAGCCAGGAATCTGCGCATGGGACGTACTTGTACATTACAACATGACAATGATCCAAAACACAAGGACAATCTGACCCGTCATTGGCTACAGCAGATAAAATGAAGGCTCTGGATTGGCCATCTCAGTCTCCTGACCTCAATATCATTGAGCCACTCTGGGGAGATCTCAAACATGCCGTTCATGCAAAACAGCCCAAGAATTTACAGGAACTGGAGGCTTTTTGCCAAGAGGAATGGGCAGCTTTACCATCTGACAAGATAAAGAGCCTCATCCACAAAAAAACTTCAAGCTGTCATTGTTGTTAAAGGGGGCAATACACGGTATTAAGAACTGGGGTATGTAAACTTTTGATCAGGGTCATTTGGGTAGTTTCTGTTGTCATTACGATTTAAAAAAAGTATTTTTGTGTGTTATCATTCATATTCTGTGAAAAATGGCCAAGAAATCATAAAATTCTGCCAGGGTATGTAAACGTGTGTATGTGTATGTGTATGTGTGTATATATATATATATGTGTGTGTGTGTATATATGTGTATATATGTGTGTGTGTGTATATGTATATGTGTGTGTGTGTATATATGTGTGTGTGTGTATGTATGTATATATATATATATATATATATATATGTATATGTGTGTATGTATATGTGTGTGTGTGTGTGTGTGTATATGTGTGTGTGTGTGTATATATATATATATATATAACACATACACACTCCAACCTTGAACTTGCCTGAGAAACCTATTACAAATTACCCCTGTATTTAGAACTCCCACCCCAAAGACAAAAGACAACCAGTGACATCACTGCACTCGACACAAGATCGCTGGATGAAAGGTAAGTATGTGAATTTTTGCAGAGCAGGCTTTGCTCCAAGGTGGGTCGGGAGCAAGCATGGGCAGAGAGACCCTGGCCCACAGGCTTTAGCTTAATTTCTGATGCAACAGAATACCCTGAAAAACCACTGTGGTGGGTGCACCCCATAATAAATGTTTAACTTCTAAAAGATGTTCTTTATATCAATTTATTTTATATAAAGAACAAGTGTAGATACTAAATTGCAGGTCCAATAGGCCAAAATAAGGGAACTACGTACTTGGAGACAGGCATTAAGCTGTTGTTGGCAGCGGGCAGTTTTCCCAGCATCAGCTCCATGAACTTGTCATCGGAGTCGTGTGGCAGCGGTACCTCGTCAGGAGGGATTTCGGTGATGATTTCGGCCACCCGGTCGGATGGAAAAACTGGACTGTAAAGAATAGGATGATGTGCTGGGTGGGAGCAGCGGAGGGGGAGAAGCATAGATGACACAGGAACATTAGTCACATGAACAAACACACGCAGGTACCAGTAGACAGAACAGAGTGACCAGAGCAGCACAAAAGATTTTACACAAAAAAAAATAAAAAATAAAAATGCACCTTTCTTAAAGTGCTTTTAAACCAAGAAACAAAAAAGTTGAACATATTACAGCTCACTAGTCCTTAGATGTGGAGGCTGCATTCGTTCTCTTTTTTTCAAGTTTTGTTTACTTTTAATTTTACATGGTGATCCTTCAAATAACACTTATGCCCCACACACCTGGTCGCACATTTCTACCACAAAATCCGTCTGATTTTTTCTGATGGATTTTGGCCAAAACTTGTCTTGCACGCACACACACGGTCGCACAAAGTTGTCGAAAAATCCAATCGTTCCAAACGAGGTGACGTACAAAAACGTACGACGGGACTACGAAGAGACCAGTAGCCAATAGCTTCCGTGCCCAAATTTATTTTGAGAATGCGTGGCACTTTGTGCGTCGGAATTCTCTACACATGATTGGAAAAAGTCCAATCGGATTTTGTTGTCGGAAAATTTTGGGTCCTGCTCTCAAACTTTTTCCGTCGGAGCCCACACACGATCGGATTTTCCGACAACTTAATCCGATCTTACTTTTTCTGACCGTGTGTACGGGGCATTAGACCCCTTTCAAACTGAGGCACGTTTTAGCGCTAAAAAGCACATGTAAAGCACCCGAAAAGCGCCTCTCATGCCTCCCCAGTGTGAAAGCCTTGAGTGCTTTCACACCGGGGTGGTGCGCTTGCGGGACTGGAAAAAAGTCCTTCAAGCAACATCTTTGGGGCGGTATACGCCACTCCCAAAACGCCCAGCCCATTGAAATGAACGGCCCCTTTAAACCCTTTCTTCGGCTGCTAATGGGTGTTAAAAACGCCCGCTAGCGGCCAAAAGGCACCACTAAAACCAGCAGTGCTTTACAGGTAACGCCGGGTGCTTTCAGTGTAAAAAGTAGCCTTACTGTCCAGTTGTAACTACACTCCACTCTACTATATCTATGAAGCGAGCCATGGCGGCCATGTTTTTTCATCTCTGCTACATGGAATATTGATGGGACTAGTAGTTTAAGATAAGGATGTTTGCATTCGCTTTTTAGTTTTCAGGAAGTGACAAGAAATGGCATTGTCTGGAAAGATCAACATGTTAATTTTCTGTACTTGCTGAAAATCTTTAGCCCAAAAAAAAAAAAAAAAAAAAAAAAAAAAGGAAATACAAATGCATTTACCACATCTAAGGACTGGTAACCTGCGATATTTTACATTTTTGTTTATGGAGATTTAAAACTAAAGTTACTCTTCACATTTCTACTGTAATACATAAAAATGCCCTTTTTTTGGAATTTGCTTTATTTGAAAAGATGAATCATCGACTAGACAGCCAAATGCCCTTCTGAATTAAATAAATAATAATAATGGCAAGTGATACTTCCTACTGTAGGTGGCTTCTGATCTTTCAGGTGGTGATAACGGTATAAGCAACTTAGTCACTTAGTTGCCTACCACTTGCTTAAAGACCCCTTTCCTTTTCTCCACTACTGAAGCCAAATTAAAAGCACCACTCTGGGCACCACAAAATTCCCCTTGCAGTGGGGCCTGCTTGAACAACAAGGATTAAGTGCTTGTTAATTCTCGGGGGGTAGAGGAACAAGCTATAAATGCTCAACTCATTGCTCACTTTGGCAGACTTCCTCCAACCTTTTCCAAGGTGCTCTGGCCAACGGTCCCATTCTGTGGTCATCATGTACAATGCAGGGCCAGTAGTCCCGAATTGTAAATGAGATTGGCAGGGGCCCATCCACGAATCTGGGTGTCTGAAAGAGGGGAGGAGACAGAAGCCAGTGAGGAATGAGGTAAGAATTACATCAGGGATGCTCAACCTTTTGAAGAGCGAGGGCCACTTAAAAAGTGTAAGTAAACCCCCCCCTATCGTTTTCAGCCAAGGAAGCCGCGATCTTTGCCTCTGTTTAATCTACAACCGCCATGATTCTGCACATGTGACCATTGGATGGTTTGACAGTTTGGTTGAGAGCACAACCAATGGGAGTGTTACATTTACGGCACGTGCCGTAAATTAAAGCGGTTCTGCACTGCGTTTTTTTTTTTTTTGGGGGGAATATGCAAAGGATGATTAGCTAAATTGGGGGACTCACCTGTTCCATCTTCCATCTCGATCGCAGCCGGTTTTCCTCCGATAAAATTCTTTATATTCTGCTTTTCTGCTGGGGGCCATCTTGCCTGTGGGCATGTGAAACCCCACAGGCACTTTAGATGGCCCAGCATGGACCGCCGTTACTGCGCCGAGCTCGTGCGTGCGCAGTAACGGCAAAGTGCAGCTCACGTTCTCCGAAATCTTGCGAGATGTCGGCACATCTGCCGAAATCTCGCGAGATTTCGGAAGATGCGTCCGAAATCTCCCGAGATTTCGGAAGATACCCGCACAGACTCCTGGGATCAATGACACCAGATCCCAGGAGACAGTGCGGCGTGACGAGGATCCCCGCACAGACCCCGCCCACCGCCGCAGAGACAGAGGACAGGAAGTCATCGATTACAAGGTAAGTGAAAAAAAAATAAATAAAAAACACACACATTTCATTTAGTACTCTTTGCCTGATTTGGAAGGCAAAGAGATTTACTAAATGAAATGTGTGCAGAACCGCTTTAAACTGTTTTAAGTAATTTGGTAACTGGCCTCGGACGACAATGAACTATGGGGTTTTACCACTCCCCAAAAACAGCAAATGTAAATGAGCCCTTAGTCCCTATAATGCTGCTTTCAGACTGATGCGCTGCGGTTTACCTGCCACGTGGATGCAGCGCAGTGCACCTGGGGGTTTCCAGCAGGTTAGCTGTGCTTTGCCATAGACTATGATTACATCTTGTGGGTGTGGTGCACTTTCTGAAAGCACACTAAACCCACAGGAGATAATAGAAGTCTATGGTTCAGTGCAGCTAACCCGCAGGAAAGCCACAGGTGCACTGCGCCTGCAGATCAGTGTGAAAACAGATCAATAACCCTTATTTATAAGTGCTAATATGCCCATTGCAAAAGTGCAGTGCATGTGATGTTTAATACACTGACCTTTTCCCCTTCCAGCTTCTTGTCTCCAGGCTGCTAGAAAAGTCCCAGGCGAAATGCACTTGGAATCACTCCGCCTGGGACAGGAGTCGCACTACAGAGGAAGCCTCGGCTTATGCGGCTCCTGCTCCCTCCGCTGCCAGCGCTGGCTCCATGCATTCTGATGCTCTGGTATGGTGGGTCAGCAAATCGTTGATCGCAATCTGGGCTTGCTGACCCACCATCCCAGAGCATGGGCATGCACTTGGTTTGAGGCTGTGGGCCACAGGTGGAGCACTATTAATTACATCATTTTTTTTTTGCCCCTAGACCAAACAAGCATTTAACCCTAGCAGTTAGGCTTACTGCATGTATACTTTTTTATTTTTAATTGTGGAGTTCAGCTTTAGATACTTGGTATTTCAGGATATTGGGACTCTCCTTCCAACCACAATGAAGTCTTGAGAGCCAAGTTGCAGGGGAGGGGTAAAGAGAAGGTTAGTGTACGCAGTGGGTAGAAAAAAAGGGGTTGCATTGGTGGAGGTGGGAGAAAATAAATGTTACAGATTCACCTTAATGTGGTTGGTAAAGTATGAAGGCTTTTTACCTTCACTCATTCTATGAAAAATCTTCAGTGTGCAGCTGCCCCCCCCCCCCCCAATACTTACCTAAGCCCGATATCAAACCAGCAAGGTGCACGAGACCCGAGTCTCTTCCTCCCGATTGGCTGAGATGCAGCATCAGGAGCCATTGGCTCCCGTTACTGCCAATCACAGCCAGTGAGGCGGAAGCAGGGGGCGGGTCTGAGACGCATCTTATGGACACAGAGAGCCGACTCGGGAGCGAGCATGCGCAATTGCCCCCCAATGCAAGCGGCTTGCTAGGGGGGGAACTCAGCAAGGGGGAAGGGGCCCAGAGCGCCGGTGGGGGACCCCGAGATGAGGAGGATCGAGGCCGCTCTGTGCAAATCCACTACACAGAGCAGGCAAGTATAACATGTTGGTTTTGTTTTCACATAAAAAAAAAAAAAATAATAAAAATGATTCCTTTACAATCAATTTTGGCTTAGGGTCTGTAGACACAATAGGAAGTGTTTTTAGACAGTTATCAGCCAAAACAAGTGTCCCCATTGGAAGATTTGTCCCTTCTTCCTGTTCAGTCCAAGAGGTTACATTTAGCTAAAAGGTTGTTTGTTTTTGCCTTAGCCAACCAAAAAATATATAATATATACATTTATAATATATATATATATATATTTATTTGTATATATATATATAATATATAATATATATATATATATATATATATATATATATATATATATATATATATATAATCTCATCACCTTTAACCTCCCTGGCGGTATTCCCGAGTCTGGCTCAGGGCAGGAATTTCACTTCCAAAAGCGGTAACCTCAAGCCAGACTCGGGCTTGCATTGCAGGATACAGGGGGAGTTACTTACCTTTTCCCCTGGATCCTGCGATGTCTCCCCGCTGTGTGAGCGAGCCGTCTGCTCGCTCAATTTACACAGTGCCGAGTGCCGCTGAGCTCCGTTCCCTGCGATGTTACGACGCACGGGAGCGTAGATCGGCGCCAAATTAAAAAAAGTTTAAAAACACACATACACATACAGTACTGTAATCTTACAGATTACAGTACTGTATAAAAAAAAAAAAAAAAAAATACACATCCCTTTGTCCCTAGTGGTCTGCCCAGTGCCCTGCATGTCATTTTATATAATAAAAATATTTTTTTCTGCCTGGAAACTGGAGATTGTCCATAGCAACCAAAAAAAGTGTCCCTTTATGTCAAAAGTGGTTTTAGACCAGCTAGAAAACAGCGATAATAAATTAGAATCGCAATTTATCATCAAACACTAAATTTAATGACAGCGACTATTCTGCAACTGAGCAAATTTCAGTGTTTTTGATTTGATTACATTATTGAATCATTTTTATATATATTTTTTTATTATATTATAATTTATGATTTTGTGTTTCAAACTTTATCATACCCGGGATGTCTACTAGACTCTGGTTCGGACAGATTTAAGTGAGTTATTCATAAGAATTGCATGCCTACAATATAAAAACGTTTTCAGCACTAAATTCCAGACAGAATCATACCGCCAGGGAGGTTAATATTCAAATCTCTCTACCTGAAGGGCTGTCATCCTGGACAATCACAAGAGGAACGTTGCCCTTCGTGCCTTTGGATTTCCTTCCTTTCTTCGGCTTCTTCTTAGGCACCTCTGTATTAGCGGGCGGATTGCTGCATATGATGGGCTGCTCGGGTGGCGCGCTTCCGGCTTCTCCCTCTGTGAAAGGCGGCTCACAGGACTCGGATGGAGAGATCGCCTTTGCTTGTTCCAGGTGGCTTAATAAATGTTCTAAATTGGAAGACGAAGAGGGTTATGTCAGATGGACATCTTATATTGCTGATCAGCACTCACTGCAAGATTCGAGGTGAGATGGTAAAAAACGGGGAGGGCACTTAAAACCTCATGGGTTAGGGAAAATTGAACATTCATATATCAAAACTTCATACCAACCAGTATACGAGGCGTGTTTAAAAAGATCGGTGAATGGTCCGATATCTCGACGGCAACATGGGTCAGGTGGGTGCACACACATACACATGGCTATCCAGAGACACGCTTGAAGCGCCACCAAAGCATGGAGTACACGTGACCATCAGGGTAATCCTGCTGTGGGCATCGAACGCAGTTAGTGTGAGAGGTAGGGTCAGCGGCGGCTGGTGCTCAATTTTTGGGTGGGTGCAAACAAACTGAAAAATACGGCACCCCCCCCCCCCCCCCCCCCATCAATTGCAGCCTCACTGTGCCCCAAACGCCACGAATTGTGCCCCCCGCCGTCTGCACAGCTCCTCGATGTCTTCTCCCGTCCTCTGCTATGCAGATCACAGCGCCTGTCGTTTCAGCCAATCAGGTGACGGGTAACAGATCCGAGGACCTGATTGGCAGGGAGGTGGTTTAGTGTTAGAAAAGCGAATTAATGTTCTCTTTTCCTAACACAGCCAGTATGGCGCTCGCAGGTCACCTTTTTTGAGGCCAATTAGAGCCTATGGCCCTGCACCCGAAAAAGGGAGCCTGAATAGGGGGGGGGGGGGGGATGCATGAATCTATCTATTGGTGCTAGAGGGGGTGGCAGGAGAGAGGGGTCGGCGCCCATGTGCCCTTATGGACGCACCGCCACTGGGTAGGGTCACAGTGCAATGGAGCAACGAGTGAACATCAAGTTGTGCTTCAAATTGGGGAAACCGGAGATGCATGAAATATTGGTGCAAGTGTACGGGACGGAAGGCGTGAGCAAAGCATGTTTACGACCCGATTCAAATGCTTTCGCGACAGGAAGGAAACGACTGCGGATGAGCCGCGTTCGGGTCGGCTGTCGGCGACAAGCAGAACACCCCCAGACATGATCAAGCGAGTGTGACAAACGCAGGCAGGAGATCGGTGACTGACTCTACGATTTTTGGTGGAGGAATTGGGCATTAGCAAGGACGCGGTGCGCTCCATTGTCCACAAAGAATTGGGTAAGCGGAAGATCTGTTTCCCAGTTTGCTGAGAGACGAAAAGAAAGCAAAAACAGATGGAAACCTCTGGGAGATTATCATCATGTGTGACCAGAAAAACTGACCTTTATTTTTGTTTTTTATTTTTTTAACTGTACCTTTTGTTTTTCTTCTCATTTTGTCTAGTTCCTGGATCTGGGGATTGCGGATATGGGCGGGGTTGGTGTGGCTATTTCATAATTTCCTCTTGTTCCGCGCGGTTTCCTGGGATCTTTTGTGCTGCTTCCCAGGAGTCTGTGCGGCGGCCTAGCGCGAGTTATCGCGCGATTTAGAAACCTGAAGTGCCGTCAAGCTAGGTTGCCATCTCAATGGGGCGGGACTCCCGACGCAGCCGCCTGTTGCGACGGCGCTCCGAATTATAGTTACTGCGCATGCGGGAGATCGGGATACAATGCGCAGTGCATTCTGGTACACCAGCGACACTGTATCCCAGAAGAGGATGCCTGTGGGCTTCACATGCCCATAGGCAAGATGAGAACCGCCCACAAGACTAAATCTAATTTGTTTTTGTTTTTTTAGAGAGAAAATTGACATATGAATGACTTTAAAACTACAGCTAGTGAGTAATAACTTTAAAGGACTTAATGCTCTTCATTGTAACCAAAAAATAAATAAAAAAAATATTTTAGGCAGTGGAACCCAGCTTTAAAGCCTCTGTATTTATTGCTGAGACTACATGGCCTATGACCAGGTGCCACTGCTCATGCATGTCCTGCATTAGGGTTTATTCGCATGGGTGCAGGACCCCTAACAGCATGCAAGGCAGGTTATGTTATTCAATGGAGATGCAGTGGCTGTAAGGACTGACCTGAACATCGGAGTGATAGGTACACAGACGGATGCACAGCCACATATGCAGACAGTGTGCACCTGAGGACTTGGGGACTTGCAGCTGTCCCTACATGCCTGATGCTGCTGCATCTTCACTGACTAACAAAGGCTGCCTGCTTGCAGCTCCACACAAACAAAAGGCTCTTGCACATTGTATGAGCCTCTGCTCCTATGTGAATGAGCCCTTCCTTCTCTGTTGCTGCCTGCGCAGGTCTGCAACGGAACCGACCCCGGAAAAAAAAAAAAAAAAAAAGGGGATCTTTGGACTGGCTCAGCGAAGAAAGGCAAGCTTTTAAAGAAGAAGCAGAAAGTTAAGTGCCCAGCTAAGCTGCTACAATGACTAACATTTTAGGGTTTTGTAAAGGAAAGTTATAAGTTCTGTATATAATTGTATTCTATTTTGTAAGTATTGCACACTACACTCACTGTGCACACAGCACTAATAATGTTTTCATTATATGTTTGAATTCTTTCGAGTCCTGATTAGAATTAGCCTGCCTATGTTACGCCCCTTGTTACCATAAAAGTATAATTGTAATATTAATGTGATACCCACGTAATCATGTGTATAAAAACCTTTAATTGCATCATAATAAAGCAGAGCAGTTATTTGGAAAGATGTGGAGTGTATCTTTTGTGTCTGTTCCCTACTGCAGTAGTTATTAATTTGGAACCACTAATCAATATGAGGATAGGAGTTGCCCATCTATAAAATTTCCATGTCAGGTTTAACCACTTCAATACAGGGCACTTTCACACCCCTTCCTGCCCAGGCCAAAAATGTCAGTTTTCAGCGCTGTTGCACTTTGAATGGCAATTGCGCAGTCATACAACACTGCACCCAAACTCAATTTTTATCATTTTGTTCACACAACTAAAGCTTTCTTTTGGTGGTATTTAATATCACCACTGGGTTTTTTATTTTTTGCGAACTAAACAAAAAAAAAAAAAAAAAGACTGAATATTTAAAGTAAATATTATAAGAGTTTCTTCGTTTTGGTTTTTAAAATTTTGCAAATAAGTTTTTTTCCTAAAAGTTAGCCCAACATGTATTCTGCTACATTTTTTTGGTGAAAATTATTTTTAGTCTGTAGAAAAGTTATAGAGTCCACAAACTATGGTATACATCTAGAAATCGATCAATCCTGATGTACTGACGGCCTATTTCTTGAGGCTCTAAAATGTCAGGACAGTACAAATACCCCCCAAATTACCCCTTTTTTGAAAGTAGACAGTCCAAGGTATTTAGTAAGAGGCGTGGCAAGCTTTAAGCTGTCATTCTTCATTTTCCCAAAAATTATGACAAAATGTGAAATATTTACAATTTTTTTTACATACGACTAATAACTGGTGTGGCGGTGATCAGGGACACCAAATGATGACCATACGGTACAAAAAAACCATTAAAAAAAAAATGTAAAAAGTTATACATTTTGTGTAAACACACTGACCAGAGCAATATAAAAATGTTACCATAGTAACATTGTACTACTCTGGGGAAGTGATCAGGATTTTTTTTGTTTTACATAATAATGTTTGCTTATAGCAGTGAATTACCATATTTATCGGCGTAAAAACACGCACTTTTTTCCCCCCTAAAAATCAGGGGGAAATCGTGGGTGCGTGTTATACGCCGATCCCCCGTCGATTGTCAGCCTCCCGGCCTTTCTTGCAGCTTTCGGCCGCTCTCGCCGACTTTCGGCCGCTCTCGCAGTCCCGCCGAGAACAGCTGAAAGCCATCGAGCGCCGCCGAGATACACAGGACATCCGGCTCTGTATCTCGGCAGCGCCATTTTTAAAACGTAAATGACACTGGGGCAAGGCTGCAATGACAAGATTGCAGATGGGTGCTGACAAGGCTGCAGATGGGCGCTTAAATGTAGGTTCTTTCCTTAAACTTCCCTCCTAAAAGTTTGTTTCCTTAAAATTCCCAGATAAATACGGTACATTGCTATAAGCAAGCATTTTAATGAATGAAACCGATTGTTTTGTTGTGATTAGCTGTGATTTGGCGAAGCTAATCACATGGTACAGATAGGTTGTGATTGGTCAATTTGATCACATGGGACACAGGGCCAATCACAGCTAGCAACACAATTGTACACAATGGATGGCATGAAAAGGTCATGTGACATGCTGCGATTGGTCACATCAGTCACATGGTACTGGCAGCAAGCCGGTACACTGATCAGTTATCTGTGGACAGCAGTTGACAGATCTGATAGGATGTCATATGACTTCCAGTCAGAATGGGAAAGCTACCGCCCAGCCAGGTGGGAAGGTGTTAAACACTAACCGCTTGCCGCCCATCCACAGTACCTTTACTGCGGGTGGGCGGCACAGGGCGTGGATGGTTTACATGTACGCCATCCAGCCTGTCCTGGGTTAGAGGCATGCATGAGTGTGCCCCCTGCTGTTACTGGCTACAGCAGGATTTGGTCAGCAGGTCCTGGCCAATGACTGAGACCTGCTGATCACCTGTAGCCAATCACAACACAGAGTGCTGCGTTTTCAGACACACAGGGCTCTGTACACAGATCAGCAAAGCAGGGAGAAAGAAAACAAAAAAAGACAGCCAGTTCACTTAGTATGCATTACACGTGTTAGGCACACAGTTAACCCCCTGATTGCCTCTAGATATTAACCACTTCCAAGCCAGTGTCATTAGTACAGCATTATCACTGATCACTGTATATTAGGGTCACTATTGATGTCAGTGTACCTCCCAATAGCAAAAAATGCCCTGAAGTTGTTGGTGGCAAGGTGGAGAGTTTTCCGGCTTTACTGAGACACTTCCATTTTACCCTAAACAAGCAGGGCGACGTGCCCTTTAGCCTAGGTTCACACTGGTGTGTGCTAAAACACTGCATGCGATTTGCACAGTTTGAGACACGCATTTTGGATGGCTTAAATCGCATCTGTACCATAATGGTTCATGACCTTTTTCTCTCCGCACCTGAATCGCATCACGTGGGTGTTCACACCCACGTGATGCGATTCTGGCAAATCGCATTGTGTTTTGCGATCTGTTTCAGGGTGTCAATTTAACAATGACACCCGCAGCAGATCGCATGGACGCCATGCGATTGCAATGCATGAAACGCACAGGATTCGCTGCATTTCCTGCATCTCATCAGTGTGAAAAAAAAAAAAAAAAAAAAACTGACCCCTAAACCATTATAAAGTATCCTTTAACCAGTCATAACATCAAAGATCAGAACATTAGTTGACAAGTAATACCGGTTAGCAGGTTGGGTTCGAGGAAGGTGGTGTTGCACACTTTACACACCCACTCGCACGTTTCCACATGGATGATATCGCTGTTCTCCTGACAGGTAACTGAAAGAGAAAACAATATTACTTTAGAATAACCACAAAATATTCTCAAAGTTTAACTGAATGCAAAATGTGAATATAGTGAGAGGGTTAGATTCTGACACATTTTTACTGCTGTCCGTGTTGGACATTCCCCCTCTGGCATAGGATGGTCCCTCAATGGCAACATGTTCAATGCATGGGGGAGGAAGAGGCTGCAGAGACTGGTCTAGCAGCACAGAGGAGAAAAAGGAAGTAAATCTTTTTTTGTTCCCCTAAACCAGGCAACCTCGGCCTTCCAGTTGTGTTGAAACTACCAATCCCATCATGCCTGATTGTCAGGGTCTTGTAGTTTCAAAACAGCTGGAGGGCCGAGGTTGCCTAACCCTGACCTAAACATTAGCAATTAAAAAAGGATAAGTATCACTAATCCGGTTGGGCTGTGAACCTTGGTGAACTATATACACTCTTATGCCGCGTACACACGGTCGGAATTTCTTTTTCTGTCAGAATTTCCAACAGACTTTGGATTGAGAACCTGGTCTCGGATTTTCCGATCGTGTGTATGCAATTCCGACACACAAAATTCCGACGCATGCTTGGAAACAATTAGACGCATGCTCAGAAGCATTAAACTTCCCTTTTATAGTGCAGTCGAACGTTTAAGGCGTGGTGTTATTGACCGTCGGAATTTGGTGTGACCGTGTGTAGGCAAGACAGTTTGAGCGAAATTCCGACGGGAAAACCATCAGAGCTTTTTCCGACGAGAATTCCAACCGCGTGTACGCGGCGTTAAAGTTCAAATCCAGTGTCTAAACTGCTGGCAACAAAAGTGAGTACACCCCTAAGTGAAAATGTCCAAATTGGGCCCAAAGTGTCAATATTTTGTGTGGCCACCATTATTTTCCAGCACTGCCTTAACCCTCCTGGGCATGGAGTTCACCAGAGCTTCACAGGTTGCCACTGGAGTCCTCTTCCACTCCTCCATGATGACATCACAGAGCTGGTGGATGTTGGAGACCTTGCGCTCCTCCACCTTCCATTTGAGGATGCCCCACAGATGCTCAATAGGGTTTAGGTCTGGAGACATGCTTGGCCAGTCCGTCACCTTTACCCTCAGCTTCTTTAGCAAGGCAGTGGTCATCTTGGAGGTGTGTTTGGGGTTGTTATGTTGGAATACTGCCCTGCGGCCCAGTCTCTGAAGGGAGGGGATCATGCTCTGCTTCAGTATGTCACAGTACATGTTGGCATTCATGGTTCCCTCAATGATCTGTAGCTCCCCAGTGCCGGCAGCACTCATGTAGCCCCAGACCATGACACTCCCACCACCATGCTTGACTGTCGGCAAGACACACTTGTCTTTGTACTCCTCACCTGGTTGCCGCCACACACGCTTGTCACCATCTGAACCAAATAAGTTTATCTTGGTCTCATCAGACCACAGGACATGGTTCCAGTAATCCATGTCCTTAGTCTTCAGCAAACTGTTTGCCGGCTTTCTTGCGCATCAGAAGAGGCTTCCTTCTGGGACGACAGCCATGCAGATCAATTTAATGCAGTGTGCGGCGTATGGTCTGAGCACTGACAGGCTGACCCCCCCCCCCCCCCCCAACCTCTGCAGCAATGCTGGCAGCACTCATACATTTATTTCCCAAAGACAACCTCTGGATATGATGCTGAGCACGTGCACTCAACTCCTTTGGTCAACCATGGCGAGGCCTTTTCTGAGTGGAACCTGTCCTGTTAAACAGCTGTATGGTCTTGGCCACCGTGCTGCAGCTCAGTTTCAGGGTCTTGGCAATCTTCTTATAGCCTAGGCCATCTTTATGTAGAGCAACAATTCTTTTTTTCAGATCCTCAGAGTTCTTTGCCATGAGGTGCCATGTTGAACTTCCAGTGACCAGTATGAAAGAGTGAGAGCGATAACACCAAATTTAACACACCTGCTCCCCATTCACACCTGAGACCTTGTAATACTAATGAGTCACATGACACCGGGAGGGAGGGAATGGATAATTGGGCCCAATTTGGAAATTTTCACATAGGGGTGTACTCACTTTTGTTGCCAGCGGTTTAGATATTAATGGCTGTGTGTTGAGTTATTTGAGGGGACAGCAAATTTACACTGTTATACAAGCTGTACACTCACATGAAAAGATAGAATAAAATACTTACAAAAATATGGGAGGGGTGTACTCACTTTTGTGAGATACTGTATATACACACACACACCTCTATCCATGAACATCTATAGGCTAACCATCAGCCCTATCCCTGAGCTCTTTGCTGTCCTGCCCAAAGTAACACAGCCCTTGCAAATCAAGACCACATCCAGCTCCTAATGCACATGCACACTGTTCTACCCACCGATTCTTATGGATGATCCGTACTCATGGCGGCCTTCAGCCATCTAGGGAGGGCCAGTCCTTAAACCATAAGAATGAACTGCACATGCACAAATAGGAGCTGGACACAGCCAGGACTGGTTCCTACAAACGTGGTGCGGCTCTGGGCAGAGCTGCATAGTGAAAAACCCAGTGGCAATGCTGGAGGTAAGTGTTTATGTAGGTGGCTGCCACTTGGCTGGCAGGGGAAAAAAAAAAAAAAAAAAAAAAAAAATCAGGCTCATAGGAATTTATATATTTACATAACGGACATCTGCTGGAGCACTTTACCTCTTATTCCCAAATGCTGTAGGGGGCAGTGTGGTCTGCATTCAGCACATCAGACACAGCTCCTTATATTTTTCTGTATTTGGACAAACTTTATGTGAAGTGTACAAAAGTACACTGCATTCATGTTGCTGTACAGCAGAGCGATGTGCTGCTGTACAGTGCCATGAGATTCATGCTGCATTGAAGTTCCGGGTTGTGCTGCAGTGTGAATAGGACACAGGAAACAATGGTTTTCTGTGTGTACTTGCGGTATAAGGCGTTTTACAATGCATTAAAAAGCCAATCACTGCACTTTTCAAAAATGAGCCCTTATTGAACATGGAAGAGTCTCAATAAAGTTGAGCCAACATTTTACCTGAGCAGCGCTTCCTTGCACCGGACGAGTATGCTGCAAGAGGACGAGCAGCCTTCCTTCTTTTGGATTTGGATGAGGTGATCTGGTTGTTTTTTGAAGACGTTGCGCTGACCTCTTTCACAGGTTCACTTGCCAAAAACTCCACCTCTGCGTACAAAAAAATAAATAAATTATATATATTTATTTATTTAATGTGAACCCGTGCTGAAAAAAAACAAAATGTGACACCATGCCCCAACAACAGGGAAAAGTGTCTGGTAGCAGCTAAATATGAAATAAAAACTAGCCCTGCCTATGTTGTAAGAAATTAAGGGGATATCACCTGGAGATGAAAAAATTAAAATCTAAACCCATAAACAAAAAAATTGAGATTCGGTGGCTGTATTAGTTTTTAGAATAAAAAATTTAACAACAACTTTGTCCACCAATGCAGCCTGTGTCCCCCCCCCCCCCAGTGCAGCATGTGACCCCCCCCCCCCCCCCAGTACAGCCTGTGTCCCCCAGTACAGATTGTGTCCCCAATGCAGCCTACCTGTGCAGGGGAGGAGAGCCGCCGCCACCTTTCTGATTAGAGCGGCAGGGGAACATAACCGCTTTCGTTTCAATAGCTGTTTGTTCCCCGCCGCGCACTGTCATATACAGCCCCTCCCCCTTGTCCGAGTCACTTTGATAGACAGATCACCCGTCCAATCCTGGGTCAGGTGATCTGTCTATCAAAGTTTCCCGGACAAGGGGGAGGGGCTGTATATGACGGCGCGCGGCGGGGAACAAACAGCTATTGAAACGAAAGCGGTTATGTTCCCCTGCCGGCCGATCTAATCAGACAGGCAGCGGTGGTGGCTAGGAGAGGAGGAGGAGGAGGAGGAGGAGGAGGAGGAGGAGGAGGAGGAGGAGGCGGAGGAGGAGGAGGAGGAGGAGGAGGAGGAGACTCGCGAGACCTTAAAATCCACTCGCAAAATGCGAGCAGCGAGTGGATTTTTTGAGGTCTGACTTGCTACATATTTTTGGTAAAAAAAAAAAAAAAAAATGTGTAAATATATATATATATATATATATATATATATATATATATATATATATATATATATATATATATATATATATATATATATATATATATACACATACACACACACACACACACACACACACACACACACACACACACACATCTCTGTCTAAACAGATGAAGATATTTATTATAGTAAAAAATATTGGGGGTTATTTACGAAAGGCAAATCCACTTTTCACTTCAAGTGCAGTAGCTCTAAATCTGAGGGGTAGATCTGAAATGAGTGGAAGCTCTTCTGATTTTATCATCCAATCATGTGCAAGCTAAAATGCTGTTTATTTTCTTTGCATGCCCCCCTCGGATCTACATCGACTTTACTTCCAAGTGCACTTGCAGTGCAAAGTGGATTTTCCTTTAGTAAATAACCCCCCCTTTCTTGTTAAAAAAAAAAAAAAACCCCCATTGTGTTTTTTTCAAAATTGACTCTCTTTATAGCGCAAAAAAGAAAAAAGGGGGACATCCGCGGGACATCCTCCCAGAACCTTGCTCCCGCGCGCCCCCTGAGGCGCACTCTCGGAAACATCCGTGATCTGGACCCGGCGCATCACAGTAAACGGCCGCTTACCACGTGATCGCTCCGTCAAATGACGGAGCGAACACATGTAAACAAACCGGCGTCACGTCATGACGCCGGTTCCTCCTTCCTCTCTCTGTACCGATCGGTACAGTGAGAGGGGAGAAGTGGAGAGGGGGAGAGATGGGCACAGCGCTGTGGGCTGGATGTGTAGTGGCCACAGCGCTGGTCAGTGCCTGCACTGTAATACTCTGCCATAAAATGTTAATAGAAACAAAAGAATTTATTTATTTTTTACTGAATTTTCAGTCTTTTTTTATTTATAGCGCAAAAAATAAAACAGCAGTGATTAAATACCACCAAAATAAAGCTCTATTTGTGTGAAAAAAAGGACAAAAAAAAAAAATCATTTGGATACAGTATTGCATGACTGAGTAATTGTCATTCAAAATGTGAGAGCGCCGAAAGCTGAAAATTGGTCTGGTTAGGAAGGGGGTTTAAGTGCCCAGTGGGTAAGTGGTTAAGGGGGCAAATCCTTCCAGGGCTAAAGTGGTTAATGCATTAAAAAAAAAAAATGCATTATCCCCCCCCCCCCCCCCCCTTAGAACCACATCAACCTCCTTTAAAACCCAAATCAATTCTCTATCCCCTCCCCTCTTCCGTGCTTCAATCTTTAGAAGTCCAGAGAGTGTGAGCAGAGGCAACGCAGGTCTCCAACAGATATTTGGGACCTGGCAGAGACCCCGCTTTATGTATTGGCCTTCTATGTACACATCTCCTGAATTATATGAAGTCCCATTGGAACCCACCATTGTGACAGGGCATAGGAGGCTTCAGCAGAGGTTTTTCCATCTTCCTTGCATAGAAAGCGGCGTACCACACTCGCAGCTCTGTGCCAGCCGCAATGTCCTGGGAGGTAGTGAAAAAGATGTCGTCGCCATGCTGGAATGCGGTCAGGTTCTGGTGGCGGAATTCCGTTGCCGGTCTCACCAGCATCATCCAGTTACATTCATACTCACTAGAGGTGTCAAACAGCATCATCATTCCATCCTTCTGAAACACCTATGGCAGAAAAACAAAAAGGAGATCATTTCACTGAAAAAAAAAAAAACAAACACACTTTTTACCTTTACACACGATCTGAATTCTCGTCGGAAAAGCCTTGGATGTTTTTTCCAACGGAATTCCGCTCAAGCTTGTGTTCCCTACACACGGTCACACCAAATTCCGACCGTCAAGAACGTGGTGACGTACAACACTACGAAAATGAAGTTCAATGTTTCCAAGCATGCGTCGAATTGTTTCCGAGCATGCGTAGGAATTTTGCGCGTCGGAATTGATACAGACGATCGGAATTTCCGATAGAAACTTTTTCCGTCAGAAAAAAGTTTCGAACATGTTCTCAAAATTTTGCTGGCGGAAATTAGGATGCAGTAAAAGTCGGATGGAGCATACACACGGTCGCATTTTCCGACGAAAAGCTCTCATTGGTCTTTTGCTGGCTGAAATTCCGATTATGTGTACGCGGCATTAGTCTCGGATGTTATCATAAAAGGCAGCACAGGAGCGGAGGAGGGATCCAGGGGGGGCCCCCCCTTGTCACTTCCAGAATGTTCTGCACTGAATGACATTGAGGAATGACAACACTAATAATCCTCCTCCTCAATGTACACAGCAATGCAGCTCTGCAGTCCTAAAGGTTAGAAGTGCTGAACAGGGTGACAAAAGGTAGTGAATTTACTGTCGGGCATTTAGTGCTGTCATTCTGTCAGGAAAAGTCCCATTCAATGGCAGGATCACCAGGTTTTAATCAACACCTTGCCACCTAGCGAATAGTGAAATGACGGCTGGCGAGAGCGCCGTTCTGGAACGGAGTTATATGACATCCTACCAGAACGCGCCTCTCATGGGGTTGGCAGTAGCCCGATCTGTCACAGCCGATGACTGATCACTTTACTGGCCCGCTGCCAGTACCATGTGATCGCTGTGACCAATTACAGCAGATCACATGACAGTTGTATACAACGGATGGCTTCCTTTCATGCCAGCCATTGTATACAAGTGCGTTGCTGGCTGCGATTGATCACATGGTACATACAGGGCCAATCATAGCCCATCTGTACCATGTGATTAAGCTTTGGCCAATCACAAGACACTGAATGAACCAGTTTCATTCAGTAAAAATGGTAAGGAAGGAAGGAAGGAAGGAAGGAAGGAAGGAAGAAAGAGAAAAATAAAAATTTTGTTAAAAAAAGAAAAAAAAAAAAAAAAAAAAAGAGAAAAATAAAATAAAAATACACAACAAAAAACATATTCATGCCTTTTATTAAATACCTAGGATTGTCTAGATTTAAAAAATAAAAATAGGATAATTTGGTCCTCAAGAAATTAGATAGTCCGTCAGTATTGATCAATTTATGTACCATAGTTTGAGGACTCTATAACTTTCCTACAGACTAAATATACACGATTTCAGTTATTTTCACCAAAGAAAATGTAGCTGAATACATTATGGCCTAAATTTATGAAGAACAATTAGATATTGTATTGGAACAATTAGTAACAGAAGTGAAGAAGCCTTTTTATTTTTATATTTATTTTTTCTTATTTATTTTACATTGTATGTAAACATCCCTTGTAATGAGAGAAAAAAAAAAAAATGACAGGACCTCTTAAATATGAGATCTGGGGTCAAAAAGACCTCAGATCTCATATTTACACTAAAATGCCATGGAGCCGAGCGGGGGGCCATCTTCACCTCACTCGGCAGCCAGGCATCCATGGTAAAGGACGCAATCGTCTCCGGCGGGTCTGGTAAGCGGGAAGGGGGTGAACGCTAAGCTCGGCGGGAGGGGGGTGGACACCTCTCCCGCCCCCGATAAAAGTGATCTTACGGTGAATCCACTGCAGGAGACCACATTTATCCTAAAAATACTGGGGCAGCTTGTATTTAGCATCAAAGTACCGACGTACGGGTACATCGTTTTGCGTGAAGTGGTTAAATACCACAAAATGAAATCTCTATTTTTGTGAAAAGAAAAAAATAAATAAAAAAAAAATCATAAAAATGTCATCTGGGTACAGTGTTGTATGGCCGTGCAATTGTCATTCAAAGTGCGACAGCGCTGGAAGATGAAAATTAGTCTGGGCAGGAAGTGGGTGAAAGTGTCCAGTATTGAAGGGGTTAAACAAGTGAAGAAGTTAAAAAATAAAAAATCTAAAAAAGGGAGGTGTGCAAATTTACTTTGCATGCACGTTTTAACTGATGCTTTTTACATTTTGCCTAATGTTCTCTTGTAAATAAATCATTTACATCATTTTTAATTAAAAACATGATTTATGAATGGAGGACAGGCGGATGATTAAGAGGTCTGCCCCCTCCTTACATAGTAGCTATAGTACGGTCTCTATGACTAATGGGTTCTGGGCGCTGTCCCAAGCTCTGTTTATGTGAGTTTGGGATATCGCCCGCAGTTCTATTAAACCCTGGCGCACCAGAGGATTGCGGCAGTTGGACATGGGTGGAGAAAGATGTCACCTAATAGAAGAGACATCAGACAAGGGACACATTCTACTAACTAGGTTATGTCCCTTGTGATGATTTTTGTATTTTCCATGTTGGCTGCACTTAGGTTTTAAAGCGGAGTTCCACCCAGAAATGGAACTTCCGCTGATCCGGTTCCTCCGGTGTCACATTTGGCACCTTTCAGGGGGGGGGGGGGGAGCAGATACCTGTCTAATACAGGTATTTGCACCCACTTCTGGCGAAAGAGTGCTGCAGAATCCACGGCAAACTATGCCATGTCCGCCCCCCCCCCCCTCCGCTGCCTTCTGGGAGACACACGGGTCCTAGAAGACAGCAGGGACCATTCAGAAAACGCAGCGTGACTCGCGCATGCGCAGTAGGGAACTTCTCGATTCCCTTACTGAAGATGCCGGCTCCTCCACCCGGAGCCAAGGGACTGGTTGACTTCAGGTGCGGACATTGCGGGATCCCTGGACAGGTAAGTGTCCTCATTTTAAAAAAAAAAAGTCAGCAGCTGCAATATTTGTAGATGCTGACTTTTAAAAAAAAAAAAAAAAAAAATTCCCAGCGGAACTCCGCTTTAAGGGCTCTGGTAAAAGTCACTTTTGGGAAAAGAGTTTAAGCCCTGGTTCACACTAATGCGATGCGGGAAACGCACAAGATTTGCCGTGTTTCCCCACATTGCTTGCCAATTACACGGCGTCCATATGATCTGCTGCGGGTGCCAGAATCGCATTGCATGGTGTGAACACTAATGAGATTCAGGTGCGGGAAATTAACCACTTCAGCACCAGAAGATTTTACCCCCCTAATGACCAGAGCATTTTTTGCAATTTGGCCTCGCTTTAACTGACAATTACATGCTGTACCCAAACAAAAAAAAAAAAAGGACCGACAATTACTATAATTACTGACCCCCAGATCCCGCCCCACCCCCTGTGTGAAATGGTAAGGGGGTACAAAAATACCCCTACCATTTCACCAAAAAAAAGTGACAAAAAAAAAAAAAAAAATGGTAAAAATGACAGGAGACGGTCTTTGACAATTCCTTTATTAAAATCTTCTTTCTTCTGGTCTTCCTTCGGTTTCTTCATCTTCCATCTTCTTCTTGCTCTGGCATCTACTTCCATGGCGTCGGCGTCTCTTGTTCTGTGTCAGGCCGCTCCGCGCAATGGGAGGCTCCCGCTGTGCGAGGTTTCGCTGCGTCTGACAGGTCTTTTATAATGGAGGGCGGGGCCACCTGGTGACCCCGCCCCCCTCTGACGCACAGGGACGTCATGGGGTTCTGGGCCCCCCCCCCCCCCCCCCCCCCCCCCCCCCCCTCTTTTCCTGTGGCCTGCCAGGTTGCGTGCTCAGATAAAGGGTCTGGTATGGATTTTGAGGGGGACCCCACGCCATTTTTTTTTTTTTGGCCGGGGTTCCCCTTGAAATCCATCCCAGACCTGAAAGGTCTGGTATGGATATTTAGGGGGGACCCCACGTCATTTTTTTTTAAATTTGAAGTGGGGTTCCCCTTAATATCCATAGCAGACCTGAAGGGCCTGGTTATTGAATTTGGGGGGACCCCCACACTTTTTTTTTTTTATCAATGACTTTCAATGAATGACTGTTCTCTGTTTTAAGGAGCCGACAATTCATTAGCCGCGAGTGATTTAAAATAGCTTTTTTCCTGCAAAAATGACACTTTGTGCAGGGACAGTTCTCGATATTAGATATACTGAATCTCAAATTCATTCGAATCAGTCGTTATATCCGCTATAATAATTTTTCGTATTAGTTGAAATTCGATATTTGCTAGTTGGATTCGAATGGTTCTCTGTTACGGGAACCGGCAATTCATTAGCCGCGAGTGACTATTAACGATTCGTAAAAAAAAAATTTACGATTCGTACAAATTTTTTATTTTATTTTTTTTTTACGAAACGAAACTAATTTTTTGACGGTTCCCATGTCTAGGAAAGACACATACAAGAGAGGTACAACAGCCACACACCTCAAAACATGTCTCCAATAAAATATTTTTATACAATTCCTTTCTGAATTGCTGTTTAAAAACTCCCCCTGGGGGAACCTTCCCATATTGCAAAAAAAATTAAATAAAGTTTTATTGCACCTGGAATGTATTTAGCCGATTGTACATAAAAGATTAAAACCTTCAGGGTTTACAACCTCTTTAAAGTGAAGATTCAATTGGGCTTTAGAATGGGACACAGACCACGTAGTCATTCCGAAGAGTACACATGTATACATACTGTGGAACAATGAGAATACCACTTATGTTATAAAAAAACATTTAGACAGGGAATCTAGAGAATCAGCAAGCTTTACCTTAAGAGAAAAGACGGGTTCTTTGTCTAATTTGGCGACTCTCTTACATTCAAATGGCCCAAACTGAGTCCGCTTGACCAATGAAGTGACAGCGAACACCCCCTCTGTGCCATCTCCCATATTTTTGATCTCCAGGTTGGCAGGAATAGATGATCTAAGAATAAAAAAATAAAATTAAAAAAAACACAAGTCTAGTGAAACTCCTAGGGCCTACACATGTATATGCAACATTAATCAGTTTCTAATGGAGAGAGACATACTTTGCAGGATACACACTAAATAGAGCATGTACAGAGTGCCCCCAAGGCTCTGAGCTATCAGCAGATGGATTGGGGACAGTGTACTGTGTGTGTATATTTATATATATATATATATATATAAATATACACACACAGTACACTGTGAAAACTAAGATTAATCTGCATTGTTTAAAAAAGGCTGTTTGAGCCTGTCTTCTCTGATCCTCCCCTTCTTTTACTGTCCCCAATCCATCTGCTGATAGCTCAGAGCCTTGGGGGCACTCTGTACATGCTCTATTTAGTGTGTATCCTGCAAAGTAAAAAGAAAATATATATATATATATATAAAAAAAATGTAATTAGTGAAACAATCCTTTACAAAAAAAAAATAAAAAGGGATTTAACAATGCAAACAAAATTGTATATACAATGAATGTAAAAATGTATCCAGTGAAAAAAAAAGTCCAACCAAAAAGATGATATATGGAAAAAAAAAAAAAAAAAAAAAAAAAAACACCTTACGTCAGTGCTACAGCTTGAATTTAAAACGTATTTGTGTGAACTGTGAAGTTAAGTCATGGATTGTGGAAACTAACTAGTGTCGGGTGATTGTATATAGTGTATATCACATTTACCACTGACTAATGCAGAGCTGCAATGCAGGGAGATCAGCTAAAAATAGTTGGATCTTTATGTGCATTAAAATTAAATCGAAAATTAGCCAATTAAAAAAAAATAAATAAAATAAATAAAAAAAAAAAAAAAAAAAAAAATCAGTCGAACACGGAAATTTGAATCAGTAACTGTTTATGAATCGGCTGGGAGCACCAACTTTTGTTGTTTCCTTCACTGTTGGATATACAGCACGTTGATATCTGAGCAAGGACGTTCACTTCCACTTTTTTTGTTACATGTATCATCTTTTGGTTGGACTTTTTTATTTTTTTTTTTTCACTGGATACATTTTTTTAATCATTTTATATTATTTTATAGAGGATCATTTCACTATTAACCTTTATATACTATTAGGCACCTTGCTAGCGCTGTTTTTTTTTTCTATGATTTTCCTAAGACACTGTTTTCACCTTCATCACTAGATTGAAACAGCTGCTGCATAGAGTTTGTAAGGCTTCATGTACACGGGACGTTTTTACAACCTCTCCTGAACAATTTAACTTGACAGATAGTAACCCGTGTTCAAAACGTCCATTTTGCCGCGTTTGCGTCTAGAAGCCAAAAATGAAAAAACGCCTGTAAACATAACGCGGATAAACGCGAGTTACCACGTTTGAAATGCCTCTAAACTCAGCTTCTGAACTCATTTTTTTGCGTTCCAAAAAAATAAATAAATAAAAAAAGCCTATAAACTCAACTGCCTAGAAACAACTATAAAGGACCCTGTGTACATCTACTGAAAAGATAACAGAAGAGAGTTCTGGAGCAGTTGAAAAAAACATCCAACTGCTCCTGAACTCAATGTTATCCTATGTGTCCATGTACACAGTCTCGTTTTTTGGGCTTTAGGCAGTTGCATTTAACCTCATTTTTCCAGAAGCAAAGAATTAAAAAAAAAAAAAAAAAAAGGGTTCAGACGCCTACGTTTTCCACGTTTCAGACGCAAAGCGCAGGTACTGCGTTTATCCGCGTTTTCGTTTATAAGCGTTTTTAAAGGTGCCCTATTTTTTGGCATTAAAAAAAAATAAATCTCAAAAATGGCAAATGATGAAAAACCATTAAAAAAATATTTTAAAACAATTGTAATTGCTTGCACTGATTCATAGACCATTTAAATACCCTAATGAGCCCTTGATCCAATCCAATATACCACTAGCATTGCTGTTATCCGAAGTATAATTGGAATTTGACCCATATGTTGTTAGATTTGAACAAGCAACTTGTGGCAGGCGACGTGGCAAGTGCACAATCCACAACTTGTGGCAGGCGACGTGGCAAGTGCACAAGCCACAACTTGTGGCAGGCGACGTGGCAAGTGCACAAGCCACAACTTGTGGCAGGCGACGTGGCAAGTGGACAAGCCACAACTTGTGCCAGGCACAAGACATGCAGGTAGGTTAATTGGCTTCTGTCCAAAAAAGAAATTGGCCCTAGTATATGAATGGGGACCTTGGATTGTGGGCTCCTTGAGGGTAGAGACCGATGTGAGTGTGCAATGTACAGGGATAGGGATAATTGTAGACACTCACTCAGGTTGAACTGGATGGACTGGTGTCTTTATTCAACCTTACTAACTATGAAACTATGACGTGGCAAGTGGACAAGCCACAACTTGTGCCAGGCGACGTGGCAAGTGGACAAGCCACAACTTGTGCCAGGCGACGTGGCAAGTGGACAAGCCACAACTTGTGGCAGGTGACATGCTAAATACACTGCTGTTCTCACAGCTGCTGCTACTCACTCTGGTCTCCCAAAACGGCTGAAATAGTTAAATAATACCGTTTGAGCTTGGGGAGGGTCTTATGAGGTTATCTTATAAATGCTTCTAGACGAAAACATAGTAAAATGCTATAAACGCGGCATGCAATTGCGGCAAAACAGGCGTTTCTAAACGCCAGTTTCAGCTTTTAAAAACATGCGTTCAGCAGAGTTTGCACTGGCGTCTCGTGTGCATGAGGCCTAAGATAACAGAGGAGAGTTCAGGGGCAGTTGCCCGTTTACCAGCAGTAGTGTACATGAGGCCTTAGTTCACTGTTTATCCTAGGCGCAATTGTTTTTTTATTTTTCATCTACTGAGTATAACAAGCATGCTATTCTGCATATACAGACAGATTTTACTGTTGTGGGTTTAGGAACGCATTAAAGCGCTGATCTTTTCTCGTTTTCATCTACTCACCTGGCTCTGCTCAGAACAAAGGAGTCCTGTACAGTCACCACTGGACCCAACTCTGGACACTCCGAGTCATGGTACTGGCCACAATCTTCACACCCTACACATAGCAGAATTGCAGGTTTGAAATAAAATAAAAAAAAAAAAAAAAAAAAAAAAAGCAAAGTTAAAAATCCATCATGCCAAAAACAAAAAAAAAAAAAAACAAAATTAAAAAAGCATGAATTTTAAAAGGCCAACATAAAATTCTAAAGAAAGATTCTTGCTATATATCTTTTTTTTTTTACATGGTGGAATGCGTTTCCTACCTTCCATCCAACACTTCAGAGAGTGTCAGATGCCCCGTGTCCCCCGTGGTTTCATCCTCTCACCCTTTCATCGATCAGCTTTGGGGTAGGAGGATGGAACAACGAGTATCCGACACTCCAGGAAATGCTGAATTCTGAAGAGACTAACGTCGCAGCTCTGGAATGGATGGGAGATCAGAGACACGGGCTGCCAGAGGAGCGAGTAAAACATCTCTAAATCTATTGCAGGGACCTTCCTTGGGATTTTTTTTAGCTTTAAAACAAACATTCAAGCATTTTATTTTACCAAACAAGTTTTTTCTAGAAAAAAATAAAAAAAAATAAAAAAACACTTTTGAATTTTAATGCACTAAAACACACTATATTGCCCAAATGTTTGATGAAATAAAAAAATAAAATAAAAAGATGATCTTGTGCCGAGTACATTGATACCAAACACGACATGCTTTAAAACTGCGCACAAACGTGAAGCAACGACAAACTACTTACCATTTTTTAAAAGCTTTTAAAATTCTTTACCGGTTACTACTTTAGTTTTACAGAGGAGGTCTACTGCCAAAATCACTGCCCTCGATCTGACCTTTGCGGTGATCTGCACATTTTTTGACATCGCTTCCGCCCTGCTATGGTATAGAGACGGGTGGGGGCCATCTTAGCCTCACTCGTCTCCATACCCAGCACAGGAAAGGACCCGATTGCCTCCGCCGCTGCCGACGGCTCCAGTAAGCTGTGGAGGGCGCGCGGGAGAGCGGTGGGAGTACCTCTCCTGCCGCAGATAACAGTGATCTCGCGGCGAATCCGCCGCAGAGACCACCATTATCGTAAACACGACCGGCGCCTGAAGAGATGGATATCTCGGTTGTGGCAGCAGCAGCTGCTGCCGTTACCGAGATATCCCTCTTCAAAAAAAAAAAAAAAAGGGGACGTACATTGTCGTGCACTGGTCGTAAAATGGTTAAGCTGGCTATAGATGGATTGAATCTCGACCGGTTCAGCAGGGACCAGCCAAGACTTGATCTACCGACTGGCTGGTTGTACTGAAGTTCATCTATCGGCCGACTTCAGTACAACCAGCCTGTCAGATTTTTTTCCATGCAATCACTGGCTATAGCAGCCAGTAGTGATCATTGTGTTCTACCAGCAGTGTCAGTGTTGATGGGGGAATCTATTAATCTTCTTTCCACCCAGGGTGAAAAGGAAAAAATAAAAATGTATTTATTTATATATATATATATATATATATATATATATATATATATATATATATATATATATATATATATATATATATATATATATATATATATATATATATATATATATATATATATATATATCACAGCAAAAGGGGGTGAACATAATATCCTTGGTTATAACAAATAAACACTTACATAGGAACACGGATTCATCTATTGCTCCTTGTGCCATTATAAATCACCTGGAAAAATAAATAAAAAAATCAGAGCAGTTATTAAATAGAACACGACGCATTAAAGATTCTAGCAACTAAAGTGGACCGCCATAACCTTAAAGTGTGTAAAAGGGGAGTGGAGACAGTTGCTAAAGCTGTTCTCCTCTAGGAAAGGAAAGAAAAGAAAATGGACCCTCGGTACCGATAAAAAATAAAATAAAATAAAAAAGTATTCTAAGTCTATTGTGGTTATTTATTTTACATATAAAAAAATAAATAAAATCAATACGTAAAAACAAAGAAAATATCAATACAGTACAGTAGGGGGGACTTTGGTAGCGCCAATGAAGACCACTCATTAACTAAACATGGGATTCCATGTCAGGCGACTTGGGGTTTCACATGTCGGATCTCAAGTCGCACCAGCATGAAGCGAGTCCTAAGGCCCCGTTCACACTTGTGCGACTTAAAAAGTCACACGATTTTGCCGCGATTTCAAGTGTAAGTGGCATCAAAAAAATCGGACCAAAGTAGTACAGTGACTACTTGGAAGTCGTAAGGACTTGAAGTGGTACTAATATGAATGGCTGTCATTGGAAATCATGGGGAACGACTTGTCATGCTACTTTGCAGTCCCAAATTGTGGGACAAGTCGTATAAGTGTGAAAGGGGCATTAATCTGTGTCTGTAGTGCATGTTCAATCGCTAAAGTGATTGCAAGGGCTCGTTTGTTATTAAAAAAAAAAAAAACACACACACACACACACACACACCACACACATTTTGCATCTTGTTTGCACAGAGTGGCCCAGAACATCCTCTTCTGGGGTCACCCGGCGGCTCCTCCCCACATCAGATAACCCCCTAGGAGAAGTGATCTCTCCGGGGATTACATTGCGGGTGCGCTCCCGAGTCCAGCATTCAGCCCCGCACCCCCGGGGTCATTGGATTTGATTGACAGCAGCGGGAGCCAATGGCTGCGCTGCTATCAATCTATCCAATCAAGAGCCGGGAACCCCGGACAGAGAGACAGCGCATCCCCGTCAAGTTCCAGGGTTCAGGTAAGTAAAACGGGGGAGTTGGTCACTGTCAGCTGTTTTTTTCACCTTAATGCACAACCCCTTTAATACCAGTAGCAACATGTTATTCGATTTTTACTCAAGGAGTATATAATTGAGTTAGGCAAGTCTAGAGAAAAATACTTTAAAGTGATTGTAAAGGCTTGTTTTTAAAAACAAACATGTTATACTTCCCTCTTCTGTGCAGTTGGTTTTGCACAGAGCAGCCCCGATCCTCCTCTTCTGGGCCCCCCCCCCCCCCATGGTGCTCCTGGCCCCTCCCTTCTCCATACCACCAAAAGAAAGCTCTATTTGTGGGAAAAAAAGGACGTCAATTTTGTTTGGGTGTAATGTCGCACGACCGCGCAATTGTTAGTTAAAGCGACGCAGTGCCGAATCGCAAAAAGTGCTCTGGTAAGGAA
This sequence comes from Lithobates sylvaticus, assembly GCA_028564925.1. Taxonomy (NCBI): domain Eukaryota; kingdom Metazoa; phylum Chordata; class Amphibia; order Anura; family Ranidae; genus Lithobates; species Lithobates sylvaticus. Next base: position 39,563,119 of record CM053027.1, on the reverse strand, counting down.
GGGTGTTTAAAAGCCCTGTATTGAAGTGGTTAAAAAAAATAAAAAAAAATGCAAATGGGCACATCATATTTATGTTATAAAACAGAGATGCCCAGCAATGCCACCCATAAGTGCCACCTATCAGTGCCCATCCATGCCACCTATATGTATGCATCAGTGCCGCCTATGAGTGCCCAGTGCCACCCATAAGTGCCCATCAGTGCCACCCATCAGTGCCACCCATAAGTGCCACCTGAGTGCCCATTATCAGTGCCACCTGAGTGCCCATTATCAGTGCCACCTCATCGTGCCCATCAGTGCAGCCATATCAGTGCCCGTCACTGAAGAAGAAAACGCACTTATTTACAAAAAAATATTAACAGTGACAAAAATAAAAAGATTGCAGAAGTGATCAAATACCACCAAAAGAAAGCTCTATTTGTTGGAACAAAATGATAACTGTGTACAGTGTAGCATGACCGCGCAATTGACACCTGAGCAAAAGCGTCTGAGCATTTTTCAAATTTTATGAGCGATTTCAGTGCATTCTGATGCGTGTTTTTTGAGCTTTGGCTTTTTTTTTTTTTCATTGGTCAATAAAGGAAAAAATAAAAAAATAAAAAAATAAAAAACTGTTAGGTTTTTCAGCTTTTATTTCTTTATTATTATTATTATTATTATTATTATTATTAGTTTGTTTTGTTAGGGTAAGGGGTCATCATTAAGGTTAGGATTAAAGATTGGGGTTAATATATTATTTCTCTTTTTTTTCTTCTTAGGATTAGGGTGTCAATAATAAAATTAATAAAGTTAAAATAAAAGTCATAAATACATTAAATTGAATACTAAGTAATAAATAAAAAAGGATGGGGGACTAATGCGCAAAACCAAAAAAAGTGTAAGCAAAATAAATATAAAGGATAGGAGAAGCCGCCAAAAACATAAGTATTTCCACACAGAAAAAAAAAGTAATTCAGTAATAAGTATGTGGCGCTAACTAAAGTGTGTAGATAAATGAACACAATTAATCTAAAAACGTGTATCCAGTGATAATTCTTCAATGTGACATCAAAAAGTAATATACAAGCAAACAAAACATTTAAATGAATCCAATATTATAAAATACTTTTAAATGTTTTGTTTGCTTGTATATTACTGTTTGATGTCACATTGAAGAATTATCACTGGATACACGTTTTTAGATTAATTGTGTTCATTTATCTACACACTTTAGTTAGCGCCACATACTTCTTATTACTTATGTAATAAATAAACCCCAACTCAAAAAGAAAAAAAAAAAAAAGAAAAAATTATATACATTTTTATTATTAAAAAAAATTTCCGTTTGGGTGTCGATTGATTTAATATTTAGATTTTTATTACATATTTTTATGGGGATTGTTAGTGTATTTATTTTACACATATTTATTCATATATTACAATTTATTTTATTTCCACATTTTTCATTGGAGCAGAAAAATTGCGTTTAAACGTGGATTTCCATTCATTTCTATGGGAATCAAAAAAAACATGCCAAAAAATCTGCCCAATTTGAGCTACAAAAAAAAAAAAAAAAAAGCTCCAGAACTCAGAGGGTGGTGATGATGAATGGAGAAGTGTTGGGGGAGGAGGGTGAAGCAGAGGATGGAGATGATGAATGGAGTGTTGGGGGGGTGTTGGGTGAAGCAGAGGATGGAGATGATGAATGGAGTGTTGGGGGGGTGTTGGGTGAAGCAGAGGATGGAGATGATGAATGGGGTGTTGGGTGAAGCAGAGGATGGAGATGATGAATGGAGTGTTGGGGGAGGAGGGTGAAGCAGAGGATGGGGATGATGAATGGGGTGTTGGGTGAAGCAGAGGATGGAGATGAATGGAGTGTTGGGGGAGGAGGGTGAAGCAGAGGATGGAGATGATGAATGGGGCGTTGGGTGAAGCAGAGGATGGAGATGATGAATGGGGTGTTGGGTGAAGCAGAGGATGGAGATGAATGGAGTGTTGGGGGAGGAGGGTGAAGCAGAGGATGGAGATGATGAATGGGGCGTTGGGTGAAGCAGAGGATGGAGATGATGAATGGGGTGTTGGGTGAAGCAGAGGATGGAGATGATGAATGGGGTGTTGGGTGAAGCAGAGGATGGAGATGATGAATGGGGCGTTGGGTGAAGCAGAGGATGAAGATAATGAATGGGGTGTTGGGTGAAGCAGAGGATGGAGATGATGAATGGGGTGTTGGGGGGAGGAGGGTGAAGCAGAGGATGGAGATGATGAATGGGGTGTTGGAGGAGGAGGGTGAAGCAGAGGATGGAGATGATGAATGGAGTGTTGGGGGAGGGTGAAGCAGAGGATGGAGATGATGAATGGGGTGTTGGGGGAGGAGGGTGAAGCAGAGGATGGAGATGATGAATGGGGTGTTGGAGGAGGAGGGTGAAGCAGAGGATGGAGATGATGAATGGAGTGTTGGGGGAGGAGGGTGAAGCAGAGGATGGAGATGATGAATGGAGGGGTGTTGGGTGAAGCAGAGGATGGAGAAGGACAGAGATGACGGAAGGTCCCCATGGTGTGGCCCCCGGGGGGGGGGGGTGGACAGAGGAGGAGGGGAGGATGAGGAGGACAGAGCCCGGCCCGGAGGGATGTCAGCGCTCGGCACACAGCCGGGTTTTCCTGGTATCCCGGAGCGGAGGAGAGCTCCCCCCACCCCCACAGCTACACAGAACAATCGGCCTGGCAGATGGAGCGGGTGCGGCCCAGCGCCCGGCCCTCCCCGTCCTCTCACACCGCCCGGACCCCCCCTCTCCTCCGCCCGCCTCCCTTCCACCGCCCGCACCCGCTCTCTTCCCTCCCCGTACCTCTCCGCGGGAACCCCCGCCGCGGGGGGAACCGAATCCACACTCCGGGTTCCAATCCGCTCCGGAAATCACGCAGCACCGGAAGCGGCGCTCTGTGCTCGTGGGGCATGCTGGGAAGTGTAGTCTTTATGTAGCCTCATCCTCCCCATTATACGGGGCATTGTCCTGTCAGGTGTGAAGGGAGGATGACACCTGCATGACACACAGCCAGCCAATAGAAGCTCAATATCCACTCTAAGACCGGCCCTTTTCTGACACTTTATGTTTACATTTGAAAATCTGTGTTCTTTGCTAGAAAATCACTTAGAACCCACAGATATTATGTAGGTTTTTAAAGCAGAGGCCCTAAGAATAAAATGGCGGGTATTTCAATTTTTTATTTTTCACACGGTATTTGCGCAACAGTTTTTCAAACGCAATTTATTTTAAAAAATACACTTTTTTTAATTTGAATGCACAAAAACACAATATATGATTATCAGTGCAGTCCCAACCAGGGTCTGTCCTATGATGGGACCATCGGTACTGAGTGGCACTTTCAGGGGAGCCATGACAGGTCCTTTTTATACTCCTATATACATGTATAGAGCCATGACAGGTCCTCTATCTTCTCCTATATACATGTATAGAGCCATGACAGGTCCTCTATCTACTCCTATATACATGTATAGAGCCATGACAGCTTCTCTTTATACTCCTATATACATGTATAGAGCCATGACAGGTCCTCTTTATCCTCCTATATACATGTATAGAGCCACGACAGGTCCTCTATCTACTCCTATATAAATGTATAGAGCCATGACAGGTCCTCTTTATACTCCTATATACATGTATAGAGCCATGACAGGTCCTCTATCTACTCCTATATACATGTATAGAGCCATGACAGGTCCTTTTTATACTCCTATATACATGTATAGAGCCATGACAGGTCCTCTATATACTCCTATATACATGTATAGAGCCATGACAGGTCCTTTTTATACTCCTATATACATGTATAGAGCCACGACAGGTCCTCTTTATCCTCCTATATACATGTATAGAGCCATGACAGGTCCTTTTTATACTCCTATATACATGTATACAGTGATGTAAGTAACTAAGTTAAAATAAACTGAGTTACCTAACGCAGTTACTTTAGAGGGTAACGAGTAATCTAACTGATTACTTTTCCCCTCATGGTAACTCAGTTCCCATTACTTTGGCTTAGTTACCCCAATTACATCTACCGCCACTAGATGGCTGTAGTGTAAATCCGGTGTCCTGCCGGATAAGAACCCCCTGTACTGTGCAGGCGCAGCGCTTGCGCAGTACGAAGGACTACGGAGCTTCCTAAAATTGCCGAACCTAAACAGCTCTGAGTGAACTCTACACCGCGCAGGTGCAGTTAACATGTAATTGTACGAGGCGATGCCGCACGCTCCCGATGCTCGTGCTACTCTGCAAGGGGCGTCTATCGTGTAAGTAAGGGGGGGTCTAGTATTACTGTAACCAAGGGGCGTATTTATTATTATTGTTATATATCGAGCTCTGCCCATTAATTTAACATTCGCCCTCTTCTGTAGCCATCCGCCCCTTACACGGTATAATAATAATAGACCCGCCACTTGCTTACGCGCTATAACAGATCTGCCCCTTGGTTAGAGTAATAATAGAGCAGCCCCTTGGTTACACGATATATAACAATAATAATAAATGCGCCCCTTGCTTACAGTAATACTAGACCCGCCCCTTAGTTACACGTATAGAATATTTAAAAAAAAAGTCAGTTACTTTGCTGCGTAACTAATTACTTTTCCAATGTAGTAACTGAGTTACTAACGCAATTACTTTTTGGGAGAAGTAATTTGTAACTTAACTAATTACTTTTTTAAATGTAAGATGACCAACACTGCATGTATAGAGCCATGACAGGTCCTCTATCTACTCCTATATAAATGTATAGAGCCATGACAGGTCCTCTTTATACTCCTATATACATGTATAGAGCCACGACAGGTCCTCTTTATACTCCTATATACATGTATAGAGCCATGACAGGTCCTTTTTATACTCCTATATACATGTATAGAGCCATGACAGGTCCTCTATATACATGTATAGAGTAGGGTGACCAGACATCCCGGGTTTCCAGGGACAGCCCCCGGATTGAGGACACTGTCCCTGGACCAAGTCTGTCCCCGGTTTTGTCCCCGGATTGTATTTGAACAGGGGCTGGGGCAATTTCAAAGACAGTCAGTGCAGAATTTAAAAAAAGACCCCCCCCCCGGCTCCGTCGCTCCTACTTGCTTAGAGGGGGTGTATTTCCTTCCATTATCTGTGCCCCTTTCTGATGATCATGTGCTGGTCGGAGCGGAGGGAATATTTCTTCAGTTTCAGGTGCATGCCCATCCAGCTTCTCTCGCATGTTCTTCTGCCTTGGCTCAAGTCCCGGCCAGCCGCCTGCCCGCTTATCTCCTTGCCTTCCCTGGTGGAGTGATCTTCCTCCGCTCCCCACCCAGTAGTACCCGGGGGGCCGAAGAGTAAGACTTGACAGGCTGTGAGACGGGCGGCAAGCAGCGATGGGCAGAGAGTCGGTGATTGCCGCCATTGCTAGTAAAAAAAAAAATATGTCCCGGATTTCATTTAAAAAATCTGATATAAAAGGTATGTGGCGCTACCTTGTAAAATTAATAAATAAATAAAATACAAAAAAAATATATAAATTGCATGGAATAAGGGTAAAATCGCATTAAAAGTCGCATGAAAATTAATATGCCTGGTATGCATAAAACTTCATGTGCCAGTGAATACTTCAAATCTAATACATAAAATGTAAAAAAATAATAATATCGCATGTGAATTGATGTGCAAAGAAATCCTCATGTGCAAATAAGTGCAAATATTTCCACAAAAATATGTGTAAAAAATCTGAAATGACTGAAATATCTAAGGGGAAAGGATTATTCCCCAACAGTATTCAAATATATAAATAGTGTGCAATTCCTCTAAAGCATAATGTGCCAATCAATAAATAATGAATATATATCAATGCAATAAATATGTAATAACGGTAATGAATAAATATAAAGTGCAAGTGCCAAAAAATGCAAGTGCCAGAATAAAAATCTAAAATTAATTAGTGACTTCCACTGCAAGTGACTCCAAATTTTATTTAACTACTTCGTATATGTACAGTGGCCGGGTGGGAGCCTTCTACTTCTGATAGGACGTTCCTGAACGTCCTTCAGAAGTAGGGGGATCGCACGCACGCGTGCCCGCGCAGCGGCGCGATCCCGATGCGCTCGTGTCACCCGGACACGGCGCATCTCGGATCGGCAGGAGGGCTCTGTGATTGGCCCTCCTGATCACATGACGGCCGTGTCCAATCACAGCCATCATGTGATGTAAGCAAACAACCGGTTGCTAGGCAATCAGTTCTGCTCTCCTCACACGGAAGTCGTCGCTTAGGAGAGGAGAGCGGTTCGCTCCAGTCAGCTGGTGATCAGTGAGTATTGGCTGTTTTTTTACAGCTTTTTACTCACTGATCACCAGTCTAATGTAAACACAGTAAACACACATGTCCCCACATATGTCCCCAAAACACACATGTCCCCAAATAATAAAAAACACATGTCCCCAAATAAAAACACATGTCCCCAAATAATAAAAACACATGTCCCCCACATATGTCCCAGTAAAATAACATGTGCCAATGATTATCTGCACACATATGTCCGTGATCACCTGCACACATCTGTACATGATCATTTGCGTACATATGTCCGTGATCACACAAACCAATTATTATACACTTAACGGAATTTTTTTACTAAAAACATGTAGCAGAATACATTTTGGCTTAAATTTATGACAAAATTTGATTTTATTGGATTTCTTTTAAAAAAGAAAGGAGAAAATATTGTTTTTTTTCAAAATTTCCGCAATTTTTTCGCTTATAACGCAAAAAATAAAAAACGGAGTTGTGAATAAATACCACCAAACCAAAGCTTTTTGTGCAAACAAAATGATAAAAATGTAATTTGGGTACAGCATTGCATGACGGCGCAATTGTCATTGAAAGTGCGAGAGCGCTGAAAGCTGAAAATTGGTCTGGGAAGGAAGGGGGCGAAAGTGCCCAGTATTGTAGTGGTTAAACAAACATAGTAACTTACATTAAAAACTTGTCACAGGCGATAAAGGCCGCTTCCGGTCTCGGCCGTGACCGGAAGCAAAACACTGACACCTGGTTCCTTCCCTGACGCGTATCGTCACTGAGCACGTGACTTTTTCAAAGGCCTTTGTCTTCATCGTCTGTGACAAGTTTTTAATGTAAGTTATTATGTTTGTTTAAATAAAATTATACCGTCATGCTACACATTGGACCCCCCTCTCTCCTTTATCACCCTCATTATCATTAATTGGTTATCGGGAGTATTGCAGTTCCTGGTTGGAGTGGATACAGGGAGATCGACCTGCCCAAAGTGATATTACACATACAGCGCTGCTAGGCCTGTGGAGGCCGCTGCTGGAGGTGAGAGGCTGGGGGAAACAGTGGGGAGCACCCTGGATGACACAGAATTCCCTGGATGGATGGATGGATGGACAGAATATCACCATTTATATTTGTTTATAGACAGTTTCTGGATGGTTTACTATTGAGGACTATCATAGTGGACCTGCTTCACATTATTTGTGTTGTTTTTTTTTTTTGGAGTCACTTGGAGTGGAAGTCACTAATTCATTTTATATTTTTATTCTGGCACTTGCACTTTATATTTATTCATTACCGTTATTACATATTTATTGCATTGATATATATTCATTATTTATTGATTGGCACATTATGCTGGAGAGGAATTGCGCACTATTATATATTTGAATACTGTTGGGGAATAATCCTTTCCCCTTAGATATTGCAGTCATTTCAGATTTTTTACACATATTTTTGTGGAAATATTTGCACATGAGGATTTCTTTGCACATCAATTCACATGCGATATTATTATTTTTTACATTTTATGTATTAGATTTGAAGTATTCACTGGCACATGAAGTTTTATGCATACCAGGCATATTAATTTTCATGCAACTTTTTTGCGACTTTTATGCGATTTTTACCCTTATTCCATGCGATTCATATTTTTTTGTATTTTATTTATTTATTAATTTTACAAGGTAGCGCCACATACCTTTTATATCAATACCTATACTGTGCGAGATCACATTTATGTTGGCAGCTTCCTAGTTTAGTTGGTTACAAAGTGAGGTTGTGCGCACTAGTTACACCCATTCTTTATTTAAAAAATCTGGTCACCTTAGTACTTAATTCTGGTCTCTGATTACCTCTATGGTTGCTCAGGACTTGGCAGGGGGGGGTGGGGGCGTCCCCTCCCGCTGCTTGTAAAAGCAATCTAGTGGTTAATTAGCAGCTAGGGTTGCTTTTACAAGAAAGCCAACCGTCGGCTCTAAAAAAAAAACAATGCAGCTGCATCCACCACCCCGGTATAACCACGCAAGGTCCATGTATTGGTAGATATATGTGGATATACATATCTGTCAGATTTTTTTTTTTTCGTGACAAAAAACTCTCCATTTTCTATTGAAAACCAATGACATTCAGTGTTTATACACAGTAGATTTCAGAGGATTAAATACGTACATTTTTAAGATGTTCTTCTGGCATTATGTGACCCCGTTGGGGAGATTTCCAGTCACTTCCTGTCCCTGTGATCCCCTATAAGAAATGAGGGCAGTGGTTGTCTCCAGGACAGGATGACAGAGACTGTAGACATGTGCGGTTTGTTTCGTTCCGAATCAAAATTTCAGAAGCATTTTTAGTTTTTCGGGAAATTTCAAAAATGACCAATTTAAACCTTGAAAGGACGAAATGAAATTTGTCCAAAATCTAAAACAAGAATAGAATGAAATATAAATAGAATAGAATAGAATATGTAGCCGGATCCCCAGAAGACTAATGGTGACCTCCAGAGTTAGGGACAGCTGACATCCTTCTGTGTAGAGGGGGTTACGAGGCATGGTGGGTGTAGTGCAAGGAAGATTGATGGGTGCCAGACACTTCTTGAATGCAAAGAGATTTAGGATACTTTCACACTGGGGCGTTAAGCGCGCTGGCAGTAAAGCAGCGCTATATTTAGCGGCGCTTTACCGTAATTTTAGCAGAGCTATTCGGCCGCTAGCGGGGTAGTTTTAACCACCGCTAGCGGCCGAAAAAGGGTTAAAACCGCCCGCTTTGCAGGCGGGTTTGCAGCGCTGCCCCATTGTTTTCTATGGGAAGGGGCGCTTTAGGAGCGGTAAATACACCGTTCCTACAGCGCTCCAAAGATGCGGCTTGCAGGATTTTTTTGACCGTCCTGCAAGCACACCGCTCCAGTGTTGGAGTGCACTGAGCGGCTCTTTCAGGGCGCTTTGCAGGCGCTATTTTTAGCACTTTAGCACCTGCAAAGAAACCTCAGTGTGAAAGGGGCCTTATTGTCTCTTAGACCCCTTTCACACTAGAGCGGTGCGCTGGCAGGAGGTTAAAAAAGGTCCTGCTAGCAGCATCTTTGGAGCAGTGATAACTAAAGATCTATATAGCTGAATCATGACCTCCTTCCTCTTGCCGGTGATCCCTCTGGTGATAACTAAGGATCTATATAGAGGAATCAGGACCTCCTTCCTCTTGCCGGTGTTGTATCATTATCAGTCCCCCATCACCAAGTGTCCGAGGTGTACTGCGCATGCGCAGTACACAGAACGCCCATATTCCGAAAATTGCAGAGGATGAACGGCGCCTGCGCCGTCAGTCCACTTTCAAGCCCCACCATCCAAGTGGACATAGAGTTAGAATATAAAAGAGCCGAGCACAGCGAGGCCGTGCCCGATGCGTGGCGAGCGAAGCGAGCCCGCGAGGGGCCCTCTCAATTTGACTAACCCTATGTCTGCTTGGATGGTGGGGGCTTCTCCTCGACTCACGGCGCAGGCGCCGCTCATCTTCTGACAATTTCCGAAAATCTTCTGGATCCGGACACGCGCAGTAGACCTCGGACACCTAGTGACAGCCGGACACTTGGTGATAGAACACCGGTGATCCCTCTGGTGATAACTAAGGATCTATATAGAGGAATCAGGACCTCCTTCCTATTGCCGGTGATCGCTCTGGTGATAACTAAGGATCTATATAGAGGAATCAGGACCTCCTTCCTATTGCCGGTGATCCCTCTGGTGATAACTAAGGATCTATATAGAGGAATCAGGACCTCCTTCCTATTGCCGGTGATCCCTCTGGTGATAACTAAGGATCTATATAGAGGAATCAGGACCTCCTTCCTATTGCCGGTGATCCCTCTGGTGATAACTAAGGATCTATATAGAGGAATCAGGACCTCCTTCCTCTTGCCTGTGATCCCTCTGGTAATAACTAAGGATCTATATAGAGGAATCAGGACCTCCTTCCTATTGCCCGTGATCCCTCTGGTAATAACTAAGGATCTATATAGAGGAATCAGGACCTCCTTCCTCTTGCCGGTGATCCCTCTGGTGATAACTAAAGATCTATATAGCGGAATCAGGACCTTCTTCCTATTGCCGGTAATCCCTCTGGTGATAACTAAGGATCTATATAGAGGAATCAGGACCGCCTTCCTCTTGCCGGTGATCCCTCTGGTGATAACTAAGGATCTATATAGAGGAATCAGGACCGCCTTCCTCTTGCCGGTGATCCCTCTGGTAATAACTAAGGATCTACAGTATATAGAGGAATCAGGACCTCCTTCCTCCTGCTGGTGATCCCTCCAGTGATAACTAAAGATCTATATATGGGAATTGGAGTGGGTTGGATGTCAGCAGACATGTCACCGCTGACATCCATCGCTCCATAGACCTGTATGGAGCGTCCGTTCAGGTCCACCTAAAAAACTGACGGGTCTTAAGGGTGGGGGCGACTGTGGCCATTGGTAGTAGAAACTGTTCCGATGTAAGCGGGGGGAAATAATGCCCCATCTTGGTGTCAGTGGAAGGAATAGTGCCCCCGTCGTTGATGCCAGCTGGAGGAATTGTGCCCCATCATTGGTGTCATTGGGAGGAATTGTGTCCCACCATTGGGCCCTATTGTTGGTGCCATTGGGAGAAACTGTGCCCCATCTTTGGTGTCATTGGGAGGTATTGTGCACCATTGTTGGTCTCATTGGGAGAAATTCTGCCCCTTCAGTGGTGTTAGTGGGGGAATTATACCCCATTTTTGGTATCAGTGGATAAAAATAGTGCCCCATGGCCGTATTAAAGCAAACAAAGGGCCGTATCTGGGGAGACCACTGATATAGGGGATTTAAGACCTCCTTCCTTCTGCTGGTGATACCTGTGCTGATAACTAAAAAGCTACATTGTAGAATCAGTACCTCCTTCCTCCTTCTGGTGATGCCTCCAGTGATAACTAAAGATCTACATAGAGGAATCAGGACCTCCTTCTTTCTGCTGATGATTCTTCTAGTGATAACTAAAGAACTTTATAGAGGAATCAGGACAACCTGCCTCCTGTTCAGGATCCCTCTAGTGATAACTAACGATCAATATAGAAGAATCAGAACCTCCTGCCTTCTGTCGGTGATTCCTCTAGTGAAAAATAAAGATCTGTATTGGGGAATTAGGACCCCCTTCCACCTGCTGGTAACCCCTTAAATCGGTGGTCCCCAAACTGCGGCCCTGGGGCTGAATATGGTCCTTTGCTTTTATCTGGCCCTTGGGGCACCATTCCATCCACTGACACCAACAATGGGGCATAATTCCTGTTGCTGACACCAACAGTGGGGTACTATTCCTCCCACTGACACCAACAATGTGGCATAATTCCTTCCACTGATACCAACGATGGACCAGTATTCCTCCCACTGACACCAATGAAAGGGCACAATTCCTCCCACAGACACCAACGATGGGGCAGATTTCTTTCCATTGACACCAACAATGGGGCGCTAGTCCTCCCACTGACACCAAAGATAAGGCATTGTTTACTCCCATTAAATGCTGAAGGACAGTAAACTGGCCCTTTGTTTAGAAAGTTTGTAGACCCCTGCCTTAAGTTTTATATACGTAATTAAAGATCTATATAAAAGAATCAGGACCTTCTTCTTCCAGCTGGTGACCCCTCTAGTGATGCACCTCAGAATTCTATTCACTTTCTCTACTCCCAGGCACCACTGTTTGCTCATTTTGCAATGATCTGAAATAAGCCCCCCAAATCTTTTTCCTCTGTAGTTCTGGCCAACTCTATTCCCCCAATATTGTACTCTGTCAGACGATTCTTTTTCCCTATGTGCATTATTTTGAATTAGACATGTTGAACTTCAGTTTTCATTGCTTTGACCGATCTTCATCACAAATGGTAGCTTACTTCTTCTGCTGTACCTTCTTTATGTTTTGTGAATGGTAAGGAGGGAAGGGTGGTGGAGAGATGCAACCATAGCGCTGAGGTCTGTGCAGGGCTGCCACCAGGGGGGTACAGCCCATACACTTGTAAGGGGCCCTGTTGTATGGACAGGCCCGGCCGACTGGCAGGGATGTGAGAAGGTGGGTCGGGTGTAGAGGAGCTCCTTGGATGCTCCTGTTTGTGTGCGATTCAGCAGGCTGCTGCTCTCGCATGAGCTCGCTGACATCGGGCTCTTTGCTGCTTTCCTGAATGTGCACCCCCTCTGCATGTGGAAGCAAGAGCTGGGAGGGCTGTTGTGCAGGGGGGGGGGGGCTGTGTGTGTGTGTCTGTGTACATGCTTGTTTGTGTACATGTCTTGTGTGTGTACATGTCTTGTGTGTGTACATGCCTGTGTGTGTGTACATGTCTGTGTGTGTGTGTGTGTAAATGTCTGTGTGTGTACATGCCTGTGTGTGTGTACATGTGTGTGTGTGTGTGTGTGTCTGTGTGTGTACATGCCTGTGTGTGTTTGTGTGTGTGTAAATGTCTGTGTGTATGTACATGCATGTCATATATACACATGTGAGGGAGGCTGCGTACAGGTGTGAGGGGGGCTCAGAGCGTACATGTGAGAGGGGGGCTCAGAGTGTACATGTGTGAGGGGGGCTCAGAGCGTACAGGTGTGAGGGGGGCTCAGAGCATATAGGTGTGAGGGCGGGGCTGGGAGCATATAGGTGTGAGGCCGGGGCACAGAGCGTACAGGTGTGAGGGGGGCTGAGAGCGTACAGGTGTGAGGGGGGCTGAGAGCGTACAGGTGTGAGGGAGGCTGAGAGCGTACATGTGTGAGAGGGGTCAGAGAGTACAGGTGTGAGGGGGGCTGAGAGCGTACAGGTGTGAGGGGGGTCAGAGAGTACAGGTGTGAGGGGGGCTGAGAGCGTACAGGTGTGAGGGGGGCTGAGAGCGTACAGGTGTGAGGGGGGCTGAGAGCGTACAGGTGTGAGGGGGGCTGAGAGCGTACAGGTGTGAGAGGGGTCAGAGAGTACAGGTGTGAGGGGGGCTCAGGGCGTACAGGTGTGAGGGGGGCTCAGGGCGTACAGGTGTGAGGGGGCTGAGGCACTGAAGGACTTGGTGGGACGGCAAGTGGGCAGGACCCTTGGGAATGCTGTTGTGCCATATTCTTTCCATTTGGTTATGATAGATTTGATGGTGCTCTTAGGGATCATCAAATATTTGGATATTTTTTTATAACCTAACCCTGACTTGTAATTCTCAACAATATTGCCCCTTACTTGTTTGGAGAGTTCCTTGGTCTTCATGGCAGTGTTTGGTTAGTGGTGCCTCTTGCTTAGGTGTTGCAGCCTCTGGGGCCTTTCAAAAAGGTGTGTATATGTAATGACAGATCATGTGACACTTCGATTGCACACAGGTGGAAATCATTTCACTAACTATGTGACTTCTGAAGGTAATTGGTTGCACCAGAGCTTTTTATGGGCTTCATAACAAAGGGGGTGAATACATACGCACGTGCCAATTATCAATTTGTTTATTTCTAAAAAATAGTTTTATGTATATATTTTTTTTAATTTGACTTCACCAACTTAGACTATTGTGTTCTGATCCATCACATATAATTCAGATTAAAAAAACATTGAACTAGACCCCATGAGGGGTGGCTGGTGGGACTCTCGTCTACCCTCTTCTCCTCCATAAAATAATGCGTATAGTTGGGGCAACTCCAGGGGCAATAAGCATCTAAACGGATATATTTTTATTTTATTTTCTTTCGTTTATGTTTCTGTTTGTTGTTCAGCCATGATTTTCGTAATGAAGTCCAATCCCAGATGGGGTGTGTTTAGCCAAAATTGGTTGAAATTATCTGATCACCCTAGGAATATTAAGCAAAGTAACACTGTGGTTGGCATAATGCTCTCTTATTGTTTTGCGAGCCGTGTTGGCTAAGACATGTACCCTTATTTTGCATCTTCAAAAAAGTTTATTGTACATTCTATATGTTAAAACCAATAAAAACCATTGGAAAAGAATAAAACATTGAACTAAAGGCTGTAATGTAACAAAATAGGTAAAAATCCAAGGGGGGGGGGGGTGAATACTTTTGCAAGGCACTGTGTATATATATATATATAATAAAAAAAAAGCAAGACTTTAGTATCACTTTAATGACCAGCATCACTTTATCACAGTGAAAAACACGAGAGAGCAGCTCACTCTCCTGCTTGACCCTCTTTGGGTCAAGGGGAGAATCTGAAACTCTGTAATCTTGAATAGGGTAAAAATAGGTTAGCCAGTTTTACCCGCAATTACAGGAATGACAGGCGTGACCCTGGAACGGAATTCGGCCAGAATGACATAGTAGAGTGTTGGACGAAATCAGCAAAAGAGGACCTTCCTTCCTTCCTTACGTTTCTTGCACCAAGTGTAGTATTGAAGTCAAGTGGGTTTTTTCGTGTCATCTTTGGAACCTAACTTATGTTTTTTAGAACAAATAAGAAGGCCAGTATGGTGGCCTTAACTTATGGGAGGAGTCAGGGGGGTATTTAAGCATCCCACTCATCTGTGGTCTTTGTCGGTTCCTGTGCACGATACCCGCCCTCCCATCCCCTTTTTCAGGGCATTTCTCAAATTCATTTCTCTCCACAAACATCTATTACTTATCTTGGGTATGCCCCCTTATTTCGTATACCGACCAGCAGACCAGGGCACACTTCAGGTCCATTTCATGTTGTAAGTCTTATGGCGTTTTGAGGTTTACATCCAACCCGGTCGAAGGGCTTCAACCATAAATGCGGTTTATCATTCATTTCAGTTTTGTATTTGTCATATAATTTCTATTTTGAGTTGGCCTTCCTGTTGGGTGTTGGGAAAGCTGAGAAACCCAAAACTTTTGAGAATGAGCTTCTTTACTGTGCATATACAGCCTCGGATAGAGTGGGGTAGGATTAGAACCTCTGCTGAGTCTTTACAGGTAACTGAGGCTCCACTGGAGAAAAGTCCTCCGACTTCCTATGCAGGTGGCAACTGTTTCATATGTGGGAATTGAAGGTAAATTACCAACAACACAGACATAAATGAAAAGGCTTTTTAAGTAATCCAGGGAACCCCTGCAACCTCTTTATTGCTGTCTGCATTCTTTTTGCAGATTTTTCCTTACTTCCCGTCTGGTAAAGCCGCTGGCGCTGGGACAGAAATTGGGGGTGTGAACAGCTCTTTAAAACACAGCTACAGGTAGGAAGTAAAACTCAGCAGATTATACAACCCTTCCCTACTCCATCCAAATGTGCGCAGGAGCACATGATGACCAGTAAGGGGAAGCTACAGCTAATCTCTCTGTAATGTACTCAAAAATGGCACTGCCAATGCCAAATAACCATTAAGTGGGTAAACCTAAATATAGTAATTATTGCACGAAAGCCCATATCTTGCAAGACTTCATTCAGATGGGCAAATAAGATGATGTGTTCAGAAGTGGCCTCTGGACACAGAAGCACTCTGTTCTACGGCTGCATACAAACTGGACAGTTAGCTGCAGCCAGTTTGTATTCAGCCAGAAACACCATCCCTGGATGCGCCTTGTTGGATGAATGTTGCAAGTATTCGCCCGGTCATCACAAATTCTGCTAACTTTATTGATGTCTTGGCTCCATCCAGTGGTCATAATGCAGTATCTTCCTGATTGAGGCATTTCAGAAAATGCATTAGGGCCACTAGATGGAGCTGATGATCATAGGAAATCAATTTATATTGGGCACATGCACACTCAGCCCTGGTGATGAGACTCTGGCATTTAGGAGCGGGCAGAATGCACAGGCATACCGTCTAACAGCGCTGTTGGCAGCCTGTAAAACTCTATGGAGGCCAAAAACTGCTTTGCATGGATGGTGCATGAAGAGCTATTCAATTTTAAAGGCAGTGTGCGCCCAGGGTTGAATGCTTGGGTAGCAAGCAGTCTTGGCTTTGTTCCTGGGTGCAGCAACTTTCAGCCTCCCATAGAGTTGTGCAAGCTGTTGGCAGGAGGTCTGGACTGGGGCGCCTTTTCCTTACTCCCACACCTAAATGCCAGAAGCTCATGCACTGGGGCTAAACGCCTATGCAGGTAAGGGGCACTTTTTGAGAAAAACAAACTGTGCAGCTTTGACTAAAGTTGGATAATGCCCTTGCTATAGGTGTAGGCCATTTATGTACATTTCAAAGCCTGGCCAAAATAACTCCCAGAGATGGCATCATCCTGTGTGGTCCACCGTCTCCTCTGTTGCAGCATCGCTGAGCTTAGAGCTACTTTGACAGGGGTGAGAGAGCATTCAAAAGGGTTTGACTCGACAGACTGTCTTAGGAACAAGGCAGGATGGGATGATGCCATCTCAACCTGGGCAGGCAAACTCACTGCATTTGCGACCTATGTTTGGGGTGTCATTAACTTAATATTGACACCTGCTGCAGATCACAACTGCATGGCATTTTGAATGCAGGGCTAAAAAAAAATGCATGCGGAACGCGGGTTTCTTGCACTGCGTTCTGGCGTTAACAAGCCCAGAAATCAAGATGGCTTGGTGAATACTTGTGACATTTTTTTTTTTTTTTTTAAAGGGTTAGTTCACCTTTACCAAAAAACAACCTATGTATGCAGATAAGGGGTGTCTATAGATAAAAACAAACTGTGCAGCTGTGAGTAAAGTTCGATAATACCCTTGCTATAGGTGTAGCCATTTATGTACCTCATGAAACCTGCCTGGAATACCCAATGTTGCCAAGACTGCTTTCACACTGGGGCGGTTTGCAGGCGCTATTGCGCTAAAAATAGCGCCTGCAAACCGACCCGAAACAGCTGTTGCTGTGTCTCCAGTGTGAAAGCCCTGAGGGCTTTCACACTGGAGCGGTGCGCTAGCAGGACGGTAAAAAAAAGTCCTGCTAGCTGCATCTCTGGAGCGGTGAAGGAGCGGTGTATTCACCGCTCCTATACCGCTCCTACCCATTGAAATCAATGGGAGACCGCGGGGAGACCGCCGGCAAAGCGCCACTGCAGCGGCGCTTTGCGGAGGTTTTTAACCCTTTTTCGGCCGCTAGCGGGGGTTAAAACTACCCCGCTAGCGGCCGCATACCGCGGGTAAAACGATGGTAAAGCAGCGCTAAATATACCGTCGCCGCCCCGCACCGCCCCAGTGTGAAGCCGGCCTTAGGCATTGCTAAGTGAGGCCTAGTCATTATTGCTCACCTCATCCATCACAGGAGTGAGCTCAGAGCCCTTGCTAAAGGTGTTGTCCATTTACATACCACTTGAAGCCGGACTGGAATACTCGCGTATCGAAAAACAAAATGCAGATCTTCTTCAGGGCCGGGGCTTGCGGGTTTCAGATCTGTAGCTTACCGTATATACTCGAGTATAAGCCGAGTTTTTCAGCACATTTTTTTGTGCTGAAAGTGCCCCCCTCGGCTTATACTCGAGTCAAGCACTTTTCTGCAGTTGTTTCTGAGGTGGTCCGTGTCCTCTAGGATGGCTGTTATATATTTACCCTACAATGTATTATCTTGATGCAGTGGTCCTACATTTATTATACAAAATGTATCATTTATTGTTGTTGTCAGTTTTTTTTTTACATACGATGTTTGTTACATGTTGTCATTATGGACACAAACCCATGAATGGATTTTTCTAATATGTTATGTAATCATTACTTAGCAATAAACATTGCGTTTTATATTAACTGTGTTTCTGTTGCCGCACATACCTCATACAAAGTCCCATTTTATTTCCTTTTTGTTTCTATTGAATCAGGGATGAAGACGTATTCACATACGTTTCATATAAAATCCCACTAAGTCCCCTCCCCCTTCCTCCTTTTATTCATATTACAGCTGATCACATGGTATAGGACTTCTGTGATTGGCCCTTTACCTCCATCTGTGATCAGCTGGGACCAAAGGTCCCAGTAGACATGTGCACAATAGAAAAATTTGTTTAGTTTAGTTCCGTTTCCGTTCGTTTCCGTTGATTCGTAATTTTGTAAGTCGTCGGTGTTCATATTCGTAACGATTCGTATTTTCGTTATTTTTTTGTTGATTCGTTTTTCCATTAGTTTAATTTTCGTTTATTCGAAATTCGGACTCATTCGTATTTTCGTAGATTTAGTTACATTCATACTTTCGTAACATTGTTTTCGTAGATTCGTAATCGGAGCATAATTCATAATCTTATGTAATGTGTATGCTATTATTACATTGTAAGAGACACGGAAAATTACGAATCAAAAAAAAAAAAAAGTCACAAATGTACGAATTTTTTCGTTCAATCCATTCGAAGCACGTTAAGCAGCGCCATTGTAAGGGACACGGAAAATTATGAATCGCAAAAAAAAAAAAAAAGTTACGAATGTAAGAATTTTTTCGTTCAATCCATTCGAAGCACGTTAAGCAGCGCCATTGTAAGAGACACGGAAAATTACCAATTCAAAAAAAAAAAAAAAAAAAAAAGTTACGAATGTACGAATTCGAATTTTTTCGTTCATTTTGATTTTCATTGTTCCTGTTTTTAGGATCTTCTTCTTTCGTAGTTTCGTTGTTTCTAATTTGGTTATTTCGGATTTTCGTTGTTTTTCATATTCGTTCGATTCGATAATTCATTATTCGTTGAAATTTTTAGCGAATCATTCTTTCATTCGTACGATAACGAATGAACGAATATAAAGAATTTTAACGGAAAACAAATAAAAATGAAACTAATTGCACATGTCTAGGTCCCAGTGATCACAGAGCGCGCCCAATGCACCCCCCCAGGGGGTGCGCAGGAGGTGTGTTCTGGGGGTACATCCATGGGCGCCCTCCAAGAACAACAGAGCCACGCTGTAGCGGTCTTTCAACCTATGGTGCGGTATTGAAGTGGTTAAACTGCAACAGGAAGTACCGGTTCCGGCAGGATTTCCAGGTAAGAAACCTTGCAAAATCTTTCCAAATAAATGATTTGCTTAAAAAAAATTAAATAAAAAATGTATACAGCAAAGCATGGATGGAAATCATACAGAGAAACCCTCAGATACTGTGAGTGCCGACTGTCACTTTCAGGCTACATTCACATTGGCCACAACCCATCCTGCAGTTTGCAGCGCCAAGAATCCGTGTATTCCTGTGGCTGGAATAATCAAGGTGGCAATGATATTTCTAAAACTGGAGAGTGCAAAATCTGGTGCAGATCTGCACAGAAACCAATCAGCTTCCAGTTTTTTTTTTTCTCCCAAAGCTGAAGTTGGAAGCTGATTGGCTACCATGCACAGCTGCACCAGATTTTGCACTGTCCAATTTTAGTAAATCAACGCCGGTTGGTGTGTGCAAATAAATGCCCATACAAAATATATATATATATATATTTAGCAGAGACCCTAGAGATTAAAATGGTGGTTGTTGCAATATTTTATGTCACACTGTATCTGCGCAGTGGTCTTTCAAATATAAATTGTAAAAATTAAAAAAAAAAATACACTTTAATGAATTTGAAAAAAAAAAAAAAAATTAACAGTAAAGTTAGCCCAATTTTTTTGTATAATGTGAAAGATAATGTTACGCCGCGAGAATCATGATCTTGATTCTAAGCAAAAAAAATTGTGATTCTCATTTTTCCCAGCATGGTGCAGCTCTACCGCATCCCCAGCGGAATGCCACATATCGCACATATGGATACTATCAGCTTCTGCAATGAAAAGCGCTCTATGAATGGAGGAGGGGGAACTTTCATTCATCTGCCAGTCCTCCATTCATACAGAACTTTATTTAAATTTTGGGAACCAATTCTACAAGCTTCCATGAATGGAGAATGGAGGAGGAAAGGGTGGGCATAGGCAGCATTTTTCACAGCTGCAGCCACTCATATTAATCCGCAGCTCCTGGGGTGTCCAGGAAAGGGGCAGAGGACCAAAGATTTCAAGGAACTCAGCAGCCAACAGCACTCATCATTCATGATTCAAATATTAAGAGAAAAAATAAATAAAATCACTCAAACTTTAGCTTTAAGCGGGGTGGATTGTGGTACTCACAAGACGAATTCCTCCTCCCAGGATGGGCCCAGGGTGGGTTGTATGGCTGTAGTGGTGAACGTTTGGACTGGATCATTCAGCTGTACAGAGCACACCACAGGGCCTGGGGCATAAAAAAGGCGAGATGACAACAAATCACTAATGATCAAAGTACAAAAAGCATACCAAAACGTCATTTCAGTACATGGCAAAATAAATGGTCTTTTTTTATTAGGATCCATGTTCAACATTTAAAAACTGGAGCTGAATGGTACTTGAAAAGCTTCAACAAAGAGCTGAAAGCTCTAAAAATTCTTTGTCAAAGCTCGCTGTTCACACCGCTCTTATACAAGCTGAAGCCAGAGTGAAACAGGCCTATGGGCAGTGTGAACAGTGAGCTTTGACAAAAGCATTTTCTGAGCTTTCAGGAAGCTTTGTTGAAGCTTTTAAAAGTACCATTCAGCTCCAGTTTGTCAATGCTGAAAACAGATCCTAATGGGAGTGCTGATTGCCACTTCAAAGAGGGAGTCCCGCGAAAAAATATATTTTTTTAAAAGTCAGCAGCTACAAATACTGCAGCTGCTGACTTTTAAAATAAGGACACTTACCTGTCACAGGGTCCAGCGATGTCGGCACCCGAGGCCGAACTGTCCCTTGGTCCTCGGATCCTGCTGCCGCCATCTTCGCTGTGGGAACCAGGAAATGAAGCCTTGCGGCTTCACTTCCCGGTTCCCTACTGCGCATGCGCAAGTCACGAAGCGCAATCAGAACGGTCCCGGCTGTCTCTGGAGACCCGTGTGTGTCCCAGCAGACAGCGTGATGGGACAGGAAGAAGCATAGACACCCGTGGGAGTCTATGCCCGGAAGTGGGTGCAAATACCTGTCTTAGACAGGTATCTGCACCCCCCCTCCCCCTGATAGGTGTCAAAATGTGACACCGGGGGTGGGGGGGGGGGGATGGGAGGGTTCTGAAAAGCAGATGTTCAATTTTTGTGTGAACCTCTGCTTTAAGTAAGCTGCTAGCAGGCTTTCAACAAGCCTCAAGAAATGCAGGCAAGCTTGTTTAAAATGACAATCAGCACTCCCATTAGGATCGATTTCCGTATTTACAAACTGGATCTATATGTAGTTAAGTGTTCAACTCCAGAATTAAAAAATAGTGTTACAGCACCAACGTTGCCGTAAAGGTATAGAAAATACAAAGGGGGGGGGTGGTACTTTATAGGTGCAATTAGTACAAGGACATACCAAATTGAATAAAATCGTAATTTATTAAAGTTACAAAGGTACATAAAAACAATATTATAGCTTTATGGTCATTCAAGACACGTTATTGTAGCTCCTATAGTTGTTCTCACATATTAAACCTACATGTTTCGCCGTATGGCTTCTTCAGTGACAAATGTGGTTTTGTGGCTACTATATAAATGAACAGATTAATGTATTCATTTTATTGTATACGCTATGTATAGTGTTGGTATTTTCGGATATAACATTAAATGTATTGTTTGTAATTCTCTTTCTGTTTATTCCTATAGTAGCCACAAAACCACGTTTGGCCCCGAGGAAGCCATACGGCGAAACATGTAGGATTAAGAGGCAAGAACAACTATAAGAGCTACAATAACGCGTCTTGAATTACCATAAAGCTGTTCATGTATTGTATAATATTGTTTTTATGTACCTTTGTAACTTTAATAAATTGCGATTTTATTCAATTTGGTATGTCCTTGTACTTATTGCACCTATAAAGTCCCATCCCCCCCTACTTTGTATTTACAAACTGGAGATGAATGGTTCTTTAAAAAGGGTCAACGTAGCTTGCTGTTCACATTGCTCTTATACAAGCCCATGTGAAACAGGCCTAAGAATGATTGATTTCTTTAACATTTTTATGTAGCATGAAGTACAGTAATGACATTTTCCCTTGCAACAAAAGACAACAAGAACAAAAAGATAGAGGTTTACACTACCTGGTGGGTTGGCTTCTTCCGTCAATGACGCTTTGATATTCCGCACCTGAAGCTTCAGCTCGTGGGCTCTGGGTGGTTTTGGGGGACAAACTACTGAAGAACCAACGCCAGCTCTATTCTGAAATGACAAGCAGTGCACGTTATGGACACTGACCTCCCCTGGTGACACCGACCATCACCAAGACATTTATTAGAAGCGCTATGATAATACTGGGTCAGGTCCTTCAAAACAACCTCAATTCCTCATGCCATGGATGCCACATTCCATAAAACATTTCTTTGAGATTCTGGCCCATGGTGACTGCACCACGCAATTACTGCATATATGTCAGCTGCCAACCTCCCATTGGAGTTCATTGGATTCAGATCTGGTCATTAGCCAACCATCTGTGTCCCACAGCAGAAATGAAGATTCATCAGACCAGCCTACATTTTTCCAATGTTCATTCCAGTTTTGGTGATTCGGTGCCCAGTGCAGCCTCGGCTTTCTGTTCTTGGCTGACAGAAGTGGTACCCAACGTGGTCTTCTACTATTGTAGCCCATTTGTCTCAAAGTACTGGGCATTCTGAGATGTCCAATCTACTTGGCATTTGTTTGATCTTCAACTGCCATGACGGTACATTAAGGCCTCATGCACACAGGGCATTTTAGCAGCGTCAGACGTTTTATTTTTGCAGCGCAAAAACGCCTCTCGAACTTATTCTATGGCCTCATGCGCACACATAGGCTTTTAGGAGTGGTATAGGCATTTTCAAGCTACAAAAAAAAAACCCAGGACCAGCACGGTCTGAGGACCGGCGTTACAGCTGTAAAAACATCTGACGCTGCTAAACACGGCTTAATGCGTTTTGGGGCCCTGGGTGTTGACGGCACAATGGGGCGTGGTCTCCAGATGTCGTCACCTGGTGGTCACGCCCCATGGCTATATAAGTAATAGTGCGCACCAGACCTAACACAACAGTGGGAGCTTGCGTCGGGAGAAGACAGAGGAGGAAAAAAGACATCCCCAGAGAGGGGAGAAGAACCGGAGAGAGGAGAAGACATCCCCAGAGAGGGGAGCAGACATCACCAGAGAGGGGAGAAGAACTGGAGAGAGAGAAGAAGACATCACCAGAGAGGGGAAAAGAACTGGAGGGGAAGAGAAGACATCACCAGAGAGGGGAGAAGAACTGGAGAGGAGGAGAAGACATCACCAGAGAGGGGAGAAGAACTGGAGAGGAGGAGAAGACATCACCAGAGGGGGGAGAAGAACTGGAGAGAGAAGAAGACATCACCAGAGAGGGGAAAACAACTGGAGGGGGAAGAGACGACATCACCAGAGAGGGGAGAAGAACCGGAGAGGGGGAGAAGACATCACCAGAGAAGAACCGGAGAGAGGAGAAGACATCACCAGAGAAGAACCAGAGAGAGAGGAGAAGACATCATCAGAGAAGAACCAGAGAGAGAGGAGAAGACATCATCAGAGAAGAACCAGAGAGAGGAGAAGACATCATCAGAGTAGAACCAGAGAGAGGAGAAGACAACACCAGAGAAGAACCAGAGAGAGGAGAAGACATCATCAGAGAAGAACCAGAGAGAGGAGAAGACATCACCAGAGAAGAACCAGAGAGAGGAGAAGACATCACCAGAGAAGAACCGGAGAGAGGAGAAGACATCATCAGAGAAGAACCAGAGAGAGAGGAGAAGACATCATCAGAGAAGAACCAGAGAGAGGAGAAGACATCACCAGAGAGGGGAGAAGAACCGGAGGGAGAAGACACGTTGTAGCTGCATTAATAAAGTACTTTGTTAAAAAACCTGTGTAGGGTTTTACATTTTTTACACTTTTTTGGGTGAATGAGTAGGGGTACAATGTATCCCTTATTCACATAGGGTGGGGGGCCGGATCTGGGGCCCCATCCTTAAAAGGGGGCTTTCAGATTCCAATAAGCCACCTGCCCGCAGACCCCCGCAACCACCGGTAAGGGTTGTGGGGAAAAGGCCTTTTTCCCCATCAATATGGGGACAAGGTGCTTTGGGGTGGGGGGGACGCAGAGCAGTTTTTGAAATACTCAGACCAGCCCACTGGCACCAACAACCATGCCACGTTCAAAGTCACTTAAATATCCTTTCTTCCCCATTCTGATACTCGGTTTGAGCAAGTCATCTTCACCATGTCTAGATGCCTAAATGCACAAAGTTGCTGCCGTATGATTGGCTGGTTAGCAATTTATGTTACCAAGCAATTGAACAGGTGTATCTAATAAGGTGGCCGGTGAGTGTAAACTTTAATAGTAGGGGAACACAACTAGAAGTATTTTGTGGGTACACCTGGGAACTCATTGAATGTAGATACCACTGAATAACGATTGTAGAAAAAGTTAAAGTGGTGTTTCCACCAAAAAAAAAGCTTAAAATTCATAAAAAAAATTAAAATAAAAATTATTAGAAAAAAATAAATTTTTTTACTCACCTCTAAATGCCTGTTGCTAGGGGGTCCCTCGTAGTCTGCCTCCTTCAGTGCCCGGGCACTGACATCACTTCCCCTCGACGCAGACAGTCGTCTGGGTCCCAAATGACTGCGCGGCATATCACCGTGCGATCGCGCATGCGCAGTGGGTGCGGGCTGTGAAGCCACAGCCGGGTGCCCACAATAAGAATTCTGGCGCCGCCGAGTGGAGTGGGGGAAGGGGGGGGACCCTAGGACAGGTAAGTGTCCGATTATTAAAAGTCAGCAGCTGCAGTATTTGTAGCTGCTGACTTTTAATTTTGTAGTTCCATGTAGACCGTGGTATCTGGGGTCTTGGATGGTTGAAGTTTGTCAGGTACAATCTAGGTTTCCATTGGGGGGATTCCCCCCCCCCCCCCACACCCCATCCTAAAGATGCAACAGGAAGAGAGACACATTTTTCAGACAACAGATCAACCCATACACACATAGACTACACATACAGAAACGCACCTGGTAATCCTTTACATTGGCAGGTTTGGTGATCAGCTCCACGGTGGGTCGGACACAACTCATGAGGTTCTTCATTATATCCTCCAGGGTTTCCATGACTACGCTGGCTCCGGGGGTCTACAAAAACAAGATACATAAAACGTATAGAAGAGGAAGCCTCAGCCATACACTGCAATCATCAGGAAGTTGATTACTTCTGGTGGGCAACATAAAGAAAGCATCTAGAGAGAAATACGAAGGATGAGAATGGTGGCTACCCGAGGGCCAGGATGATGTCTTGGCTTCAATATTTTGAGTCCCTCTATTAGAACAAGTATTGAGATAAGGAATTGGGACTTTCCCTGGTCACTCAGAAGTACTGAAGCCAGGCCCAGCCAGCTAGCATTTTTCTGGAGGCCACCATTGGCTGCCCACGTGACTATGATTGATAGTCCATCTCTTCACGTCCGGTGGTGAACGGAGTGGTTGAGGAGGATGAAGGCAAGATAAGAAGATGCTACAGGGGCTGACTATTATTATTATTTATTAGACTTTTCCCCTGCATGGGTCATTTAAGGCAGTCCCCCACAGTAGGTCATTCACCTCCATGTGGCTATGTTCATTACCAGCGGTAAAAAGAGTAAGCCTTTAGGAGTATGTACTCCGTTGCCCCAGCAATGTCCTATAGAATGAAACATGTCAGATGGAGCTACAGTGGTGACGTTGTCAGGCATTGATCGGCATTACCCGTGTCTTATTGTGATTTATCGGCCTGTGTTTGCAAGTAGTTTTAAGGTCCCCTTAAAAGGCCACCCCCCCCCCCCCCTCCCGCAGCACTCCGATGCCCTCTGCCATTTACCGTGGCCGTCAGTAACGGCGGAGGCGATATGGACCTATCCCTGGCCTGACATGGAGTGAGGGAGAAGATGGTCCCCGCCCGTCTCCAAGTCATTGTAGGGCAGAAGCAACTTCAAATCGTCACTTTCTATAGCTCTTAAAAAGGGACTTTTATTTTTTTCAAATGACAATTTTTTTTATTTTTATAGCATTTTAGTGTAAATTTGAGATCTGAGGTCTTTTTGACCCCCCAGATCTCATATTTAAGAGGACCTGTCATGCTTTTTTTTTTTCTATTACAAGGCATTTTAATATTCCTTGTAATAGGAATAAAAGAGATACAGGGCCCCAAAGTCGGGTCGGAAAATGTCATTTTCTGCAGCAGAAAAGTGCATGACTCAAGTATAAGCCGAGGGGGGCATTTTCAGCACAAAAAAAAAATGTGCTGAAAAACTCGGCTTATACTCGAGTATATACAGTAATCAAAATGATCTTTAAATAGGCTTTACGTTGCCTTGAAGGCCCTCAACATTGTGCTCAAGCAGAGAGGTAAATAAAGCCTTTCTGAAAATGAAAGAACCCCTCTGGGCAAATGGCCCTCTTTGCAAGAAGAGAGCAGCAAATACCCGCAGAAGAAGGCATTGTGACTGCTCTCCTACCCGCATACGCCCGGAGAAGCCAAGTGCTGGTAATGGGTGCAGGAGTTCAAAAGCATTTTATCTGCAGTAAAAGCGTTTTGTGCCAAGAGCACTTGGCACACAGCAGTTTGGCACAATGACCAATGTGAAAACACGGATACCATTATGCATCTGCAAAGTCATACGTCTCCGAAGCTTGGGAAGCCGCCATGATCTCATCGCTTTTCACTGTATTTAACCACATCAATACCGGGCACTTTCGCCCCCTTCCTTCCCAGACCAATTTTCAACTTTCATCGCTATCGCACTTTCACAGACAAACGCGCGGTCATGCTACGTTGTACCCAAATTACATTTTTATCATTTTGTTCGCACAAATAGAGCTTTCTTTTGGTGGTATTTATTCACGACTCCGTTTTTTTTTTTTTTTTGCGATATAAGCGAAAAAAGCGGAAATTTGGAGAAAAAAAAAAAACAACATTTTCTTTATTCTATTTTAACCACTTCAGCCCCGGACCAATTTGCAGCCAAAGGACCAGGCCCCTTTTTGCGATTTGGCACTGCGCCGCTTTAACTGACAATTTGCGCGGTCGTGCGGCGTGGCTCTTAAACAAAATTGGCGTCCTTTTTTTCCCACAAATAGAGCTTTATTTTGGTGGTATTTGATCGCCCCTGCGGTTTTTATTTTTTGCGCTATAAACAAAAATAGAGCGACAATTTTGAAAAAATGCAATATTTTTTTTTACTTTTTGCTATAATAAATATCCCAAAAAAATATATAAAAAAAAACATTTTTTTTCCTCAGTTTAGGCCGATACGTATTCTTCTACATATTTTTGGTAAAAAAAAAAAAAATCGCAATAAGCGATTATTGATTGGTTTGCGCAAAAAGTTATAGCGTTTACAAAATAGGGGATATTTTATAGCATTTTTATTAATATTTTTTTTTTTTTTTTTGTGTTTACTAGTAATGGCGGCAATCCGCAATTTTTATTGTGACTGTGACATTATGGCGGACACATTGCACATTTTTGACACATTTTTTGGACCATTGTCATTTATACAGAAATCAATGCTATTTAAATGCACTGATTCCTATGTAAATGACAGTGGCAGTGAAGGAGTTAACCACTAGGGGGGGGGAGGAGTTAGTGTGACGTGTGTGTGTTTTTTTTTACAGTAGGGGGCGTGGCTGACGTCTGACGTCACTGATCGGCTTTCCCGATGACAGGGAACAGCAGATCAGTGACAGGAAGTGTAGGAAGCACGGGGAGAGGTTTGTTTACACAGACCTCTCCCCGTTCTCCAGCTCTGTGACCCGATCGCGGGACACCAGCAGCGATCGGGTCCGCTGGTCAAACGGCCGCGGTCACGGAGCTCCCGACCGGGTCGCACGCGACCCCACAGCAAGGCCATTAAAGGGGACATATATATACGTGCTTTTGCCTAGCCGTGCCATTCTACCAACGTATATTTACATGCGGCGGCCGGGAAGCGGTTAAAAGAAATCCAATAAAATCTAATCATAAAATTTAAGCCAAAATGTATTCTGCTTCATGTTTTTAGTAAAAAAAATCCCGTTAAGTGTATAATAATTGGTTCGCGTGATCACGGACAGATGTACGCAAATGATCATGTACAGATGTGTGCAGGTGATCACGGATCATGTGTGATCAAATGATCATTGGGACATGTGATTTTACTGTTATATATGTGGGGGACGTGTTTTGGGGATCATTACTATATGGGGACATGTGTTTTGGGGATATGTGTGTTTACTGTGCGTTTTACATTTCTAGTGACATGTGTGTTTACACTAGACTGGTGATCAGTGAGTAAAAAGCTGTAAAAAAACAGCTAATACTCACTGATCACCAGCCGGCTGCAGAGATCCGCTCTCCTCTCCTCAGCGATCACTTCGGTGTGAGGCGAGGAGAGCCGATCGCCTAGCAACTGGCTGTTTGTTTACATCACATGACGGCCATGATTGGAAACGGCCGTCATGTGATCAGGAGGGCCAATCGCGGAGCCCTCCTGCCGATCTAAGATGCGCCGTGTCCGGGTGACACGAGCGCATCGGGATCTCGCCGCTGCGCGGGAACGTGCGTGATCCCGCTCTTTTTGGAGGGACGTTCCTGAATGTCCACTCAGAAGGGGAGATAGCCCACCCGACCGTTTATGTGCAGTGGCCGGGTGGGAAGTGGTTAAGGCACAGACACGTCCCTTTTTATACTGGTCTTTGAAATTATTTGGGGGTTTGGCCTGGAAGGAGTCTTCTGCTCCTAATGTTCAGTCTTAGTTAAAGTGCATCTAAATCCAAGAACAAAATCGTAATGTTGTGGCTTACCAGTCCTTAGACGTGGTGGCATTATTAGTTTTCTTTTTAGGCTTTATTTGTATCTGGTGACCCAGCCAGTTACATACAGTACTGTGTAAAGGTTTTTGGCAAGTGTGAAAAAATGCTGTAAATGAAGAATGATTTCAGAAATAGAAGTGTTAATAGAGAAGAGAAATCCAAACCCAATCAATATTTGGTGTGACCTCTCTTTGCCTTCGAAACCGCGTCAATTCTTCTAGGTAGACTTGCCCACAGTTTTTTAAATAACTTAGAAGGTAGGTTGATCCAAATATCTTGGAGAACTTACCACAGATTCTCTGTGGATGTCGGCCGCCTTGACACCTACTGTCTCTTCATGTAATCCCAAACAGACTCCATGATGTTGAGCTCAGGGCTCTGTGGGGGCCAAAACATCACTTCCAGGACTTCTCCTCCTTTACATTTAACCACTTCCGGACCGCCGAACGCAGATATACATGTCCTTACTTTGAGGATGGCTATCGTTGTTATGGCAGCAGCTAGCTGCCATAACCCCAGTTTCCTCGTGTTCAGACGGCGGTCCGGTACAAGATAAAAGTGGACTCTGCGGCGGATT
Organism: Lithobates sylvaticus; assembly: GCA_028564925.1. Lineage (NCBI taxonomy): Eukaryota > Metazoa > Chordata > Amphibia > Anura > Ranidae > Lithobates > Lithobates sylvaticus. The sequence goes on along the minus strand of CM053027.1, from coordinate 39,533,592 downwards.
CACCGCAAGATCACTTTTATCTGAGGGGGAGGGTCTCCCGCCGCGATCCGGTGCCCTCCGTTGCTTACCGGAGTCGTCGGCATTGGCGGAGGCGATCTGGTCCTCTCGGTGGCTGGGCATGGAGACTAGTGAGGGGAAGATGGCCCCCACCCGTCTCCATACCATTGCAGGGCGGAAGCGACGTTAAAGCGATACTTCTGCCCATAACTCTTAAAAAGGGCCATTTTTTTTAATTACTATTTATTTTTTTTTTATTGCATTTTAGTGTAAATATGAGATCTGAGATCTTTTTGACTCCCAGATCTCATATTTAAGGAGGTCCTGTCATGCTTTTTTTCTATTACAATGAATGTTTACATTCCTTGTAATAGGAATAAAAGTGACTATTTTTTTTTTTTTTAAAACAGTGTTAAAAAAATAAATAAATAAAAAAAGTTAAACGCGCCCTGTCCCCACGAGCTTGTTTGCAGAAGCGAATGCATACGCGAGTAGCGCCCGCATATGAAATTGGTGTTCAAACCACACAAGTGAGGTATCGCCGTGATCGGTAGAGCAAGCGCACTAATTCTAGCCCTAGACCTCCTCTGTAACTGAAAACATGCAATCTGTAAAAAATTTTAAACGTCGCCTATGGAGATTTTTAAGGGTAAAAGTATGTCGCTATTCCACGAGTGGGGGCAATTTTGAAGCATGACATGTTGGGTATCAATTTACTCAGCATAACATTTTCCTTTACAATATAAAAAAAAATTGGGCTAACTTTGCTGTTGTATTATTTTTTAATTAAAAAAAGTGTATTTTTTCCAAAAAATTTACGCTTGTAAGACCTCTGCGCAAATACTGTGTGACAGAAAGTATTGCAACGACCGCCATTTTATTCTCTAGGGTGTTAAAAAAAACGTATAATGTTTGGGGGTTCAAAGTAATTTTTAGGAAAAAACTTTTTAACTTGTAAACAACAAATCTCAGAAAGAGGCTCGGTCCTAAAGTGGCTAATGACATTGGATGGACACCTCAGATGGCTTATTTTCCAAAAAGGGGTCATTTGGGGGATATTTGTACTGTCGTTGTGTTTTTGGGTCTCAAAAAATGACAGGCCGTCAGTACATCAGGATTGATTGATTATATACAGGGGGTCCCCGACTTACGAACGCCCGACCTACGAACACCCCCTACTTAGGAACCGGGCGCTGCGGGGATCCTCCGCCATTTTATGCGGACCTTCGGCCGTTCTGCACATGCACGGCCAGACGGAGCCTCGGAAAATGACGTCAAACATCGGAAATGTCCGTAATTTGCCGCGCATGCGCAGAACGGCATTCTACGGAACATCGGAAATGTCTGTAATTGGCGGTCTGCGCATACGCGGCCGACTTACGAACATTTCCGAGTTAAGAACAGGCGGACAGTCCCGACAGTTCGTAACTCGGGGACCCCCTGTATCCTAGTTTGTGGACTCTATAACTTTCCTACAGACTAAATAATATACACTGATTTCAGTTATTGTCACCAAAGAAATGTAACAGAATAAATTTTGGCCTAAATTTATGAAGAAAGATTATTTACAGAATTTTAAAAACGCAAAACAAAGAAAAAACACTTTTTAAAAGAAAATTCTGGCCTTGCAAAAAAAAAAAAAAAAGCGCAGTGGTGATTAAATACCAACCAAAAAAAAAAAATAATAATTATAAAAAAAATGATCATGACTACAGTGTTACAGGACTGTGCAATTGTCATTCAAAGTGCAACAGCGCAGAAATCTAAAACATGGCCTGGGCAGGAAGGGGGTAAAGTGTCTGCAGTAAATATCTCTAACACATACCTACAGGAAAGCCTTAATATAGGCTTACTACCTGTAGGTATAAATAAAAAAAGTGGACTTTAGTACCGCTTTAACAGTCCAAAAAGGAAGCAAATACGACTTTTTAGGGTTCAAAAGACACTTAAACATCACCCTCCAGGCTATTAGGGAAACCTGAACTGTCAGACTGCTTTGTCAAACCCAACAGATTGGGCAATCCACAATGATGGCTCATCTGGCAGGTAAGGGCAGGTAGGGTGGTTGCTCACCATCCGTTTTGGTTAATGGTAACAATTCCACGAGAGCCCCGTCAATGTGCCAGTGTGACCACTGAAGCATCTTTCTTTCCACCTTCACACATTTTATAGCCAAAAGTGTAGAAAAACCTCTTCCAATGATTTACTTCAGGTCTCTCCTGTGAAGAATATGGTTAAAGCTACAGCAAATGTCTGTATGGTCACAGTTTGTGGAAGAACCTCTTCTGTTCCAGCATTACTGTGCCCCCGTGTACATGCCAGGGCCATGAAACATATGGTAGGATGGGTTTGGTGTGGAACGATAAGGAGTGGCCTGCAAAGAGCCCCAACCTCAACCCCCAAAGAACCTTTGGGATGAACTGGAAACACAGCAGCAAACCAGGTCTTTGTCCCAACATCAGAATCTGACCCCACAAATGTTCTCTTGGCTGAATGGATACAACTTCCCACAGATAAAAACTCCTACATCTTGTGGAAAACCTTCCCAGGGGAGTGGTGGCTGTTAGGGTTCATTTACACTTGATTCCGCTTTAACACATATTAGCGCTTCAACATGCTTTTTGATGCGTTTCTGATGCTTCTGTGATGTTTTCTGAAGCTTTAATGAAGCTTGGCAAATGCCCTATATGTTTTGATTTTTCTATTTGTTTTAAAAGGGGCCCAGTAGAACCCCCACTCAGCAGATCCCCATCTCATTATTACCCCTGTTCAGCAGATCCCCAGCTTATTAGTATCGTCGTTCAGCAGATCCCCAGCTTATGCCCATTTCACACTTGTGCGACCCATGTTTTCCAATGAGTACCATTCATATCTGTGCGACTTCCAAGTTGCACCAACTTCCAAAGTAGTCCCTGTACTACTTTAGTCCAACTTTGGTGCGAGTTGACACGAGTTTATACAGGCATTCCCTGAAATCGCGGCAAAATCGCGTTGAAGTCGTGGTGTGAAAGGGGCCTTATTAGTACCCTCGTTCAGCAGCTCCCCAGCTTATTAGTACCCTTGTTCAGCAGCTCCCCAGCTTATTAGTACCCTTGTTCAGCAGATCCCCAGCTTATTAGTACCCTTGTTCAGCAGATCCCCAGCTTATTAGTACCCTCGTTCAGCAGATCCCCAGCTTATTAGTACCCTCGTTCAGCAGATCCCCAGCTTATTAGTACCCTCGTTCAGCAGCTCCCCAGCTAATTAGTAGCCTTGTTCAGCAGCTCCCCAGCTTATTAGTACCCTTGTTCAGCAGATCCCCAGCTTATTAGTACCCTCGTTCAGCAGATCCACAGCTTAATACCCTTGTTCAGCAGATCCCCAGCTTATTAGTACCCTTGTTCAGCAGATCCCCAGCTTATTAGTACCCTCATTCAGCAGATCCCCAGCTAATGCCCCTTTCACACTTGTGCGACTTGTCCTGCAAAGTTGCATGACAGGTTGTACCCCATGATTTCCAATGAGTACCATTCATAACTGTGCGACTGCCAAGTTGCACCAACTTCCAAAGTAGTCCCTGTACTACTTTGGTCCAACTTTGGTGCGAGTTGACACAAGTTTATACAGGCATTCCCTGAAATCGCGTCAAAATCCAGTCGAAGTCGCGGTGTGAAAGGGGCCTTATTAGTACCCTTGTTCAGCAGTTCCCCAGCTTATTAGTACCCTCGTTCAGCAGATCCCCAGCTTATTAGTACCCTCGTTCAGCAGATCCCCAGCTTATTAGTACCCTCGTTCAGCAGATCCCCAGCTTATTAGTACCCTCGTTCAGCAGATCCCCAGCTTATTAGTACCCTCGTTTAGCAGATCCCTAGCTTAATAATACCCTCATTCAGCAGATCCCCAGCTTAGGCCCCTTTTACACTTGTGCAACTTGTCCTGCAAAGTCGCATGACAAGTTGTACCCTATGATTTCCAATAAGTACCATTCATATCTGTGCGACTTCAAGTTGCACCAACTTCCAAAGTAGTCCCTGTACTACTTTGGACCAACTTTGGTGCGAGTTGACACAAGTTTATACAGGCATTCCCAGAAATCGCTGCAAAATCGCATTGAAGTTGTGGTGTGAAAGGGGCCTTATTAGTACCCTCGTTCAGCAGATCCCCATCCTAGTAGTATCCTCATTCACCAGATCCCAAGCTTATTAGTACCCTCCTTCAGCAGATCCCTTGCTCAGTAGTACCCCCACCTCTACTGCCACCTCACTCGGCAAAGCAAACACAACGCATGAACTGGACTGTAAGATAACAATTTTATTTAGTGACAGACGTTTTGATTGGCATTCAGAACGCTTTCAAGAAACCGGTCACATGGCACATTTTGAAGCAAGTGTAAACGAGCCTTTCAAGTCCCAAAGGGGGGAAATTACTGTCCTACGTTTTGGAACAAGATGTCCAATTAGCGCATTGAGTTGTCCACAAACTTTGGCCATAAAGTGTAACTAAGTAGATTACTAAAACCATAGAAACTCGGTGTGAAGTCATAAAAAGGTTTCAGACTGTAAAAAGCCATTGTCTGCAGACATTGCACACATCTATGCGATTGGTTTGGCTCTGTGGTTGGTTCTTCTGGTTGCGGCCTCTTTCTATCAGATGCCTGCAGGAGGCCTACAGCTTCTCTAGGCATAAAGCTACCATTTCCTAGGAGTCATCAGAGCGTACAGAATTCTTTTCTTCCCTCTGCACTCATACAATGAACATGCAAATTATTACCTGCTAGACCCTTTTTTCTAAGGAAATAATTACAGCTAGAAAAAAAGATGCTAATCTTATATGAATAAAAAAAGTTTTTCAAAGGCCTAAAAATTGCTTAAAGAGGAGCCCCAGGCTTCTTTAGAAAAAAAAAAAATGTAAAAAAGGTCAGAAGCTACAAATATAGCTGCTGACTTTAAATATTAAGGCACTTACCTGTCCCGGAATGCCGCGGTGTGCTCATCTGAGCTGCTATTTCGGGTGCCATCTTGACTAAGGGAAACCAACAGTGAAGCTTTGCAGCTGGTTTCCTACATCACGTGAGCGAAGCACGCTGCCCTTTGTGAATAGGCCAGCAGCGGGGGAAGGGTGGGGGTGGATATTCAGCACAGGTTTACCGCGGCGCACAGAGCCGGAAGTGGGAGCGGGTACCTGTCAATAAAAAAAAGGTACCCGCCCCCCCCCCTCCCAAAAGGTGCCAAATGTGGAGGCAGGGAGCGAGGAGGCATACAAGTGGAGCTTCCCCTTTTGGGTGATTACCAAGTGTTCCCAATTCAAATAAGGGAAACTCTTGGCTGCTACAAGAGTTTATGAACAATGGATAACCAAGGAATACTTTGGGCCTAAAGTCGGCCGTACATGGATCGAAATTCGGTTGGTTTAGCAGGGACCGACAAAGATTCGTTCCATGTATGGGCAGGCTGTTAGTACCCAAGTCGATCCATCGATGACTTGGGTATAACCAGCCTGTTGGATTTTTTTACATGCAAATTACTGCAGGCGGCTTATAGCCACTAGCAGTAACCAATGGTGCTTACCAGTGCTGGCTGGTAAGGCTCCCTGTGCCCTCCCATTGGCAGAACACAATAGTGCTGTGGAAGGCATTCCCCAGATCAACACATTCAGTGTTGATCGGGGAATCATGCGATGTTCAAATCATCTATGGGCTTCTTTAGACAGTCACCTTCTTTGGTGGGGAAGAGTTAGAACCTCTGTCAGGTGTTCAATACTTATCTGTGCTGCCATTGGGGAAATACCTCCTAAATTCCTGTGTGGTCACCGAGACAGGAAGTAAGGGGAAAGCCACCCACTAAAAACTTCATCCCATCCTCTCCATAAAGTTCTGGAAAAAGGTGTTCCACTTTTTGTGCTCAGGTGAGACATTACTCCAACCCTTCCTGTAGATATTGGTCAAGCCTTAGGTTAAATGCCTGCTTGGAATGCCCATGCTTATGCTGCCTAAGGGCTTTGCAAGAAGCTGCTTTGCGAGTTTCCAACACCCAGCAGGAGCCCCCCCCCCCCCAACTGCCAGGTCAACATTCGGGGGAGATAGATTTGTATCTTGGTGGCCTGAATGCTGAATTGGCTACCACTACCAGGGAACAGACATAAAAGGCAACATGGCCTGAATTCCTTCTGCAACCAGAGCCTGGATTTACCTTTTCAAAGAGAGAGGATATTTCAGAGTATATCTATAAGAGGCACTAGATCTATTATGAATATCCATTATTGAGAATGACCATCTCATTAAATCAAGCGGACGTCCGGAATGTATTTTTTTTTTTTACATGATTAATGAAATGAGAGAGCCAACACCTTTTGGGGACTGCAAGGGTCCCTTTTTTTACAGGCTACAAACACATACATCATATTATGTAATCAGTTACAATAAATGGTCACAAAAGTCTATTAAAATTTTATGATGCATACAAAATGTTTTAATTAAGTATCACTGACAAGAATCAAAGGAAGACTAAAACAAAAGGCTATAGAAAATTAATAGTTTGAATTATTTTAAAATCTTTTTTTTTTTTTTTTTTTAGTCTTTCTTTAATTGATCCGATTATTTCTTAATTCCCTCATTTTAGAAGCATAATATAGTATTTAATTTATGGCCAGTTATTGTAACTGATTACACAATATGATATATTTGTTAAAAACACTGATGGATCCTTGCAACCCGCAGTTGGCATTCCAATAAAAGGGCATATTTCACTTATGCGGCGTACACACGATCGGACTTTCCGGCGGAGGTTTGGATAAAGTCCGCGGGACTTTTGAAATGAGCGGACTTGCCCACACACGGAGGAAAGTCTGTTCAGTTAGAACGTGACTCCAGGTAGATGGGACTAGCGAAGGAGATGAATGCCGCCGCCTCGATCGGCGACATTGACACCTTGCTAGCCCCGTCACCTGGTATGGATTTAAAGGGGAATCCCTACGCCGAAAAAACGGCGTGGGGGTCCCCCCCAAATCCATATCAGACCCTTTACCGAGCACGCAGCCCGGCCGGTCAGAAAAGGGGGTGGGGACGAGCGAGCGCCCCCCCCCTTCCTGAGCCGTACCAGGCCGCGTGCCCTCAACATAGGGGGTGCCCCCCACCCCAAAGCACCTTGTCCCCATGTTGATGAGGACAAGGGCCTCTTCCCGACAACCCTGGCCGTTGGTTGTCGGGGTCTGCGGGCGGGGGGCTTATCGGAAACCGGGAGCCCCCTTTAATAAGGGGGCCCCCAGATCCCGGCACCCCCACCCTATGTGAATGAGTATGGGGTACGATGTACCCCTACCCATTCACCTAAGGGAAAAAGTGTAAATAAAAAAAAAAAAGACACAATTTTTTAAAATACTTTATTGCACAGCTCCGGGGGTCTTGTTACGTCTTGGGGGGTCTTCTTGCCGGACTCCTCCGCTATCTTCTGCTCTGCCCCTTGTCCCTATTTAACTGGCAGCGCAACACGTCTGAGCCATTAGAAGAGGAGACGGCGACAAATCAACATCGGAAGAAGGAAGCAGAACAAGAAGAAGAAGAAGCAGAAGCAGAAGGCGACGGCGACAGAAGCCCGGGCCACCGCTCGTAAAAGAGCTGGAAGAAGAAAGCGAAGGCCCGGCAAGAAGAACAGAAGACCCCCGAAGTCAGAACGAGACCCCCAGACGGCGGGGGCGAAGAAAGAAGAAAGCCGGGCTCCTCCGCTAGTGAAAGAGCAGAAGATAGCGGAGGAGTCTGGCAAGAAGACCCCCCAAGACAGAAAAAGACCCCCGGAGCTGTGCAATAAAGTATTTTTAAAAAAATTGTTTTTTTATTTACACTTTTTTTCCCTTAGGTGAATGGGTAGGGGTACATCGTACCTCATACTCATTCACATAGGGTGGGGGGCCGGGATATGGAGGCCCCCTTATTAAAGGGGGCTCCCAGATTCCGATAAGCCCCCCGCCCGCAGACCCTGACAACCAACGGCCAGGGTTGTCGGGAAGAGGCCCTTGTCCTCATCAACATGGGGACAAGGTGCTTTGGGGTGGGGGGGGGGGGGCCGCAGGGCCCCCCTTTTCCCCAGGGCACCCCCCATGTTGAGGGCACGCGGCCTGGTACGGCTCAGGAGGGGGGGGGGGCGCTCGCTCGTTCCCACCCCCTTTCCTGACCGGCCGGGCTGCGTGCTCGGATAAGGGTCTGATATGGATTTGGGGGGGACCCTTTAAATCCATACCAGGTGACGGGGCTAACGCGGCGGCATTGATTTCCTTCGCTAGTCCCGTCTACCTGGAGTCACGTTCTTAATGAACGGACTTTCCTCCGTGTGTGAGGCAAGTCCGCTCATTTCAAAAGTCCCGGACTAGTACACAGACGGCGGGATTGTCCGCTCGACTTGCGAGTCCAGCGGACAATTTGAAGTAAAAACTTAAAACTAGGTCCGCCGGACTTTTGAGAACAATCCCGCCGGAAAGTCCGATGGTGTGTACGCGGCCTTTCTGTAAAAAATGTAAGTGATTGTGAGCCTATTTTTGACACTTGTTGATTACAACTTAAAAATCAATGGGGGCAGAGCAGAGAGCTGTTTGCGATCTTGCCCGAGCCTGGACTGGCTCTGTGAGGTCAGCTGACAGTGGGCTTTAGCCCGCTGTCTGCTGAAAATGGGTCACAGGAGTGCAGAACGAACAGCACCTCTGTGATCTCTGCTCAGGGAGCTCTGAGAGCCGAGCGATTGGTGGTGTTAGATCGTTCGGTTCTCAGTGTTAGAGCCAACAGGGGACAGATTCTGCATCCATCTAGGCAAGTATGATTCTAGGAAAAAAAATAAAAAATGTAAGCCCATACTGCTCTTTTAATAAATTATAATTATTATAATAATAAAAATAATACAGGATTTATCTAGCACCGACAGTTTACACAGCGCTTTACAACATAAGGTTGGACAATACAGTTACAATACAATTTAATACAGTAGGAAGCAGAGGGCCCTGCTTGGCATACAAACATTTATTAAAACGGTTCTAAACTTCATGACCATTGGAGAGATGATATGACAGCTACATTTGTGCTCATAAGTTTACACACCCTGGCAGAATTTATGATTGCTTTGCCATTTTTCAGATAATATAAATGATAACACAAAAACTTTTCTTTCCCTCATGGTTAGTGTTTGGCTGAAGCCATTTATTATCAATCAACTGTGTTTACTCTTTTTAAATCATAATGACAACACAAACTACCCAAATGACCCTGATCAAAAGTTTACATACCCCAGTTCTTAATACCGTGTATTGCCCCCTTTTAACATCAATGACAACTTCTTCTCAAGTCTTTTGTGGTATTTGTGGATGAGGCTCTTTATCTTCTCAGATGGTAAAGCTGCCCATTCCTCTTGGCAAAAAGTCTCCAGTTCCTGTAAATTCTTGGGCTGTCTTGTATGAACGGCACGTTTGAGATCTCCCCAGAGAGGCTCAATGATATTGAGGTCAGGAGACTGAGATGGCCACTCCAGAACCTTCACTTTATTCTACTGTAGCCAATGGCAGATCGACTTGGCCTTGTGTTTTGGATCATTGTCATGTTGGAATGTCCAAGTACGTCCCATGTGCAGCTTCCTGGATGATGAATGCAAATGTTCCTCCAGTATTTTTTGATAACATACTGCATTCATCTTGCCATCAATTTTGACCAAATTTCCTGTGCCTTTGTAGCTCACACACCCCCAAAACATCAGCGATCCACCTCCGTGTTTCACAGTAGGAATGGTGGACCTTTCATCATTGGCCTTGTTGACTCCTCTCCAAATGTAGCGTTGTATGGTAGTGGCCAAAAAACTAAATTTTGGTCTCATCACTCCAAATGACTTTGTGCCAGAAGGTTTGAGGGTTGTCTCTGTGCTGTTTGGCGTGTTGTAAGTGGGATACTTTGTGGCATTTGCATAGTAATGGCTTTCTTCTGGCGACTCGCCCATGCAGCCCATCTTTCTTCAAGTGCCTCCTTATTGTGCATCTTGAAACAACCACACCACATGTTTTCAGAGAGTCCTGTATTTCACCTGAAGTTATTTGTGGGGTTTTCTTTGCATCCCGAACAATTTTCCTGGCAGTTGTGGCTGAAATTTTAGTTGGTCTACCTGACCGTGGTTTGGTTTCAACAGAACCCCTAATTTTCCACTTCTTGATTAGAGTTTGAACACTGCTGATTGGCATTCTCAATTCCTTTGATTTCTTTTTATATCCCTTTCCTGTTTTATACAGTTCAACTACCTTTTCCCGCAGATCCTTTGACAATTCGTTTGCTTTCCCCATGACTCAGAATCCAGAAATGTCAGTGCAGCGCTGGATGAAAGATGCAAGGGTCTGTCAGGAGTCCAGAAACTCATTGACCTTTTATACACACACACTAATTACAAGAAAACAGATCCCAGGTGAGGATGGTTACCTTTAATAGCCATTCAAACCCTTTGTGTCAACTTGTGTGCATGTTATCAGGCCAAAATCACCAGGGTATGTAAACTTTTGATTGGGGTCATTTGGGTAGTTTCTGTTGTCACTATGGGCTGCATGGTCGAGTCGCCAGAAGAAAGCCATTACTACGCAAATGCCACAAAGTATCCCGCTTACAATATGCCACATCATCTGTTGCCACTATGATTTAAAAAGAGTAAACACAGTTGATTGATAATAAATGGCTTCAGCCAAACACTAACCATGGAGTGAAAGAAAAGTTTTTGCGTTATCATTCATATTCTCTGAAAAATGGCCAAGAAATCATAAATTCTGCCAGGGTATGTAAACTTATGAGCTCAACTGTATATAGTGGAGGCGGCTGCCAAGACAGGGTGAGCACCTGTGTTAACATCTGATCTTTATTTGTGAACACAGAGGACCACAATAGGAACGAGAAGTTGAAGCTGCAGAACTTACTCACTGACCTCCAGCTTAGTCTTTGGTTGCACCTGAAGATCGAGGTCCGTAAAGTTGCCCATTGTCCACTCCACCTGAATGCTGCCTCTATCTTCTTCTTTCACGCGGAACTCGAGCTGGAAAACCAGGAATGGGTTACACAACATGTAAACACTACCTGCAGCCCCGGACGGCTGTACACACATCACATGACAACGATTAAACAGGTAAAGTGGTCTAATGAGACTGGTACAAGTGCACTTCTGACTAATGCGTCCTAGGAGCTTTTGGCTGAATGCCTCTTCGGCCACATTCATACAACTGGTGGCTTCAATTACCAGGCAGTCAGTCATATAAGAGTAAGAAAAAAAAAAATCACTGAGCACAAGAGCAGCGCTGCTGATTGGTAACATTTATAGGTGGCACTGGTAAGTGTCACAGAAGCATCTGCAGAGGCTCTCCACGATCGGGACTGATGTCCCTCTCACAGCCGCCGGTGATCAGCTTTTTTTTTTCTCCTCGCGCTACCAGCATGAGGAGAAAAAATAGCAGATTACCGACTCTGTTTACATCACATGATCAGCTGTCATTGGCTGACAGCTGATCACGTGGTAAGGGGTCGGGATTGACCCCTTACACCGATCTGTGATCAGCCGCGTTTCAGACTCGCTGATCAAAGAGCGTGCCCTGCAGGGGGCGAGCAGGCCGCTCGAGCACGGGAGGACCTCTATGGACGCCCTCCCGGCAAAGTAGGTCTGCGCTGCACCTGTCTTTTGGCTATAGCATGGACGGGAAGAGGTTAATAGGGCCTTGCTGGGTTATCTCCTTAACCGCTTCAGCACCGGGCCATTTTACACCCTTCCTTACCAGAGCACTTTTTGCGATTCGGCACTGCGTCGCTTTAACTAACAATTGCGCGGTCGTGCAACGTTACACACAAACAAAATTGACGTCCTTTTTTTCCCCACAAATAGAGCTTTCTTTTGGTGGTATTTGATCACCTCTGCGGTTTTTATTTTTTGCGCTATAAACAAAAGAAGAGCGACAATTTTGAAAAAAAACACAATATTTTTTTTACTTTTTGCTATAATAAATATCCCATTTTTTTTTTTTTTAAAACTATTTTTTTACTCAGTTTAGGCCGATACGTATTCTTCTACATATTTTTGGTAAAAAAAAAAAAAAAAAATAGCAACAAGCGTATATTGATCGGTTTGCGCAAAAGTTATAGCGTCTACAAAATAGGGGATAGATTTATTGCATTTTTTTTTTTTACTATTAATGGCGGCGATCTGCGATTTTTTTTTCATGACTGCGACATTGCGGCGGACACTTCGGACACTTTTGACACATTTTTGGGACCATTCACATTTACACAGCGATCGTTGCTATAAAATTGCATTGATTACTGTGTAAATGTGACTGGCAGGGAAGGGGTTAACACTAGGGGGCGCTGCAGGGGTTAATGTATTCCCTATAGGAGTGATTCTAACTGTGGGGGGAGGGGACTCAAGGGGAGGAGACCGATCATGTGTTCCTCCGTACTGGGATCACATGATCGGCCTCCTCTCCGTTGACAGGACGAGGTCCCGAGCGACGCCGCGGGCGCGCGCCCCCAGGCGGCCGGGAATGGGAGGACGTCATATGACGCCCACCCAGGATGGGAGATCCACCTTGTGGGCGTCATATGACTATGGGCGGGTAGGGAAGTGGTTAAACCACATCCCGCCCGGCCTATAGCAATATGACGGCTGGGCAGTGGTTTAATTGTTCTGACTGGCCGTCATACGACGTCCTTTAGAACATGCCACACGTGCGCGCCCCCTGGGGGGTCATGGTAAAGAGCCAATTACGTAGGCTCTTGAGCATGTGATCAGCTGTGTCCAATAGGAAGTAATAGGTCCAAAGTGTAATAGGAAGTGCCGGTTATCGCTGTCAGCTTGAGTAGAGGAGAGCTGACAAGTGGCTTTCCCGACAAGAGGGGGGTCTGCGTTGATAATCAGTGCTGCCCATCAATACACATCAGTGCCACCTATCAATGCACATCATTGCTGCCTATCAGTGCCGCCTATCAGTGCCACCTCATCAGCACACACCAGTGAAGGAGAAAAAGTACTTCTTTACAAAATTTTAGAACAGAAACGAAGAAAAGCTTTTTTTTTTCAAAATTTTCGGTCTTTTTTTTATTTGTTTAGCAAAAAATAAAAAACCCCAGTGGTGATTAAATACCACCAAAAGAAAGCTTTATCTGTCTCAAGAAAAATAAAAATAAATTATAAAAAGTTTTGTTTGGGTACATTGTTGCATGACCGCGCAATTTTCATTCGAATTGTGACAGAGCTGAAAATTGGCCTGGGCAGGAAGTGGGTGAAAGTGCCCGGTACTGAAGTGGTTAAGGAAAAAAAATAATAAAAAATGCTGCACCCCGGTGATCTTTGACCTCTTCTGTGTTGTTTAGGTAGATCACCACCACTCCAGGGCTGCCTACCCCGATTTACAGTAAGAGATGGAAGAGCACAGGTCATACTACTGGCTACCACGGTGGATATAAATCAATGATTAAAAAAAAAAAAAAAAAAAAAATTAGATTTTTTGATTTAAATAGATTTTTTTGATTTTATTAAAATGCTTTTGGAGTAAAAATCTATCTAAAGATAGTTTTCCATTTAAGATAGATTAATAATTTAGTTTATTCAGCATGAAATGGAGCTTAGTTATGTAGCATGAGGCTGTATTTTCTGCAATATTTAGATTTTTTGGTAAACTCATTCAATGAATCCAAGCTGAAATAACATGCATTGATGCATTCACACAATTTCACAGTAACCATGAGATAAAACAAAAAGTTCAGGAATATTCCTTTATCTCATTGTTTTGCAAATCTATGTACACTACAAACTGTATGATTGAATCGGTTCTGATAGCGCAGTTTTACTAACCTGACAGCTTATTATTCTAAATAAGAAACCTTCATTTTGTTTGCAAATTTTAAAGATTCTAACTACCAGCAAGAATAAGTCCTTACATTTAAAGAGCACCTGTCATTTCAGACACATCATGGCAGCGCCTGTTAGTGGGCATCCACTCACCTGCTGCCGCCACATCCCTCACCTTGTTGTGTCACTGCCGCATCACCAGCCGTCCCATTAAAGTGAATGGGACAGTCGGTGAGCCAACCAGCAGGGTCAGAAGAGGAGCCAACCAGCAGGGTCAGAAGAGGAGCCAACCAGCAGGGTCAGAAGAGGAGCCAACCAGCAGGGTCAGAAGAGGAGCCAACCAGCAGGGTCAGAAGAGGAGCCAACCAGCAGGGTCAGAAGAGGAGCCAACCAGCAGGGTCAGAGGAAGAGCCAACCAGCAGGGTCAGAGGAGGAGCCAACCAGCAGGGTCAGAGGAGGAGCCAACCAGCAGGGTCAGAGGAGGAGCCAACCAGCAGGGTCAGAAGAGGAGCCAACCAGCAGGGTCAGAAGAGGAGCCAACCAGCAAGGTCAGAGGAGCAGCCAACAGCGGGTCAGAGGAGCAGCCAACAGCGGGTCAGAGGAGCAGCCAACAGCGGGTCAGAGGAAGAGCCAACAGCGGGTCAGAGGAAGAGCCAACAGCGGGTCAGAGGAAGAGCCAACAGCGGGTCAGAGGAAGAGCCAACAGCGGGTCAGAGGAAGAGCCAACAGCGGGTCAGAGGAAGAGCCAACAGCGGGTCAGAGGAAGAGCCAACAGCGGGTCAGAGGAAGAGCCAACAGCGGGTCAGAGGAAGAGCCAACAGCGGGTCAGAGGAAGAGCCAACAGCGGGTCAGAGGAAGAGCCAACAGCGGGTCAGAGGAAGAGCCAACAGCGGGTCAGAGGAAGAGCCAACAGCGGGTCAGAGGAGGAGCCAACAGCGGGTCAGAGGAGGAGGCAACAGCGGGTCAGAGGAGGAGGCAACAGCGGGTCAGAGGAGGAGCCAACAGCGGGTCAGAGGAAGGGCCAACAGCGGGTCAGAGGAGGGGCCAACAGCGGGTCAGAGGAGGAGCCAACAGCGGGTCAGAGGAGGAGCCAACAGCGGGTCAGAGGAAGAGCCAACAGCGGGTCAGAGGAAGAGCCAACAGCGGGTCAGAGGAGGAGCCAACAGCGGGTCAGAGGAGGAGCCAACAGCGGGACAGAGGAGGAGCCAACAGCGGGTCAGAGGAGGAGCCAACAGCGGGTCAGAGGAGGAGCCAACAGCGGGTCAGAGGAGGAGCCAACAGCGGGTCAGAGATGACAGTTGCTTTTTAAAATTATGATTTAAATCCAGCGTTTTACTAGCGATTTAAATGAAATCCACCCTGCTGGCTGCTTTTACTTTCACAAGCACAATTGTTATTGAAGTGTTTCCCCAGCCCAGCGATAACGGAGGATTTTCCATGTCATGAACTCGAGGACATTGCAGGGGTGGAGCACAGAGGAGAAAAATTCCTGAACATAACACAGCGGGAGGGGAGAACACAAATCCTATGGGGCCTCAAAGTGAAATGCTCTGGTCTAAAGGAGAGCTCCGCCAAAACCACAGGAGAGGAGTGCGAGGCTGGAGTCTTAAAGATTCAATTTTTATTCTTTTAACATTTCCCATAAACACCCCGGAACATTCATTTCTGGAGCCAGAGGACCGCGAAATGTACCGTCTCCAACAACTGAAGCATATCCAATTAGGAATGAATAAAAACATACATTTTATCCCCCCAACCCACCTGAACCTCCTACCATCCAAGTAAAGGGAAACTAAAATGGCTTTGGGATGAATTTATTTTCTTTAATCCAATTAATGTTTTGTATGTTTTTTTTTAACCACTTGACACCCAGGCCAATCCTGGCATTTGTCTCCTACATGTAAAAATCATCATTTTTGTTGCTAGAAAATTACTCAGAACCCCCAAACGCACACACTATATTATATATATATGTGTGTGTGTGTGTGTATATATATATATATCTATATATATCTATATATATATATATCTATATATATCTATATATCTCTCTATATATATATATATATATCTCTCTATCTATATATATATATATATATATATATATATATATATATATATATATATATATATATATATATATATATATATATATATATATATATATATATATATGCGTGTGTATATGTATATATGTGTATATGTGTGTGTGTATATATGTGTGTGTGTATGTATATGTGTGTGTGTGTGTGTTTTTGCAGAGACCCTAGGTGTCACACGGTATATTTGAGCAACAATTTAACCCCTTATGGACCGCCCGCTGCAGTTTTAAGTCGGCTGTTTGAAGGAGGATATCGTTGTTATGGCGGCAGCTAGCTGCCATAACCCCAGTATCCTCTTCTTCAGCGGGTGGTCCTCTAAAAGATAAAAGTGGTCTCTGCGGTCTCTTCGCCGCAAGATCACTTTCATCGGCAGCAGGAGTGGCCCCCCCGCCCTCCTGCTGTGCTCCGGTGCCCTCTGCCGTTTACCGGAGGCGTCGGCAGCGGCGGAGGTGATTGCTTGTTGTCTCCTGTTAGGTATGGAGATGAGTGAGGGGGAAGATGGCCCCCACCCGTCTCCATACAATTGCTGGGCGGAAGCGAGGTCAAAATGTCACTTCCGCCCACAGCTCTTAAAGGGCCATTTTTTTTAAATGACAACTTTTTTTTAATGCAAATATGAGATGTGAGGTCTTGTTGACCCCCAGATCTCATATTTAAGAGGACCTGTCATGCTTTTTCTATTACAAGGGATGTTTATTCCTTGTAATAGGAATAAAAGTGACAAAATTATTATTATTTTTTTTAAACAGTGTAAAAATAAAAAGGTAAAATAAATAAGAAAAAAAAAAAAAAAATGTAAACGGGCCGCCAAGCTCGCGTGCAGAAGCGAACGCATACATGAGTAGCGCTGCATATGAAAAGGTATCGCTGAGATCGGTAGTGTAAGAGCAATAATTCTAGCCCAACCTGTACAAATTTTTTAAACGTCGCCTATAGAGATTAAGGGTAAAAGTTTGTCATCATTCCACGAGTGGGCGCAAAAGTATTGCAACGACCGCCATTTAATTCTCTAGGGTGTTAGGGAAAAAAAAAAAAAAACATATAATGTTTGGGGGTTCTAAGTAATTTTCTAGCAAAAGAAAACTGTTTTTAACTTGTAAACAACAAATCTCAGAAAGAGGCCCAGTCCTTAAAGCGGAGCTCCACCCTAAAGTGGAACTTCCGCTCATCGGAACCCCCCCCCCCCTCGGTGCCACAGTTGGCACCTTTCAGGGGGTTGCAGACACCCCGCGGGGAGTCACGCCCCTTCACGTCACCCCCCCGCTGTCTCCTGGGAAACACACAGGTCCCAGGAGATAGCGAGGACCAGTTACGAGGCGTAGCGTGACTCGCGCATGCGCACTAGGGAACCGGGAAGTGAAGCCGAAACGCTTCACTTCCTGATTCCCTCAATGAGAATGGTGGTGGCAGCAGCTGAGAGCCGAGCGATTGCTCGGCTTTGACTGCCGACATCGCTGGACCCTGGGACAGGTAAGTGTCCATTTAAAGCGGTGGTTCAGCAAAAAAAATAAAAAACATTTTTTTAAAAGTCAGCAGCTTTTTAGCTGCTGACTTTTAATAAGTACACTTACCCTCCCAGGGCACCCGCGATGTCGGTCATGGAGGCCGAGATGTCCCTCGGTGCTCCGGTCCCAGCGCTCCCATCCTCAGTAAGATAAAACGGGCAGCGATCGCTGCCCGTTTCCTACTGCGCATGCGTGAGTCGTCGCTTTGTGAATGGGGAACGCAATGTGTTGTGGGACACAGTTCCCATAACACACCACGCCCTATTCACTAGAAGACGGCGCTCGGAGCAGAAGAGTGAACAGCGCCGCGGAACAGGGAGAGGCAGATTAGGACGATCTGCCTAGCAACAGCCATTTCTGGTAAGTAAAAAAAAAAAATTTATTTTAATTTTTTATTTTTATTAACATTTTTTTAAAGTTTTTTTTTTTCAGGGTGGCCCTCCACTTTAAGTCAGCAGCTGCAGTATTTGTAGCTGCTGGCTTGTAATCATTTTTTTTTTTTAGGTGGACTCCCTCTTTAAGTAGTTAAAATTATAGACTGATCATTTCAAATGTACAAAATCATCAAAATACTTTTTCCCCTCAATGTACATATATAAAACAACAACAAGGTATTATATATAACCACTAGCAAACGTCTGTCCCTCCCCTGAATGGGTTCTCTGGCAGAGAGCACTGAAGTCAATGTACATATTTGATCATCAGTTGTCATCTGAAAGCTTTACTGATCACATCACAAAGCACTACGGAGCTGCGCAGGACCCCTTCGCCAGTCATGTGATCACAAAGGGGTCCTTCGCGGCTGCGAAACGTTGCACTATGGCCTTTGTGATGTGACCATTCTTCAGTTTAGGAGGACACTTGATGATCTGTGGTGTGCTGTAAATATGTACATTGAGGTCTTCAGTCTCCTGCTAGCTGTTGCTGGAGCACTCACTACCTCTGAGCCCATTCCAGGAACGTGTGCAATGGGAATATTGAAAATTATCTAGAGCACACGTGTCAAACGCGAGGCCCGCAGGCCAAATCCGGCCCAACAGGACATTTCATGTGGCCCTCGCACCTCTCCTGCAGCTGCAGCACCTCCCCTTGTCTCCGACCCCACACCTTGTCTCAGCAGTTCGCAGCAGAGAAGATGACAGAGCTCCTCTTAAAGAATCTGCATCTCTCTGCAGCTTTAGCAACCCCTCGTCTCTGCCTCCCCTGTTCTTAGCATACAGCCGACTCCAGCCCTCCTCTGGTCCTCCTCCAGACCCTGTACTTTCTGCTTTGAAGCTCCGTCCCCAGCTGCGTCCCGGCAGCAGCATAAAGTAAGGGGGGTGTGCACTGTAATGTAAGGCAGGGCGGGGGGACTCTTGACATCGTATGCAGGGGGGTGGACATATACTTCTAATTATTATGAGAATAATACAATTATGTGCCACTTGAAAGTAATAAACGGTTACCAAAACAAATTTTGCAATAAATTGTACAATTATACACTTGAATATCTGCCTGCCATTAACTTCGAATTTCAGGGATAGGTATTAAAGTTCTGAAATTGAGTTTAACCACATGCCGACCAGCGCACGCCGATATACGTCGGCATAATGGCACGGCTGGGCAAATGGGCGTAGAGGTACATCCCCTTTAAGATGCGACATTGTGGGAGCGCGCCCGCCGCGCGTCTGCCGGTGTCCCGGTGATTGAGTCACGGAGCAGGAAGAACGGGTAGATACCTTTGTAAACAAGGCATTTCCCCGTTCTGCCTTGTGACACGACAGATCACTGCGCCCTGTCATCGGGAGCAGTGATCTGTCATGCGAGTGGAAGCCCATCACCCCCCCCCACAGTTCGAATCACTCCCTAGGACACACCTAACCCCTTAATCGCCCCCTAGTGATTAACCCCTTCCCTGCCAGTGTCATTTACACAGAAATCAATGCATTTTTCTAGCACTGATCGCTCTATAAATGACACTGGTCCCAAAAAATAGTGTCAAAAGTGTCCGATGTGTCCGCCATAATGTCGCAGTCACGATAAAAAAAAAAAAAAATACAAAAAAAAAAAAAAAATTGCGGATCGCCGCCATTACTAATAAAAATGCCATAAATCTATCCCCTATTTTGTAGACGCTATAACTTTTGCGCAAACCAATCAATATACGCTTCTTGCGATTTTTATTACCAAAAATATGTAGAAGAATATGTATTGGCCTAAACTGAGAAAAAAATTTGCTTAAAAAAAAAAATTTGGGGCTATTATAGCAAAAAGTACTAAATATTGTGTTTTTTTTTCAAAATTGTCGGTCTTTTTTTGTTTATAGCGCAAAAAATAAAAACCACAGAGGCGATCAAATACTACCAAAAGAAAGCTTTATTTGTGGTAAAAAAAAGGACGTCAATTTTGTTTGGGTACAGCGTCGCACGACTGCGCAATTGTCAGTTAAATCGACGCAGTGCCGAATCGCAAAAAAATGGCCTGGTCATTGAACAGCCAAATATCTTTTCCGGGGCTGAAGTAGTTAAACATGGCTTAGCATTGCCTATTTTTAAATGAATATTTATAAAATAAAAGAACAAGTGCGGACTTACATTTATGAGAAGCGGGGTGATGCGCACGCTGTAAACCTGGCACCCGGAGTTGGCGGGGACGGTGCGGGTAACTCGTACCGCAAACTGTATAGCCTCACCTACCAAGCAACATGATACAATCTGGAAAAAGAAGAGAGAAAACTAAAATGTTAGGCTAATTCCTCCTATTTGCGAAATTAATAATGTAATAAAAAAAAAAATAAAAAAAAAAGAAGAGGGTTTATTACTACTTTAAGTTAATCTTTAAAGTTAGCATCAAAAATATAACAAACACAAAAAACGTAAAAAATAAAATAAATCCTTTAAACCTGAACTCCAAGTATAATATGTATTGTATACTTTAATTGGGTCAGCTTGGCACGATGTACAGTAAGTAGCAATATATCCCATATTACACAGCTGCACAATTCTGGATAAAATGAGAATCACAATAATTTTGCTTAGAATAAAGATTACGATTTTGATTTTCCATTTTAAGGGACGGCTTTATATGAGGAAATGTGACCCCCTCCCCAAGTGCCCATCTTAAAAAAGGTACCAAGCCAGGAGTGATGGAGTTCACATTAGTGACAACGGGTAGCGGGACGACAAGCAACCATGACTATTTATATATTAAGAATTATGCTTCAATCAGTGGCGGTCCGTCAGAGGGGTGCTGCCCCCCTAATCGGTGCACCCGGCCCATGCAGTTCGCCGGCCGCATGGATTCCAATAGGGTTTTTTTTTTTTTGAAGCACATGATCAGAGCCAGAGGCTCCAATTGGCTTAAAAAAAGGGTGGGCTCGGGGCGCAGAGAACTGCGCCCTGAGCCCACCCTAACAAAAGCGAAATCATTTTCGCTATTGTCTTCCTGATTTTCCTCCCAGCCAATCAGCAAGCGGGTTCTGAGACCCGATTGGCCAGCGAGTCTTAGGACTCCCTCGCCAATTGAGTCTCAGGATACACTGCCTGTTCATTCGGGAGGAGAAGCAACAGCCCCGGCTCTTCCATTCCCCTTGCCTCCTAAAAGGTAAGGTCCGCTGTCTCCCGCAGGGGGGGTGCTTCCGTCCGTCCGTGTCAGGGAGGAGGGGTTGCCGTTAGTTTGCCGCACCCCCCCAAATATTTAGCACCAGCCGCCACTAGCTTCAGCGTTAAATTTACATATACACAAACTTGTATAGAGGATTAATTAGTTAATTGGTAAAAATCGATATAAAAAGGAGCTGTGTCCCTTATGGTGTGGGCGTGACGTAATGAAAAGGAGGCCACGTCTCCGAAACGCATTGTCATAGCAATCCCAGCGTGCAGACACCCAGCGTCTACCTCTCCCTGTGTCCCGGTCTGCTTTCATCACCACGCGGCACCGGCTGGTCCTGGCGCATGCGCAGTAGAGCGGGAACGGTGTCCTGGCAGTTTACCGCGGTCATCGGGTCTCTCGACTCACAGATTACGGAGACGGCCCAGGAGAGGAGGATTCACTTATAAACACGCCATTTCATTGCCTTTTAAATATGAGTGCATTAGCTGCAAGCGTTTTTATTCCTGTCTGAATAAACAGCATTAAACTAGGGTGGATGTGCGCTCTCTTGTTTTGTTTTCTGAATCATAGAAATGCTGGATTAAAGTGATTGTAAAGTCTTGTTTTTTTTTTCTTCCTTTAAATAACAAAGATGTTATAAATACCTGCTCTGTGCAGTTGGTTTTGCACAGAGCAGCCCCGATCCTTCTCTTCTCGGGTCCCTTTTTGCTGCTTCTGGCCCCTCCCTCCCATTGAGTGCCCCCTGCAGCTTGCTATGGGGGCACCCAAGCAGAGTCACAGCTCCGTATGTCCATTCAGACATTGAGCCCCAACCCGGCCCTGCCCCCTCTCTCCCCTGATTGGCTGGCTGACTTTGATTGACAGCCGATGCTGTGTCTCAGCCAATCAGGAGTGTCCCGGATGGCTTAGACGTTAGTGGACATCGATGGAGAGAGATGGGACTCCGGTAAGTAATTAGGGGGGTGCTGGGGTGGCTGCTACCCACAGGTTTTTTTTATCTTAATGCATTGTATGAAAAAAATTCTGCCTTTACAACTCCTTTAAGATCAAATCGAGATCACGATCTTTTAACGATTAATTGGGCAGCTCTATCCCATACCCGATGGACCGCTGAAATCACTGTAGTAGTTGGCACTACTACAGCGAAAGCCGTGATTTTTGGACACGGATTACCGTATATACTCGAGTATAAGCCGAGTTTTTCAGCACATTTTTTTGTGCTGAAAGTGCCCCCCCTCGGCTTATACTCGAGTCAAGCACTTTTCTGCAGCAGAGAATGACATTTTCCGACCCGACTTTGAGGCCGCGTATTTTGGGGCCACTTGGTGCTAGGAACCCCAAATTTGGTGTGCAAACCAAGTGGAACTAGCCCAAATTTGGGGTTCCTAGCACCATGTGGCCCCGAAATACGGGGCCCCAAAAATCGGTCAACTGTGTCCACCTGCAGCAATATTATTTTGGGACCCTTTGGATTGGCTGCTGGCTGCAGCTAGAGGGCATTTAGGAACCCTTAACTACCAAGTTTGAAGTTTGGGGACCTATGGCTGCAAATGGGCACAGTGAGACTGCAAATGGGCATTGTTGACCCTCTTTTACACTTACAGTAGCTGCCCATTTCTCACCCTAGGCTTATACTCGAGTCAATAAGTTTTCCCATTTTTTTTTTGTGGTAAAATTAGGTGCCTCGGCTTATACTCAAGTATATACGGTATGTTTCTATGCGAGTGGCTTTCCCTCTACACATAGACCACAGGGAGGTCCCTCATTGAGAACCCACTCCGTTCAGCGCCTGTGTATTTTGTGAACACAAGGCAATCTCCGATTGGTCAAAGTGACATGGAGGGATGGTGATGACCCAATGTCCACCTCATCCAATCGGGGAATGCTGCGTATTGGAAATACAAGGCGCTCCGTGAACGGCACTGGTGCCAAGCCACTATGGCCAGTGTGCAAAAAGGTAAAGCCCCCTCAGCAGAGGACCTGGAAGATTGCAGATATCACCATATGGAGTGCCAACTACTACAGTGATGGTTGGCTTCCCCAGAGGCCCATCTGGTATGAGATATGCAAACTTACATATAGTGCCAAGCTGGACCAACTTAAGCAATACATGTCCCTCCTAGGTTCAGCGTTAAATGTCCCTCATTGCACAATCTTCATACTGTTCGATTACGAATATAATTTCCAGAACAGCTCAATGGCTGAAGACTCCACGTCTGAGCATATTTTATAAACAGTTTCCATGGGAATATAACATTGCGGTCAATCTGCGCACATGAAGGATATGCAGCGCTCTTCTGGTCCATCTGTATATTCCATCTGAGAACTCCCTCGCCGATTCTTTCCCCCGATACACCAAGCAGACATGTTCCATTATCATTATAACAAGGTCTACAGAGATATGCTGCAGATGGACGCACAGGAACCGTGAAATCTCCAGGGACAAAAAAAAATAAAATAAATCGCAGTCACTGGCAGATCTCCGGAGACATCCGCAGAGGTCATGTGAACCACTTTCATGGCTGACATTGTGTCCAGAACTGGCATCACTCCAAACATGCCCAGCGCTCATAAATAACTACTGTGTATGAGTGCTGTGTCCATTCAAGTTAAAAAAAAAAAAAATACAAAAACCCTTTCAAAATTCGGCATATACCAGTTGTGCTTATAAGTTTACATACCCTGGCCATTTTTCAGAGAATATGAACAACAACACAAAAACTTTTTTCACTTATGGTTAGTTAGTCATCAATCAACTGCGTTTACTCTTTTTAAATCATAAATGACAACAAAAACTACCCAAAATTACCCTGATCAAAAGTTTACATACCCCAGTTCTTAATACCATGTATATTGCCCCCCCCCCCTTTTAAGATCAATGACAGCTTAAAGTCTTTTTGTGGTATTTGTGGATGAGGCTCTTTATCTTCTCGGATGGTAAAGCTGCCCATTCCTCTTGGCAAAAAGCCTCCAGTTCCTGTAAATGCTTGGGCTGTCTTGCATGAACTGCACATCTGAGATCTCCCCAGAGTGGCTCAATGATATTGAGGTCAGGAGACTGAGATGGCCAATCCAGAGCCTTCATTTTATCTGCTGTAGCCAATGACAGGTCGACTTGGTCTTGTGTTTTGGATCATTGTCATGTTGGAATGTCCATGTACGTCCCATGCGCAGCTTCCTGGCTGATGAATGCAAATGTTCCTCCAGTATTTTTTGTTAAAATACTGCATTCATCTTGCCACTAATTTTGACCAAAGAGGGTTGAATGGCTATTAAAGGTAACCATCTTCACCTGTGATCTGTTTGCTTGTAATTAGTGTGTGTGTATAAAAGGTCAATGAGCTTCTGGACTCCTGACAGACCCTTGCATCTTTCATCCAGTGCTGCACTGAGGTTTCTGGATTCTGAGTCATGGGGAAAGCAAAAGAATTGTCAAAGGATCTGCGGGAAAACTGGAGTTAGTACTTACCGGTAACTCCTTTTCCAGTGATCTTCCAGGACAGCCCTTGAGAGATGGAGTCCCTCCCATCGACCCAGGAAACACATTGCCAATCAGTTCTTAAGGCGGTCCCTCAGGTCCCTGGTCAGTCATTCACCAAGAACCGAAGGATGGAACTGAAAAATATATATAAACCACAACAGGTAATAATGTTAGTACATTCAAATAATATAATAGGGTGGGATCGTGCTGTCCTGGAAGATCACTGGAAAAGGAGTTACCGGTAAGTACTAACTCCAGTTTTCCCAAGTGCTCTTCCAGGACAGCCCTTGAGAGGATCCCCAAGTACTTACCAGATTAGGGTGGGACCACGGCTTGGAGGACTTTCCTCCCAAAAGCCTGATCCTGACTAGACATTAAGTCCAGTCTATAGTGCTTTGTAAAGGTAGAAAAGCTGGACCATGTGGCTGCTTTACATATCTGCTCCGGGGTGGCACCAGCCCTCTCTGCCCAAGATGCTGACAGTGCCCTTGTGGAATGAGCTTTAATACCCCCAGGAGGCTCTTTATTCAAAGCTTTATACCCCTCTGCTATGGCTAGTCTAATCCATCTAGCTATGGTTACCTTTGAAGCCTTTTGCCCTTTTCGTTCCCCTGAAAAGAGTACAAAAAGTGAGTCAGAGACTCTAAATGTCTCCGTTACTCTTAAGTATTCTAAAATACATCTTCTTACATCTAATAAATGAAAACGACTCTCCTTTTCATTTGCTGCGTTCTGACAAAAAGATGGTAGAACAATATCCTGTGACCTGTGAAAACTGGATGATACTTTTGGTAAAAACCCAGGGTCTGTTTTTAGGATGACTCTGTCCTCTAGGATCTGCAAGAAAGGTTCCCTCATGGAAAGGGCCTGAATTTCACTGACCCTGCGGGCTGACGTGATTGCCACCAGCATTGCTGTTTTTAGAGTAAGTAGTCTTAGAGAGGCCTCTGAGATGGGTTCAAAAGGAGACCCCAGGAAAGCTTTTAATACCACAGCAAGATCCCAGGATGGAGCTCTAATGAGTTTAACTGGCTTGCGTCTAGCAACTGCCTTGCAAAATCTAGAAATAAAAGGATCCTCTTGTAACCGCTTATCTAGATATACACTCAAGGCTGCTATGTGTACTTTGATAGTACTAAGGGATAACCCCTTGTCTATCCCCTCCTGGGGAAATTGGAGAATGTTTGCAATATCCATGCTTTTCTCCCCATTGTTACTCAGCCAGCTATTGAACTTTTTCCAAACCTTCTTGTAGATTGCTCTAGTGACTGGTTTGCGGCTCTGAAGTAAAGTTGCAATAACTTTTTCAGATAGACCCTTCCGCCTCAGAATTTCCTCCTCAGTAACCATGCTGACAGATTCAGCATGGCCACCTGGGGATGAAAAAGAGGTCCCTGCGACAGGAGATCTCGTCTGAGGGGAAGCCTCAGAGGCGGGTGGTCTGATAATTGCAGCAAGGTTGTGAACCAAGGTCTCTTGGGCCAAAACGGTGCTACTAAAATTAGACATGTTTCTTCTACCAGAAATTTTGTCAAAACTCTCGGAATGAGGTGGAGAGGAGGGAATACATACGCCAGGCTGAAAGTCCATGGAGTCTGAAAAGCGTCCACTGCCAAGGGCTGATCTCCTGGGCGTAGCGAGCAAAAATCTGGGACCTTTGCATTCTCTCTGCTTGCAAACAGATCCACTATTGGATTTCCCCGATGGGCTGTTATGAGCTTGAAAACCTCTGGGTGCAAGGACTATTCCTGATTCGATATCCACTGTTGACTCAGGAAGTCCGCAGTATTGTTCAGCTCCCCTTTTAAGTGTATAGCTGAAATTGACTCCAGAATTGCCTCTGCCCACTAGAATATGCTTCTGGCCACTGACATTAACCGAGGACTTCTGGTACCTCCCTGTTTGTTTAAATATGCTACAGCCGTCATGTTGTCTGAACGGACCTGTAGATAGTGGCCCTGAATCTTGCTTTGAAAGGCTACTAAAGCTCTCAGTATCGCTGTTTGCTCCTTCCAATTCGAGGAGAAAACCTTCTCCTCTGGTGTCCAACCTCCCTGAGCCCAGCCCGAGCCTAGATGGGCTCCCCAGCCCCAACTGCTCGCGTCTGTGGTCAGTGTGGACGAGATAGGAAGAACCCAGGGAACCCCTTTGTTCAGGTTCCCTGCGTTCTTCCACCACCAGAGGGAGCGTTTTACCTTTGAGGGGATTGAAACCTCCTCCTCCAGACCTTTGTCTCTTTTAGCTGTTCCAACAGGAACCACTGAAGGTCTCTTTGATGGAATCTTGCCCACTGCACGGCCGGGATGGCTGCCGTCATTAGACCTAATACCGACATCACCTCCCTGACCGTACACTGGGAGCTGCCTTGGAGAAAAGACATCTTCTGCCACAGATTTGATATCTTTTCTTCTGGCAGTACTATCCTCTGAGGTACTGACAGGATCCTG
This sequence comes from Lithobates sylvaticus, assembly GCA_028564925.1. Classification (NCBI taxonomy): domain Eukaryota; kingdom Metazoa; phylum Chordata; class Amphibia; order Anura; family Ranidae; genus Lithobates; species Lithobates sylvaticus. Next base: position 39,506,655 of record CM053027.1, on the reverse strand, counting down.
TACCCTAAGTACATGATCTCCTGAGTTGGGGTAAATTTTGATTTCTCTTGGCTGATGATCCACCCCAGCTGACCTAAGTTGAGCTGCGTCAACTCTAGGTCCTGAGACAGCTGACTCTCTGAGTGTGCTGTGATCAGAAGATCGTCCAGGTAGGGGATGATTGAGACTGACTTGAGTCTCAATGGAACTAGTGCCTCCCCCAGAACCTTGGTAAAGACTCTGGGAGAGGACGTCAGTCTGAAAGGAAGTGCTCTGCACTGGAAATGATAGATTTTTGTGTCTATCTGCACTGCCATCCGAAGAAATTTCTGGCATTCCTTCTTTATTGGGATGTGCAGATAGGCGTCCCTTAGATCCAGGGTCGCCATAAAAACTCCTTCTTGGAGAAGATTCCTTACCGAATAAATGGACTCCATCCGAAACTTCTTGTAGCGGATGGAGTGGTTCAGGGGTCGGAGGTTCATAATTAGTCTGAACCTCCCGGACGGCTTCTTTTCCACAAATATGTGAGAGTAAAAACCGTCCCCCTGTTCCTGAATGGGGACTGGTGTCAATACTTCTTGATCCACCATTTCCCCTATCAAAAGTGGTAAGGCCCTGGCTTTTTCTGAGTGACTTGGTAACTTTGTTACTAGAAATCTTGAGGGTGGGCTGCTGTGAAACTCCAGCGCATAACCTCTTTTTATAATGCTCAGAACATAATCGTTTGATGTTATCTTCTCCCACTGTGGGAGAAACTTGCTTAACCTTCCCCCCACCGGAACCCTGATGTCACTGGGGTTTGGGGTTTTGACTGGGGCGGTTAAAAAGTATGCCCCCTTTCCCTTTTCCTTTTTGTCCCGCCCAATGTTTCTTGGGCTTGAAGTCTTTCTCTGCTTTGGAGGGCTCCTTAGAGGGACGAAAAAATTTTCTGGGAAAACTTTTATTTTTTATGGGAAAGGTTTTCATTTTATCCGCCGTCCTTTCCAAGGCGGTCTCCAACTCAGGCCCAAAGACTAAGTCACCTGTAAAGGGAACACTACACAGGCGAGTTTTAGACGCCGTGTCTCCCCCCCAGGTCTTCATCCAGACCGACCTCCTGGCAGCTACAGAAAGTGCCGCTGACTTGGCTGTAAACTTAACCGAGTCAGTTGCTGCATCTGAGATAAAGTTTGTGGCTTTAAACAGCATGGGAAAGGTTTTTAAGAGCTCCCCCCTAGGAGTACCTGCTTTTAGGTGGTCCTGTAATTGGGAAAGCCAAAATTCCAGATTTCTGGCCACACAGGATGTGGCCAGAGCTGGCTTCAACCCTGCCATAGAGGCATCCCAGGCCCTCTTCAAGACTATGTCTGTCTTTCTATCCATAGGGTCCTTTAAATGCCCCATATCCTCAAAAGCTAGATCCGATTGCTTTGAGACCTTGGATAGAGGGGCGTCTAGTTTGGGATTTTTATTCCAGACTGCCTCTGGGCTTTCATCAAAAGGAAACCTTCTTTTGAGGGAATTAGGAAAAAACACCTTTTTATCCGGCTCAGACCACTCCTTGCGGATAAGGTCAGAAAGTACCTTATGAATTGGGAAAACTTTAGCTTTCTTTTCCCCCAGAGCCTCATACATTCTGTCGTGTCTGGTTAATTGAGTCTCCTCCTCCTCAATTTCCAGTGTGTCATAAATAGCGCTCAACAGCTCATCTACTTCTTCAAGAGAGAGCTTGTATCTTGCGCCTTTGCTAGCCACAGCCTGGTCCTCATCTTGGTCAGAATCTTCCTCAGAGGATTCAGGACTAACTAGCACGGGGCTCTGCTCCCTGAATATACGGGGCTCCCCTGAGCTGGGTGTTGTGAGGCAAGGTGAAGAGGATACTGCAGCTCTACTGGTGGAAGCTGTGCCTACATCCGTAATTAAATCTCTAAGCGACTTAAAAGTGGATGCCATTTCTTCCTTGAAGGAACCCAGGAATTTTGATAAGGGAGAGTCTGCCTCTGTTTTTAATAAGCCTGCAATACACTGTTTGCACAAAGCTTTGTTAGAGCCAGAGGAAAGCTTATTACCACAATTAAGACACTTTTTGCGGCCAGCCTTGTCCTCCCTTGGGGCTTCTTTAGCCTGAAAATAGAGAACAAAACACCCTTAGCCTTTGCATCCTGTATCCTCCATAGACACCCATGCTGTCCATCACTGCATACCCTGGACTGTGAAACCACCACCATGGGGTACTACAGGTCCCAGCCTAAACAACCACCACAACCACAAACAAAAAGCTTCCAGTGTAATAGCCCGCACAGCGGCTTACCTGGGCCTGGCTGGTGCCTACATCGACCGGAGCGTCCTGGGGATTAGCCTCCATGGTGCTCACGTGTTCCGGTTCCCGCCACTAGTCCAGTATAGCTGGCTGTTTGGCGGGAATTTGTAGGCCCAGCGTGGGCTTTTTCCCCTCCTCCATGCGCGTCCGAGACCCGGAACCGGAAGTCTCCGCGCACAGCAATGACGCGGTTCCGCCGGAAATGACGCTCGGCGTCTCCGGCCCCAACACAGGAAGCTGGGCTGGACGATTCCACTCACCGCTCTGGGGGGAACCGCGTCATGCTGCCACAGGCACTCCTCGGCACAGGATGGAGGGGGGCTGCGGGCCTGCTCCGGTTCTGCTGGACGGTACCCGGCCCACAAAACAGCTCAAGGTAGGACTTGGGAAAAAAACAAGGACTGCTAGATAGGACCCAGTCCCCTTGCGCGGTTTCTCCCCTCTGCAGGCAGCCCCTGAGAGATGAGTCCTCCATAAGGCTTTAGCCCAGGTTCCTGGCAACATGTTCCTCCGAGGGAGGAAACACAAATGACTGACCAGGGACCTGAGGGACCGCCTTAAGAACTGATTGGCAATGTGTTTCCTGGGTCGATGGGAGGGACTCCATCTCTCAAGGGCTGTCCTGGAAGAGCACTTGGGAAAAGGTAGTTTAACTGTATAAAACAGGAAAGGGATATAAAAAGATATCCAATCAGCAGTGTTCAAACTCTAATCAAGAAGTGGAAAATGAGGGGTTCTGTTGAAACCAAACCACGGTCAGGTAGACCAACTAAAATTTCAGCCACAACTGCCAGGAAAATTGTTCGGGATGCAAAGAAAAACCCACAAATAACTTCAGATGAAATACAGGACTCGAGGGGGGCGTGTCCTGATGCGAACGGCGGCGGACGTCTTTGTGAGGAGCTCTGGACCCTGATTATTAATCCGCCGCCATCCGTGAATTCACCAGCCTGAAAATCACCCAGGGACCTGTCAGGACGGCACCCAACGCTAGCCAGACCACCAGAGGGTAATATTGTGTGTGATTGAGGCCTTCTGGAGGACAGGCCGCGGCTCCGGCCTGGCTCCCTGAACGGCGGCCATCTTGCTGCACCCGGCCGCGGCTCCGGCCCCCAATCCTGGCCTCTCGAACCCCCCCTGGACCGGCTCTTTCTCCCCACAAGAACCGGAGACCACCCTCCACCCGGGGCTCCCACTTACACCCCTGTACAGCGGCCTGAAAGCAAGAAAACGGCTCCGGCCCTGTGATCGGCGGCCATCTTGCTACACCCGGCCGCGGCTCCGCCTCCCAATCCTGGCCTCTCGAACCCCCCCTGGACCGGCTCTTTCTCCCCACAACAACCGGAGACCACCCTCCACCCGGGGCTCCCACTTACACCCCTGCACAGCGGCCTGTAGGCAAGAAAACGGCCCCGGCCCTGTGATCGGCGGCCATCTTGCTACACCCGGCAGCGGCCCCAACACTTAATTCTGGCCTGCAGGACCCCCCCGTGGCTCGGTTTTTCCCCCACACGGTAACCGGAACTCACCCTCCATCAGGGGCTCCCATTTACCCCCCTCACAGTGGCCGGCAGGAGGAAAAACGGCCCCAGTCCTGTGAAAGGCGGCCATCTTGCTTCACCCGGCGGCCATCTTGCACACCATTCTGACCCCCTCTGAGACTGGCAAACTGCCCCTTGAAGCTGCAACACTCTAGCCGGCCAGGCTATGACCCCCAGGGATGCATAGCACGACTTTACTCCCTGACAAATGAAAAACTAGCCATGGCAGAGTAAAGACGGGCACCGACAGAGCTCCCGGCCTAACCTGATCCACTATGGCCATTACCTGCCACTTAACTCATGTGGGCACGGCATGAGCACCCCAAATCAATACAGGACACGCTCGACCTCAAGAGGGACCAGATCCCAGAACTCGCAGACCAGTATCCATAATTTTTTCAGCGGCACACCGAGACAAGCAACAGGCGCCATAGAAACCGCTCCACGTGGGCCGCGCATGGAACGGAACCCGGGCCCAACCCAAAGCCATACACCAACACCACCGGAGGACCCGGAATACCTTGCAGAGACACCGGCAGCATTCCGTACAGAGATGGCGGACACGTCGCAAGGCCAATTAGATGCCGACCTCCGCACCATGCTGCGGGCCCTCCCCACCAGAGCCGACATTGAGGCCTTACCGACAAGGGCCGACATAGAAGCGCTGATCCTAAGGATAGAGGAGGCGCACAGCAGGGACATCCAGGAGGTGAAAGCGGAGTTGCATACAGTGTCGGACCGTGTGACATCTGGAGAGTCACGGGTCTCTGCACTGGAGACACGCATACAGGCCCTGGAGCAGGCACAGGTATCACAAACGATGGACTCCCAAGACATGCAATTGCACCTGGAGGAAATGGAAGACCGCAGCCGCCGCAACAACCTGCGGCTGCGGGGGATACCTGAAGCCACGGGCCCGGAAGACCTGGCGGAGACAGTGACCGCAATATTCCACAGACTGCTGGAGACCCCCCCGCCGACGATTGAAATCGACAGGGTGCACCGCACACTGGGCCCCAGATCCGCCGACCCAGCCAGGCCACGCGATGTGCTATGCCGCCTCCACCGCTTTACAACTAAAGAAAACATACTACGAAAGGCCTGGGAAGCAGGCGAAATCGAATTTGATGGGGCCAATATCCAGATCCTACCGGACTTATCCAGGGCAACCCTACAGCGCCGGGCTATGCTAAAGCCAGTATTGGAATTAGCGAGGAGACGAGGATACACCTACCGCTGGGGATACCCCCTGGCGGTAATCTTCCGAACGGCGCAGACCTCATTCACCCTGAGAACGCCTGCAGACCTGCCGGGATTCTTCTCCTTTATAGGCACAGAACCAGTCCAGGTCCCCAATTGGCTAATGAGACTACCGAAGGCACCGGGTCGCTCGGGTCCAGCAACGGGCAGATACAACCAACCACCGCGCTCGCAGAGGAACAGAGGCCGATTCCGCCCCAGCCCTGCCGCCGCCGTGGACGATGGTACACGTGAGTCCTGATTACTGCGGAGCTACCTATACCGGTACCCATTGTTAGTAATGCATAGGACATCGAACTTACCTTGATGCTGCCCCCTGTTTTCTGCCCCCCTGCCCCCCCCCCCCCCGCTTGCCGCGGAGGACCCGCCGGGGGCCCGGTTTTGTGACACCCCCACGCCTCAGAATTTGAACGGAGAGATTGGTCCGCCATGGTGCAATGATACACACTCACCCCCCTTTCCCCAACACTTTGCATGCTACAAACCGAGACTCCCACGAAGAGATATTTTTTTTTTACACCGCAGACACCCCCAAAACTGAACACAAGGGTTTTTTTTTTTTTTGCCCCATTTCTACCCTTCTTGCCCCTTTGTTGTCTTGAGAGGTGGTGTCACAGAGGAAGAGAAGGACAATACGTCCCCCGCACCCCCCCCCCCCCTGGTGACACAAGCAGGTGATCATATTATTGCAGCACTACCACAGGTGGACGATTGAGCCCCAATCTACCTGATCACCAATCTGGGGCATCACCCCCCGCTCCACAAGTTGAGACCTACACATGTATTTACCTGGCCCCCCTGTCATGCCAGCTGGGTCATAGATACCTACCCAGAAAGGAGCACACAGACGACAGGTGCCAAGATACTCCTTGGATAACAAGACTCACGCTCACAGATGTGACTCGAGGGGGAGCAAAACATATACTGGGTGGCTGCTTGGGGAGGAATGGGGTTTGGACCCCATCGGAGGACAAGACGCAACCTTGGAGGGTATTTGGGGGCAGGAGAGGGGCGGTGCCAGACGGACAGGGGAGCCGTAAAAGGGGGGGGGGATATTGGAACCGCATCAAATTGCTCAGGACCATAAATTATTGTGGGGAACTTCTCTGGGGCGGGTGGGGGGCTGGATTTTGTGGGGGACTGATTAGTTGGCAGACGTAACCTATGCATATAAGCTAATGTTGTTTTATTGATTCCATCTTTCTGGTTAAAGGTTTTTTTTGTTAACTAGAAAATGAGCAAGTATTGAATTTACATGTCCTAGTGTCATATTACATATTATAGCCTGAAATGTACAAAACCACCCTACGACACACAATTGAGCACGCATGCCCACACACTCTTTTATACAAGCAGAGGCCGGGTGGTCAGGGAGGGACCGGGAGACTCGCAGGGACCCTTGCTGATTTCACCCCCACATAGGACGACGCACGATACCCAGGCTACCTGGAGAGCGTCTTTGCAAATATTTTGCACGCACATTAGAGCACCAGCTAAATCGGTAGGCAACCGCTAGAAGCACTAGGCTTCCGACGGGCGCATTTCATACCCTTTTAGTATTGGTAGAACATACCTACCTCCATCTACTACATTCTTCTCTCTATTCTATACCTCTCTCTAACTCTTTACTGTACTTTCTTACCCCCCCCCCCCCCCCACACTCCCCGTCCCCCCACGAACATGGACGACATTACTATTGTCACTTTAAATGCGAAGGGACTCAACATCCCAGAGAAAAGGAGAATGCTACTTAATGATATGAGACACCTAAAGGCAGACATAGTCCTCCTACAAGAGACACACTTCCGAGAAAACACACTCCCGATCCTCAAGAATAGGTACTTCCCGACGGTGTATCACTCGACCTACAAGGAATCCAAATCACGAGGAGTTTCAATATTAATTTCAGCCAAAATCCCATGGTCCCTGACAGACATACTGACAGATCCGATGGGAAGATTTCTATTCCTCAAGGGCCAAATTGGTGACATCAAAATAACACTAGCAAACCTTTACGCCCCAAACACCCAACAAGATACGTTCTTTACAAGACACTTGATCAAACTACAAAACTTTACTGAAGGGCAACTAATAGTGGGAGGAGACCTGAATATCCCCCTAATACCCGAGGAGGATACCTCAACAGGGAGTTCATCAACCCCCAGAAACACACGCAAGGCCATCCACATAGCACTTCAGAGATCACAACTGATAGATACATGGCGCCTCTTTCACCCTGGCGAACGAGATTATACGTACTACTCACGCCCCCACAACACATATTCGCGCATCGATTACCTGTTGATACCACACAACCAACTTCACGCCGTTAGAAACACCTCACTAGGATCAATCACTTGGTCCGATCACGCCCCAGCTATCCTGAGTTATGCTCTGACAGACTTCCAAAAAAATCAAAGGAAACCGTGGAGGCTTAATGAAAGCCTTCTGAAAGACCCAGACACACTAGCTGAGGTTACAAGGGAAATAACCAACTATTTTCAAACCAATAGCGACTCAGAAAGTGATGAAGGCCTAGTCTGGGAAGCGCACAAAGCGGTGATTCGCGGAATACTCATAAAACACGGGGCAAGACTAAAAAAACAAAGGACAGCCCAAATGACCTCTCCCCTCAGCAGACTTCACACCCTAGAAATCAGACACAAGCAAACCCCGACTGACCAGATAGGGAACGAACTGGACGCAGTACGCACACAAGTAACTGACCTGTTAAATTTTAGAGCAAAGACGGCATTACAAATAACACGTAAAAGGATTTACGAGTCGGGCAATAAATGCGGCAGACTGCTAGCACAGTCATTACGGGACCAAAGAACAGCGTCGTACATACCCTCCATACGCTCGCCATCGGGACAGAGGATAACCTTACCACAACATATAACACGGGAATTTAAATCCTACTATGAATCGCTCTACAACCTGTCCAACACGCCACCATCATTAGAACACATAACAGATTATATTACTACTTCCCGTATGCCCACCCTCTCCACCGACACCCGAGATCTGTTAGAAGCCCCTATCACATTATCGGAGGTACAACTTGCGCTGAAAAGCACTAAAGTTGGAAAAGCCCCAGGACCGGACGGACTCACGCCACACTACTACAAGACACTACTACCAGTATTAGGAGGACGCTTGGTTAATGTGCTTAACGGCCTCACTAAAGAAGGGAAACTACACACCACCACATTACAAGCACAAATATCTGTTATCCCAAAAGAAGGCAAAGACCTGACCAACTGCGGAAGCTATAGGCCTATCTCCCTACTTAATTCGGACCTCAAACTATTCACCAAAATAATAGCGACTAGAATACAGACACACCTGCCCCTCCTAATACACTTAGACCAGGTGGGATTTGTCCCCACAAGAGAGGCAAGGGACAATACCACCAAGGTCTTGAATCTACTACATAAAGTCACCCGCACCCAAACGCCCAGTGTTTTTATAAGCACGGACGCTGAGAAAGCGTTTGATCGGGTTAGTTGGGCCTTCATGTTTGCCACGTTGCGCCATATAGGACTGGGAGACAACATGCTAAAGTGGATAGCCGCAACCTATGAAAAACCATCTGCCAGAGTGAGGGCTAATGGAGTGCTCTCAGACCCTTTCCCGATCACAAACGGGACAAGGCAGGGGTGTCCGTTGTCCCCCCTTCTATTCGCCCTCACTCTGGAACCATTCCTATGCCACATAAGACAAAACCCCAATATCTCAGGAGTGAAAGTACACCAAACGCAACACAAGGTATCGGCGTACGCCGACGACCTCATGTTCACACTCACCACCCCCTCAATCTCCCTCCCCAACCTCTTACGAGAATTTAAGATTTATGGAGTCCTCTCCAACCTAAAAATTAATTTTACTAAATCTGAGGCAATGGGAGTAGGAATACAACCAGCACAACTTACACAGCTACAATCAAATTTCCAGTTGAAATGGACACAGACAGCCCTAAAATATTTAGGTACTTACATCCCTCGCACACTCACACGGCTATATGAGCTGAACTTCCCACCACTCTTGAAAACAATCAAAATATTACTTAAAAAATGGCACACCGGTCTACATTCATGGATAGGTCGCTGCAACATCCTCAAAATGATGATACTCCCAAAATTCCTCTATCTCATGCAGGCGATACCTATACACATTCCCACACTCTACTTCAAACAAGTACAAACCATGTTTACAGACTTTGTATGGGCTAAAAAAAGACCACGACTCTCTTATAAACTTTTAGTTCTACCTAAACATGGGGGACTCGCGTTACCAAACATCCGTACATACTACCAGGCAGTTCACTTGGGCAGGCTTATAGACTGGTGCCGCCACCAGGAGACTAAGCTCTGGACACAACTGGAGCAACATCAAAGCGAAACCCCACTTAGTAGAGCTCCCTGGTGCTACCCGTCTCTGCCAGCGGAAATTAAGCGACACCCGCTAATAGGAACCACAACACAGGTCTGCGCACGTCTCATCACGACGACCCCCATATCATCCCCCAACTCACCCCTCTTCCCCATCTTGGGAAACCCTGAATTTGCACCAGGATTACATGACGCAGAATTTAAAAGACTGAAAGACGAGGGCACACACCAGGCCTCCCACTTTAGCACCAATGGTCGTTGGCCCACAATAACAGAACTCTCAAATACCACAGGGCCATTTCGGCTGGACTTCTTGAGAGCCAGCCAACTGAGCCACTTTTTACACTCACTGAAAACCCCTCCGACAACATCACCTCCCCTCACAACACTAGAAGAACTCTGCAACGCATCGGGTACCATAACGCACACACTATCACAAACCTACAGCCTGCTAAACATACCACAAACAGACTTTACACCGCCAGGGCTGACTAAATGGGAAACAGAACTGAATTGCCACTTTAGCACAACTAAGAAACAAAGAATAATTAAATACACTCATAAATCCTCAATATGCGCCAAGATCCAGGAGACCAACTATAAGCTACTGTCAAGATGGTACAGAACTCCAGACCTGCTCCACAGATTCTTCCCGACAACGCCGGACCTTTGCTGGCGGTGTCGAGCAGAAAAGGGAACACTGCTGCACATATTCTGGTCCTGTCCTTTACTACACCACTTTTGGAAAGTGGTCCGGGAAGTTGTACAAAAATTTACAGACAGCCCCATACCAATAGACCCCACTTTCTTCCTACTCCATGCATCAGACACTCCCGAAAAAACATACAAAAAATCGGTGATCAGACACTTACTAGATGCAGCCAAGGCCTGCATACCGATAATGTGGAAATCCACAAGCCCACCTACCATAGCATCATGGATAGCGAAAGTGGAGGAGATAAGATATATGGAGGACCTTGTCCTCACAGCCCAGCATAGACAAGAAACATTCTCTAACACCTGGCAGTCGTGGATTATCTTTATCTACTCGGCAGAGGGCCAGGCGCTTAAGGGAACCACAACAGACACACAAAGTTGCACTCCGCCACCGCCAATCCCATCTGACACACATGTTTGAATTACCAATGACCCATGTTCGTGGGCCCGAGTACCCCCACCCCCCACCCATCCTCCCACCTCAGCTCCCCCTCCCCTCTTCTTTCTCTCTTCTCGTACTACTCTCTACTCTAATATTCTACCTTTAACCAATCCCACCCTAAACTGGGTGGATCTACTTTACTCTCTAATTTCCACTTTTTTTTTTTTCCAACATAAATAAGAAAAACCGAGGAACTGGGCCCATGTCCTCGGTACTGCACAACACGACAACCTCAAGCACAAATACCCTAACGGAACAAATAAAACTAACAGTAGCTCAGGCACACTAAGTGACAATACACCATGGAGAGTAACCTCCAACAATTTGTCCACACTTAGATGTGTTTAAACACTGTTTCTCTCTCCCTTTCTACATTAAGACTGTGTAATGTAATGTATTCAGAATGTTTTGATTAAGTTGTTTGCTTGATACCCATGCTATTTTGTAATGTATCGACCCGACAGGGTCCCTTTCCTTGTTATAAATAAAAAAATTAAAAAAAAAAAAAAAAGAAATACAGGACTCTCTGAAAACATGTGGTGTGGTGGTTTTCAAGATGCACAATAAGGAGGCACTTGAAGAAAGATGGGCTGCATGGGGGGGTGACCAGAAGAAAGACATTACTATGAAAATGCCACAAAGTTTTCCACTTACAATACACCAAACAGCACAGAGACAAGCCTCAAACCTTCCAGCACAAAGTCATTTGTAGTGATGAGACCAAAATTTAGCTTTTTGGCCACAACCATAAACACCACATTTGGAGAGGAGTTAACAAGGCCTATGATGGAAGGTCCACCATTCCTACTGTGAAACACGGAGGTGGATCGCTGATGTTTCGGGATGTGTGAGCTACAAAAGGCACAGGAAATTTAGTCAAAATTGATGGCAAGATGAACGCAGTATTTTATCAAAAAATACTGGAGGAACATTTGCATTCATCAGCCAGGAAGCTGCGCATAGGACGTACTTGGACATTCCAACATGAAAATAATCCAAAACACAAGGCCAAAGAACTGGAGGATTTTTGCCAAGAGGAATGGGCAGCTTTACCATCTGAGAAGATAAAGAGCCTCATCCACAAATACCACAAAAGACTTCAAGCTGTCATTGATGTTAAAGGGGGCAAAACACGGTATTAAGAACTGGGGTATGTAAACTTTTGATCAGGGTCATTTGGGTAGTTTCTGTTGCCATTACATTTATAAAAAAGAGTAAACACAGGTGATTTATAATAGATGGCTTCAGCCAAACACTAACCATGAGTGAAAGAAAAGTTTTTATGTTATCATTCATATTCTCTGAAAAATGGCCAAGAAATCATAAATTCTGCCAGGGTATGTAAACTTATGAGCACAACTGTATTTTATTTAAAACTCTGGGCTTTTATCTGTTGAAATACTTTTAGTTCTTTGTATTTACAAAGTAACCTGATCTAAGAGTGATGTGCATGGGGATAAAAGGACAATTGTAACTTTGGTACAAGGTGCTCTTTAAAGCTGAACGCCATGTATGGGTATTTTTATATATCGTAGTTATGTTGGTCCCACTTGGACCAATGTAACTATGCATGTATCATAACCTGTGGGATCCCTCTAGAACAGTGTCCTTCAAACTGTGGCTCACAAGCCAGATGCAGCCATTTGCTTTCCTTGATCTGGCCCTTGGGGCTTTAGAACTCCTACTGATACAAGGCATGATTCCTCCCACTGATACCAATGCTGGGGCATAATCCCTGCCACTAATACACGATTCCTCCCACTGATACCAATGATGGGCCATAATTCCTGCCATTAATACACGATTCCTCCCAATGATACCAATGATGGGCCATAATTCCTGCCATTAATACACGATTCCTCCCATAACACCAATGATGAGGCACTATTCCCCCCCACTGATACCAATGATGGAGCACCATTCATTCCACTAATACAAACAATGGGGCAGTATGTGCAGTGAGAGGTGTATGGAGTGTATGGTGGTGGGCAGTATGTGCAGTGAGAGGTGTATGGAGTGTATGGTGGTGGGCAGTATGTGCAGGGAGAGAAGTATGGAGAGTATGGTGGAGGGCAGTATGTGCAGTGAGAGGTGTATGGAGTGTATGGTGGTGGGCAGTATGTGCAGTGAGAGGTGCATGGTGGTGGGCAGTATGTGCAGGTGGGTTGTATGTGCAGTGTGAGGAGTATGGAGTGTATGGTGGTGGGCAGTATGTGCAGTGAGAGGTTTATGGAGTGTATGGTGGTGGGCAGTATGTGCAGGGAGAGAAGTATGGAGTGTATGGTGGAGGCTGTATGGGCAGAGAGGTGTATGGAGTGTATGGTGGTGGGCTGTATGTGCAGTGAGAGGTGTATGGAGTGTATGGTGGTGGGCTGTATGTGCAGTGAGAGGTGTATGGAGTGTATGGTGGTGGGCTGTATGTGCAGTGAGAGGTGTATGGAGTGTATGGTGGTGGGCAGTATGTGCAGTGAGAGGTGTATGGAGTGTATGGTGGTGGGCAGTATGTGCAGGGAGAGGTGTATGGAGTGTATGGTGGTGGGCAGTATGTGCAGGTGGGTAGTATGTGCAGTAAGAGAAGTATGGAGTGTATGGTGGTGGGCAGTATGTGCAGTGAGAGGTGTATGGAGTGTATGGTGGTGGGCAGTATGTGCAGTGAGAGGTGTATGGAGTGTATGGTGGTGGGCAGTATGTGCAGGTGGGTAGTATGTGCAGTAAGAGAAGTATGGAGTGTATGGTGGTGGGCAGTATGTGCAGTATGGAGTGTATGGTGGTGGGCAGTATGTGCAGTGAGAGGTGTATGGAGTGTATGGTGGTGGGCAGTATGTGCAGTGAGAGGTGTATGGTGGTGGGCAGTATGTGCAGTGAGAGGTGTATGGAGTGTATGGTGGTGGGCAGTATGTGCAGTGAGAGGTGTATGGAGTGTATGGTGGTGGGCAGTATGTGCAGTGAGAGGTGTATGGAGTGTATGGTGGTGGGCAGTATGTGCAGTGAGAGGTGTATGGAGTGTATGGTGGTGGGCAGTATGTGCAGTGAGAGGTGTATGGTGGTGGGCAGTATGTGCAGTGAGAGGTGTATGGTGTGTATGGTGGTGGGCAGTATGTGCAGTGAGAGGTGTATGGAGTGTATGGTGGTGGGCAGTATGTGCAGTGAGAGGTGTATGGAGTGTATGGTGGTGGGCAGTATGTGCAGTGAGAGGTGTATGGAGTGTATGGCTAGGGGTATTATGTGCAGTTGAGGAGTGCTGAGTATATGCAGGTGGGTTGTATGTGCAGGGAGAGGAGTATGGAGTGTATGGACTCACTCTGACTCTGCTCATTCAGAAAAGAAGGGGGTGGTAAATTACATATTTTCTGGCCCCATCCCTGCAGCAGCCAATGGGAGAGGAGGGGAAAACCGACAGCGGGGGGACGAGAGAGGGCCAAAGGAGGACACGTGGAGGGGGCGGAGGACACGTGGAGGGGGCGGAGGACCCGTGGAGGGGGCGGAGGACCCGTGGAGGGGGCGGAGGACCCGTGGAGGGGGCGGAGGACAGAAAGGACACAGGAGGGCAAGAGGAGAACACAGGAGGGCCGGAAAAGAAAAAACACAGGAGGATAGTCGGTCTGATTGGTTTTCAGTGGTGGGGGCAGTTTACAAGCACTTTATGTCTTTCAGTCAAGAAGCTTCATTGAAAGCCATAAAGGGAGGTCGGAGCTTATAACTGCCCCCACCGGCGCATCCATCACCCCTGTCAAATTTCACCTGCTGCAGGAGGTACCAACCAGGGACGGACCATCCATGGGTGCAGTGTGGGTCAGAGCACAGTGGGGGGGTCCGTTTTCAGTGAACACCCTGCACCCATGGATGATATGCCACTGGCTCCACTGTATCTTTTTTTAATCCCTCCTAACTGCAAGTCTAAACAAGCCCTAAAATCCTCTTCCATTGAAGGACACAGGTCCCATGCCTCTGTTTTTTGATCATGCTCTTGGTACTGGCTTGCTGCAAACTGATGCATGATGGGTAAAGGGGTTATCCGGGGCTGACCTACAGATTGTCCGTTTGCCAGTGTCCATTCCTCCTGTAGGCATCAGTATAACCTGACAGTACATGACTGTGTCCCTCAATGGTCATTAAATAAAAAAAAAAAAAAAGTTTCTTCTGGAGATACTGATGTGGGTGATGAGCTGAATTGGAGGATTCGTGACGGGTATTGTGCTTTTCACTTCTGCTGGCACTGTATTGCTGGCACAGTCTGCTGTGTGTATAACAGCATATGTCGGTGTGTGAACGCTCAATGAAAACATGTCTATACAGCGCAGGGTGGGGGAGGGAGTGAACTGCGCAGACAGGCAGAGCCGATATCTAAACTATCACATTTCTCTGTGCCCGGAACTCACCTAGTATGCTGGGAATTTCCATTGTTTATATGGGAGACACCCGATCCCCGTCAAGAAGAAATCGCCAAGAACAATAATACAGAGTAAGAACCAGAAAGACAACTTATAAGGACAGAACATTGCCTTGGAGGAGATGTTCACACCAGCTTTAGCTTTTGTATGAAACTTTGCTGGATCTTTTAAGGCACATTTCAGCTCAAGAAGGACCCCAACTCCAGCTTGGGCATTTAAAGTGGACCTTGCATGGCAAACCAAAGGATGGCTTTTTTTGGCAGACCCCCAAAGCCCCAACACAAAATGCTTTAAAAAAGCCATTTGTAAACTAACTATGCACCCAGAAAAAAACCTTGGCTCCAATCTCTGATACTTCAGAGACTGGGGGCACAAAATCCCGCAAGACTGCACTCCATCCCATCGTAACAATGTAATCTCCAGGTCTTTTGAGCTCCCACTTCTGCTGGAAGACACGGTCATGTTACCCATGCCACCCAGAAGCTCAGGGTTAGGGTTAGGGTTACCCCCCCCCCCCCAAGTCATCTTCCAGGACGGCACCATTTCTCTTTTGCAAGCCATCCTGGAGGATGACTTGGGGAAAAAACCTTGGCCGAGCTTCTGGGTGGCATGGGTAACATCACTGTGTCTTCCAGGAGAGGTGGGAGCTCAAAAGACCAGGAGATTGCACTCTTACGATGGGATGGAGTGCAGTCTAGTAGAAAGTGAGTTAACAGGTAATAACTGTTTTTCCCCCCCGAGTCATCTTCCAGGACGGCGCCATTTCTCTCTTGCAAGACGTCCTGGAAGATTCCTGGAAAGTGCGTTGAAAAAGGTGATAACTGGTTTTCCCAAGTCATCTTCCAGGACGGCTCCATTTCTCTCTTGCAAGACATGCTGGAAAGTGCGTTGAAAAGGTAATAACTGGTTTTCCTGAGTCATCTTCCAGGACGGCGCCATTTCTCTCTTGTAAGACGTCCTGGAAGATTCCTGGAAAGTGCGTTGAAAAAGGTGATAACTGGTTTTCCCAAGTCATCTTCCAGGACGGCTCCATTTCTCTCTTGCAAGACATCCTGGAAAGTGCGTTGAAAAGGTAATAACTGGTTTTCCTGAGTCATCTTCCAGGACGGCGCCATTTCTCTCTTGTAAGACTACCTGGAAGATTCCTGGAATATGCGTTGAAAAAGGTAATAACTGGTTTTACAGAGTCATCTTCTAGGATGGCGCCATTTCTCTCCTGTAAGACGTCCTGGAAAGCGAGTTACCAGTTTTTTTTGTTTTGTTTTTTTACAGTTGGTTAAAATTTTGGTTTACAACTGGCTTTTAAAAAAAAAAATAAAAAAAATAAAAAAAAGAGAAGGAGGACCTTCCTTTTGCCATGGAAGGTCTGGTTTTACCACAATCTGGACCCCTGGGTAGCTCTGGCTGCTATACTCTCTCTGTGCTGTTCTATGCAGATTCAACAACCCAACTCCTCTCCTGGGTTGAATGACGCCCAGTCATTCCACTTCTTTCGAGCCCGGGGCTTCGAGGCTCCACCTCCCGGCCTGGACCCACAGGAGGAATGCTGCAGGCAGCAGCGCCATGCTATTATTCCCCTGATTTAAACTTCAGTCTTGACTACAGATGATGCACAGTAAAGAAGCACAAGGAAAAATGGGTTTTGGTCCCTTTCGACTGTAGCACAGTTGCAATTGTTCCTGAAGAAGATCAGCACATGGGATGGGCAATGACACATATCTGACGAGGACAGAGGTATCTCCCGCACTGGATGGCAGCTGTTCTTGGCTGTTCTAGCACTGCAAGTTAAGCAAGACTTAGCCCATACCTTGCTCCAGCATGCTTCCTCCTAGCTGCAAGACCGGTCCTCCAAAAACACTTTCACAATCATGTTAATCTGGGTGACTGAGCAGTTCTTGGCTGTTCTAGTAAGTAAGTAGGTAATACTTGGCTTATACGTTGCTCCAGCATGCTTCCTGCTAGTTGCAAGACCAGTCCAAAGTCACTTTCCTTTATTGGTTTCAGGCTTTCCAGCAGGGCCGGAATAAGGATGGTCAGCAGGGGCGGCCACGCTTGGCACTGTGGTATCATGTAAGATATGGGGGGGGGGGGGGGGGGTTTGGGGGGGGGGGGGGAATTTGAGGGTGCTAGGAGTGGTGATTTAGGGGGATTTGTGAAGATGATTTGCGCTCAGAAGGGGTATTTGGGGGGTATGTGCTAGAAGAGGTGATATGGTAGAGAGGGGAGGGAGGGGGACTAGGAGGAGGATTTGTGCTAAGAGGGGAAAATTGGGGTGGGGAATTATTTGTGTTGGAAGGAGGGATGGGGGGGGGGGGATTTGTGCTTTGGAGGGGTATTTGGGGGGGGTCTGTGCTAAAAGAGGTGATATGGTAGAGGGGGAGGGGAATTGTGCTAGGAGGGGGATTTTATTTTTTTTTTGGTTGGGGGGGGGGGTGGGGGAGAGAACTGGGAGGAGGATTTGTGCAAGTAGGGATGATCAGGGGGTACTTGTGCTAAGAGGGGACAATTGGGGTGGAGAAGGATTTGTGCTCGGAAGGAAAATTTTAATGAGTTGCCGGGAGTGTTGATTTAGGAGGGATTTGTGTTGGAAGGTGGGATGGGGGTATGCTCCTACATCTTGCGGAGGGGGTAGGTGCAAAGTTTTGCATGTTCGCCCTGGACTCTAGATGACCTTGTCCCAGAGTGACAAGAAGAAAGCCATTGTTGAAAGAAGACCATAAGAAGTACCGTTTGCAGTTTGTGAGAAGCCATGTGGGGGACACAGCAAACATGTGGAAGAAGGTGCTCTGGTCAGATGAGACCAAAAAAGTTAAATTTTGGTTTCAAAGCAAAACACTATGTGTGGTGGAAAACCAACACTGCACATCACCCTGAATACACCATCCCCACCGTGAAACATGGTGGTGGAAGCATCAAGTGGTGGAGATAATTTTCTTCAGCAGGGACAGGGAAGCTGATCAAAGTTGATGGGAAGATGGATGGAGCCAAATACAGGGCAATCTTAGAAGAAAACCTTTTAGCAAAAGACTTGAGGTTCACCTTCCAGAAGGACAACGACCCTAAACATACAGCCAGAGCTACAATGGAATGGTTTAGATCAAAGCATATTTATGTGTTAGAATGGCCCAGTCACAGTCTAGACCTCCAATTGAGAATCTGTGGCAAGAGATGAAAATTGCTGTTCACAGACGCTCTCCATCCAATCTGAGGAAATATTCCACTTTATGACTTACAAGAAAGTTACAGTCTGATCACTAGAGGAGGGGAGACTAAGGAAATGCCCTCTCCTGCCGGCAGCAGACTGATGACATCACCCTAGCCTAGACAAAGTCACTGGAGCTTGAAGATGGCATTTTAAACGATTAAACGTAAAACATTCATGACAAATGTAATTTGCTGTTGCTGCAAATTGTGAAATGTTAAAAATGTATTATGCAGATAATGACAGGTTCACCTTGAAAGTGACATGTATTATAGACGGCGGTGATCAGCAGAGACGGGTAGGAGAGGCCTTTGCCCCTGGGTGGTGCAGGAACTGATAATAGAATAAACTCTGTACCACGCCCGTCCTTGCTCTGTTATCTCCGTACCTTTCACCTCCACACTCTATAGCGTCCATCCACTACACTGCTCCGTACTTCTCCCAGGTAAGGCTGCAGGAGATCAGCGACATCGATGTATAAATCAGTATGGGTTCAAAGGTGAAAATATGTACTTTCTAAATGAAACAAAGCCAACGTCTTATAATATGCAGTGCTTTAACATCCTAACGCCGAACAGTTAGAGATGAGACCCCGTCACCTGTGACTACTCTAGAAAATGTTGATTCCCTAGCACAGCTTTTCCCTCTTTACACCTCCCCTCCACCTTTCAAAGCTCACTCCTTTTCTGGAAGTGTCCGATTAATGTCTGTGCTGACCCAGCTCCTCCCCCCCTCCCTTACCTTCTATGTAGCTGCTAGGGGAATACTATAGAGCAGTCAAATTCTCAAATCAGGGTTCCTCCAGAGTAGGGGTCTCAAACTGGCGGCCCTCCAGCTGTTGCGAAAACGCCAAGTCCCATCATGCCTCTGCCTGTGGGAGTCATGCTTGTAACTGACAGCCTTGCAATGCCTCATGGGACTTGTGGTTTCGCAACAGCTGGAGGGCCGACCAGTTTGAGACCCCCTGCTCCAGAGGTGGTCAGCAGTTCCTTGAGCTGTGGCTGATTGACCCTCCATTTTTGCTCCCGGACCAACACCCCTTGGCACAGTCAGTTGCATGACGCCAACATTTTTTTGTAGCTTTTTGTTAGGGGGTATTCTGGCCACCAGTGTAAGAGGGTATTATTCCAGCTGGCCTCTACTCATCCGCCTCAAAGAAGTAGCAGGAGTCACAGATTCAGACCTACTATGGTTCGCTTCCTTCTTAGGAAATCGGTCACAGACAGTGAAACTTGGAGCCTTCACCTCTGAATCTCGCGCAGTCTCCCATGGAGTCCCTCAAGGATCACCTTCGTCATCCGTGCTCTTCAACATTTACATCCGTCCACTCCTCAAAATCATCAGCAAATACTCAACTCTACCTTCGGATCCCCGGACAAAAAGATATCAGGAATTAGAAAAATGCCTCACATCAATAGATGACTGGATGTCCACGAGCTCCCTCAAACTTAATGGATCCAAAATAGAACTCCTTCTCCTAAATGCAAACCGAAATATTAAATCTACGACCCCATGGACTCCACCAACCATCCTTGGACAGACCATCCCCCTAAGCATAAAAGCCAAAAGTCTCAGCGTCCTCTTCGATTCAGAAATGTCAATGGATGCACAAATAGGATCAGTAGTCAGCGGATCCTACCACCTTCTACGCCTGCTACGTAGACTCATCCCCTTCATTCCAGAAAAGGAAAAAGCAATAGTGGTAGGAACAATCATCAACTCTCGACTCGACTACGCAAACTCCCTCTACATAGGACTACCTAAATTCCAGATTGCACGCCTACAAGTCGTTCAAAACACGGCAGCAAGACTAGTCACAGGGAAAAAAACATGGGAATCCATCTCCCCCTCCCTGAGGATCCTACACTGGCTAAATGTAAAGAATCGGATCACATTCAAGACCCTCTGCCTGACCCACAAATGCACACAAGGAAACGCTCCTGAATACTTATGCAAAAAATAAAAACACTACACTCCCAATCGCAACCGCCGATCAACCAACCAAAACCTCTTTCTTATCCCCAAGTCCCGGTACAAATCAAGGGGAGAACGAAGATTTGCAGTCCAAGGACCACGGCTATGGAACGCTCTACCTACGAACATCTGCTTGGAAGGAAACCATTGGGCCTTCAGGAAAAAACTCAAGACCCACCTCTTCTAAGAAGGAATCAACGCGAGGTGCCCAGAAATTACACCCCTACTGGATGGGGGTGGTGGACACCATAAACAGGGTATTTCAAGTCTCGCTACTTGCTGATCCAAAACACTGCCTTCTTAATGTACTGGAGGAGCTAGAATGGGAGGAAAGTACAAGAGTGGCCACTATTAGATCCCTATTCTTAGCACGGAAGCTAATAATGACTCACTGGATATCAGAAGACCCACCTACCCTTAAAGAGTGGATCAACACAATGGGAGATATGCTTAGAAAAGAAAAGATAATTTTCCAGCATAGGGGCTGCGCCCAAAAATTTGAGGAATTATGGGGGCCGTGGCTGGATGTGTCGGGGCTTGCTCCGGTGGATCTAGCAATGGCCAGACTATTGGCTTAAGCAAAAGGACTGGAAGAATTTAAGAAATACACAATGGGCAAGGTTGATTACTTCTAATATGGGTGTGGGGGTAGGAGCGGGCTAGCAGGGATTGGTGATATTGCTGCAAAATATGTGTAATAATGTGTAATAATGGCTGTAAAGGTGAAGAGATAATGGATGTACGTTCGGTGTATGTTTACTTTGTGTTTTTTTCAAAAAAACTTGTTTTTGGATCAAAAAAAAAGGAATCAACGCAGGTCGGATAAAGCGGCTCGAGGCGATTCAGTTCGAAGTTGCAGCGCTATACAAATCGTTCATTCATTCATGAATTGGTTTTAGCAAAAGTTCAGAGACCTGAAAATTTGAAGGGTTCCTCTGGGGGGGAAGAAAATTGAGAAAGGGAGTTAATGAGTGACAGCTTTGAGCCTGCTGACATCACATCCAAGATGGCGGCACAGCCAGCTGCATGACACCAAAATCCTTTGTAGCTGTCTGTTAGGGAGGCATTCTTCCAGTTGGACACCAATGAATTGGTTTTAGCAAGTGTTCCCAAAGACCAGAACATTCAAGGGTTCCTCTAGGCGGAAAAAGGTTTAAAAAGGCAGCAAAAGAGGGTGTCAGGACCCGGGTCTGAACCTGAGACCTCTGCTGTGTCTGGCAATGTCTCTTCTTGCCGAGGCACTTGGGAAGCTGGACAGCTTCATGGACAAATCCTTGAACAATCTTGCCTTGAACCTGGTTTGTCTTGAAACTTGAACCCTTTGCTTCTCCCATGAATTTTCTATTTTAGTCATGCCTTTGTACTTCCTGTTTGCCAGATTATTGTGCTCTCTTCAGCCAGCCAATATCTTATTCTTGTCTCTCCTGTTCTCATCTATATCTTCGTTACCACTCATTACTGATCTTTGGCCTGTTCCTTGACTGAGCTTCTGCACGATCCCAACCTACGACCACTTTTTACTGACCTTTGGCCTATTCTTCGACCAAGCTTCTGCTTGATTCCAAACTACCACCACTTCTTACTGACCTTTGGCCTATCCTTCGACTAAGGCCCCTTTCACACCGGGGCGGGGAGCCGGGGTGACGGTAAAGCAGCGCTATATTTAGCGCTGCTTTACCGTCGTTTTAACCGCGGTATTCGGCCGCTCGCGGTGCGGTTTTAACCCCCGCGAGCGGCCGAAAAGGGGTTAAACACCCCCCGCAGAGGCGGTATTGCGGCGGTTTCACCGCGGTGTCCCATTCTATTCAATGGGAAGGAGCGGTATAGGAGCGGTGAACACACCGCTCCAATCCCGCTCCAAAGATGCTGCTAGCAGGACTTTTTTTGTCATCCTGCTAGCGCACCACTCCAGTGTGAAAGCCCGCCGGCTTTCACACTGGAGTTAAAGGGGCAGGATTTTTTCATGCAGTGAACAGGCGCTATTTTTAGCGCTGCACCGCATGAAAAAATGCCCCGGTGTGAAAGGGGCCTAAGCTTCTGCACAATTCCAACCTATGACCACTTCTTACTGATTTTTGGCCTATTCGTCGATTAAGTTTCTGCTTGAGTCCAACCTATGATCACTTGTTACTCACATTTGGCTTGTTTACTGACTATGCTTCTGCTTGATCCCTCCATGCTATAACTGCTACTGGAACCCAGCTTGCTCACCCCCTGGTGGAGAAATTCTGAGGACCACAATCTGGTACTAGCATGCAGCAAAACCCATCCCCTCCATCAGGAGCTCTGGTGAACACCAGTTAGTGCTCAGACTCAGGTGAGCCTGTGTCATCCGTCAGGTTGACCTGCTGCTGCACTTATCCTGCTGGTCGGTGGGAACCTCTCTACAGCTACTGATCTCCGAGTCTGACCCCTGACCAGGACAGAGTGACAGCTTTGAGTCTGCTTGAGCTGCTGACATCGCATTCAAGATGGTGGCAACCAGCAGCAGTCTCAGGGCCTTTGGATGTCTACACAAGAAAGGCTTTTACTGGTAAATACATAAAAAAAAAAAAAAAAAATACACCTATAATCTTATAGGAAATTTTGCTAAAATTAAGGGTCTGGGGACAGGCTCACTTTAAGGAAGCCACAGATGTAAGATGGCAGATGGGCGCAGATTGAGCCTTCTATAGAACTATCAAGAGATAGAAATGCAAGATCACAAATGACAAGTGTGCCAGTTTATGACGTAGAGAGAGACGTTCCCAACACCAGCCTTATCTCAGAAGAACAGCAATGACTTGCTGGAAAAAGTCCACGCTGATCAACCAATTCACTCTCTATAATGGGTAAGCATCGAGGCATCTGCCAATATAGATATCACCATTACCCAGTTCAACCATTATCCCCAGATCAAGCTTGTGAGAACCTTTAGAGTATATGTCTGCTTTAACCACTTCAGCTTCTGAAGGTTTTACCACCTTCATGACCAGGCCATTTTTTGCTATTCAGCACTGTGCTACTTTAAACACAAATAGAGCTTTATTTGGGGGTATTTGATCACCACTGGGATTTTTTGTTTTTACTATATAAACAAAAAAACTATGAAAAAATAAAAAAAATTAATTTTCTGCTATAAAACATTTAAAAAAAGAAAAATCTAATTTCTTTATAAATTTAGGCCAAAATGTATTTTGATATAAAAAAACAAAAAACACCTAAATAGTTGTATAATAATTGGTTTGTGTGACAGTTATAGCATCTACAAACTAGGATATCTCTCCAGGGAGATCGATATGTGTGTGTGTGTGTGTGTGTGTGTGTGTGTGTGGTGTGTGTGTGTGTGTGTGTGTGTGTGTGTGTGTGTGTGTGTGTGTCCTTGTTATCGTTGTTAAGCACCCCCCGTCAGTGTGGCTGCTGATAAGGCAATACAGCCAGCCCTCCTGTACTGGGCCCGGACCCCATCAGTTCAAAAAAGGGGGGCCCAGGCAACTGATGGAAGGGGTGCTTGTGCTAGAACCAATCCCAACGCAGTGCAGCCAGAGGGAGAAAAAGGAGAAGCTGGCAGTGCTGCAAGGGGAGGCAGAAGAGGATCGGTGTCTGCAATAAGGCAGTACTGTCAGCCCTCCGGTACTGGGCCCAGACCCTATCAGTTCAAAAGGGGGGGCTCAGGCACCCGCTGGAGCAGGTCTGGCTGTACGGTCTTATTGTAGACACCGATCCTCTTCTGCCTCCCCTTGTAGCACTGCCATCTTCTCCTCTTCTTTCTCCCTCTGGCTGCACTGCAGGGGGATTGGTTCTAGCACATGCACCCCTTCCATCTGCTGTCTGCCCCCCCCCGTGTGCCTCTTTCCCCCACAGCACTGCCAGCTTCTCCTCCTCTCTTCTTCTGCCGGCACACAGAGGGACGTTGCAGGATGGAGAGTGGGGGGGAAGGGGCAGATCAATATGAAAATGTACTGGCCCCTTCCATTCCTGAATGAACAGGGTGCGAGATCGGTACCAATCACTCCTGTGTCCATTCGTTACTATGCTTCAGTTTGTAAATGAGCAGGAAGCCTCGGAGTGCTTCATATTCATTCATCTGTGCAGCTGAGGCTACAGAGAAAGGGACCGATACATGTCCTCAGCAGTGGTGACCGTAATGCAAAGCATACGGTTGTCGCCACCCCCCGCCCCCCAATCCATGCAGGGCGCTAGATGCATGGATTCCAATCAGGGTTTTTTTTTTTTTTTTTTTGAAGCACGTGATTAGAGCCAAAGGCTCCAATAGGCTTAAAAAAAAAAAAAAAAAAAAAGTGTGGGCTCTGCGCCTCGATCCCACCCAATTGTGTGATAATAGCGTATGAATATGCGCTATTGTCTTCCTGATTCTCCTCCCGGGCGATCAGGGAGCGGGTCCCGAAACAAGTTTCCGGTTCGGTCGAAAGGCAAAGCGATCCTATTGGCCTAGGAGGAGACGCATGGGGCAGAAGCCGCCGTGATGCCGCAAAGGAGACGCAGGGGAAGCCCCCGCCCAGAGGGAAGCGACGCCCGAGCCATAGATGGGGTAAGTGCGAGGCTGGTAAACCGACTGGTGGTTGTGGGGGGGGGGGGGGGGGTGCGGCGAATGACCCGACCGATACCACCAGCCACCACTGGTCCTCAGTCACTTTCGGCCCGGGGGAAGGGGGCCCTGTCAGGTAAGGCTGTATGAGGCCCGTGATTTCTAACAGCAGCCCTGCCCATCAGTGATAAATGGTTTGTCTCATCCCTGTAAATCAGGGGGTCTCAAACTGGCGGCCCTCCAGCTGTTGCAGAACTACAATTCCCATCAGGCATTGCAAGGCTGACACTTACAAGCATGACTCCTATTGGCAGAGGAATGATGGGACTTGTAGTCCCGCAACAGCTGGAGGGCCACCAGTTTGAGACCTCTGTAATGGATACATATGAAAGTTCTTTTGAAAAAAAAAAAACAAAAAAAACCAAACAACATCCTTATGCCCCGTACACACGGTCGGAAATTCCGACGGAAAATGTCCGATCGGATTATGTGGTCGGAAAATCCGGCCGTGTGTGGGCTCCATCGGACTTTTTCCGTCGGATCCTGCTCTCAAATTTTCCGACAACAAAATCCAATCGGACTTTTTCCGATCGTGTTTAGAGAATTCCGACGGACAAAGTGCCACGCATGCTCAGATCACATTACAAGACCAAAGCTATTGGCTACTAGCCTCTACATAGTTCCGTCGTAGGCAACGAACGTCACCACGTTCAGAATGATCGGATTTTCCGACAACTTTGTCCGACCGTGTGTATGCAACACCAGTGTCGGACAAAATCCGATTTTGTGGTCGGAATTTCCGACTGTGTGTACGGGGCATCACTTAGCAGGATCACCAGGTGAAAAAGGAAAGAAAGCCTTTAGGGCCCCTTTCACACTTGTGCGACTTCAAAGTCGCGTAATTTCAAGGAATGCCTGTGTAAGTGGCGTCAAAATCGGACCAAAGTAGTGCAGGGACTACTTTGAAGTCGGAAGGACTTGAAGTCGTACTAATATGAATGGCTGTCATTGGAAATCATGGGGAACGACTTGTCATGCTACTTTGCAGTCCCAAATCGTGGGACAAGTCGTATTAGTGTGAAAGGGGACTTAAAAAGAGAAAACAAATGCAGCCCCCACATCTAAGACTTGGTAAGCAGTGATGCTTTGGGGTTAATAGCGCTTTAAAATGAATAGTGTACGGTGTAAGAGCAGAAGCAATGTGAACGTGCTAAACCGTTCTATAAAAAAGAAGAAGAGCGGGATCCTGGGTAATTAGGGTTAATAGGATTCTTTTGCAGGATGTTCTGGCGTTTGTGAAACTCCACATAATCCACTTATGGGGGGGGGGGGGGGGGGGGGGGGAATGACCGAGTGACTGAGAGGCGTCTTGTTTTCAGGAACAGATGGGCGATTAGTGGGTTGGGGGAAGCCGCCGCGCTGGGTGTCTGATCGCAGTGCGCAGGCGATGGTGGCAGCGTGCCAGGCCCTTGGTACGAGGCTCCCGCAGCGGACACAAATCACTACACACACACACACACACCGCACCCATTAACCTCGCACAAGCCTGACGCGCGGTGAACGTCTCTTTAGGTCACCGGAGGACGGGGACGCCAGTTATTTTTCTCGCGGTAATCCCTTTCCTAGCCGTAGAGCGCGGCTCCTCAATCCTGTCAACGCTGCGACCCCCAAGGGTCCCATATTGTCGTCTGCAACCCAACTGTCGGTGTGACATTGATTCGGGGCGCTTTGATAGGAGCGAATACATAGGAGGGGGACAAAATGACACCACCGCGGAAAACGTTACAACTGAATTCCTAGCAAACCGCTAAATATACAAATGGAATACATAAAAAAGGAGGCCGTTTTATCTGTCAAAAGGTTTCCTATTTGTGCCCACACAGTCCTAAGATTTACACAGCTCTGCCATGCAGAACAGCCCTATCTGGCAGGTGAGCAAACCTGATTTTTTTTTATACAAGAAGCTGGTAAAAACAGTTGGCTAAGCCACGGTTTTACTGCCTCCCAAAAGCAACCCACCTAAAATTCTAATACCGCGTACACACGATTGGACTTTTCCGGCGGACCAGAGTCCGTCAGACAATCCGATCGTGTGTGGGCTCCAGCGGACTTATTCTTCCCAAAAGTCCGGCGGACCTAGAAAATAAATAAGACTGGCTTCAAATTTGTCCGAGGTCCGGTCGTCTGTGTGCTAGTCCGACGGTTTAAAACCGACGCTAGGGCAGCTATTGGCTAAAAACTTCCTTATGGCCCATACACAGGATCCGAATATCGTACGAAAACGATCGTCCGAGGAAGGATCGTACGATTTTCGGATCGTGTGTACACTACTTTCGACAGCCAATCCAGACCTCTCATCCGATCTTATTCGATCGGCATGCACGATGATTTTCCCTCGTACGATTCCCGATCGTACGATTTTCGGTTAGCCAGTACAGTTGTCCGAAAAAATTCAATACAAATACATTACAACACATGACATCACTTCCGATTTTTTTTTCCTGTCGTACGAGAATTTGGGACTTTAATTAGCTTTTCAATCTCTACTTGCGACTATTAAGCGAAATCGGCCGTACGATCTTCGGATCGCGTGTACGGCGCATAATTCTACGTCATCACGTTCGAATCCAGCGGACTTTTGGAGCGATCGCGTGTGGCCAAGTCCGTTAGTTTGAAAGCCCGGCGGACCTCAGCTGCAAAGGCCGTCGGATTGTGCGCTGGAACAAGTCCGTCGAAAAGTCTGATCGCGTGTACGCGGCATAACCTTACAGCCGGACGGGGCTGTACACACATGCTGCAGCCATGGCAATTTTAAAACTACAGCTACAGAGTCTGACAGGCGGCACACCACCTCTCAAACTTGTCCACTGAGGTCAATGGGAGCATGCCGCAACAGCAAACCAAGCGGTCAAACTCTCCTATTCAAGTTAATGGAAGCGTGCCACAACCAAGATGAAGGCAATCAAATTCGTCCACTGAGGTCAATGGGAGAGCGTTGCAACTGTGAGCCAAGCTGTCCAACTCGCCCATCAAGGTCGGTGAGAGTGTGCCGTAACCGTGAGCCTGAAGCCTCGTACACACGATCGGATTTTCCGCAAACAAAACCTCAGACTTTTGTCCGAAGGCGTGTGCCTGGAATTCGCCTTACATTCAAAACGGCAAGGAATTGTTGGCCAACAAACACGAACGTAGTGATGTACTACGCGTTTTTTCAGTTCTTTAGCAACACCCTTTGGGCTCCTTCTGCTAATTTCGTGTTAGTTGAAGTTTGGTGAGTGTTGATTCGCGCTTTTCATTTTGTGCTTTTCAGTTCGTTTCTGAACAGCCGTTCGTCAAGCAGCCATGTTGCGGAATTCGGAGGAGATAATGTGTTATTTATTATTGGCCTCTGAGTTATTGTTTTGACCCAAGTCCAGTCCAGTCCAGTCCAGGAACAGGAGGAGGAGGAGTTCTTGGAACAAAAATTGGTTGCTTTATTAATGGTGACTAATTATGTCATATGCCTTTGCTGCGGGAGCTCCAGGAGAATAATCCGGATGATTTTCGGAATTATCTCCGGATGACAGACCCCTGCTTTCACCAACCCTTGGCATTGCTGACCCCCTATATTAAGAAGCAGGACACATGCATGAGGCTTTTTTTTATTTTTGGTTGAATAATAATGATTTGATCTGTTATATTTTCTATATTTTTGGATGCATAGAATGCACTTTTTGTTTAAGTTCTATTGGCAGATAGCATGTCTAATTTTGTTTTCTTTTTTTAATGCACAATAAAAAAAATTGTGTAGAATAATACTTGGCTCTGTGTTTTACTTCAAATGACAGTTGGGGAGTCGGCAGTTACATTTATAAAAATACAATGTAAAATTGACACCAACATAGTTGTATCTTTGATCTTAATAAACTACAGGATAATGGTGTGTGGTAACTTGGCCAAATAAAAAAAAAGCATAATAATATTATTCTTGATATCACTACAAAAAAAAAAAAAGCCCTCGAAAATTAGTTTGCAATAACTCCATCGGTATCACCAGCAAAGCAGCTTCATTATTATCCCATTAAAGAAGAAGAGAATTGTGCGCTGCATTTCCAGATTTCAGAATTTGCCACGTCACGAATGTTAATTCTCCATTACGAATGCTAGTTTACAAGACCGACCGCTTCTGGCTCGTCCTTGCTTCCGAGCATGCGTGTTTGTACTTTGTACTTTTGTCCAACAGACTTGTGTACACACGCTCGGAAAATCCAACAACAGACATTTGTCCACGGAAAATTTATAAACCTGCTATCCAACATTTGTCCGCGGAAAGTCCGACAACAATTGTCCGATGGAGCGTACAAAACGGTCGGATTTTACGCCAACAGCCTGTCATCACACATTTCCAGACGGAAAATTTGATCGTGTGTACGGAGCTTGACTGTCAAATTCACCCATTCAGGTCAATAGGAGTGTCCCGCAACCGCTAGTCTAGTTGTCAAACTCGTCCACTGAGGTCAATGGGAGTGCGCCACAACCACAAGCCTGACTGCCAAGCTCACCCATTATGGTCAATAGGAGAATGCCAAAACCAAGAAGAAAGCAGTCAAATTCGGCCACTGAGGTCAACAGGAGTGCGCTGCAAATAAACGCCTGAAAAACAGATGTTTTTGAACTGCGGTGAGGCCTATGGGCGTCTGACACCCAGGGCCATCGCATTCAGGAAAGGAGGGTCTCAGCGTTAAAGTGGTTGTATACCCTTGAATTCAACTTGCACCTACAGGTAAGCCTAGATTAAGGCTTACCTGTAGGTACAAGAAATATCTCCTAAACCTACATGGTTTAGGAGATATTTGCAAAGAACGTTTTACAGCGTTGTCTACCGCAGTTGAAGTGTCCTGCGCGCATGCGTGGAGCGACGTCCTCGCCGCTCTGGCCAATCACAGCGCCGCAGCGGCGCTGTGCTTGGCCGGAGCGCCGATACCCGGAAGGGTATCTGTGGAGAGATGGATGCGGCTGGAGGGGGAGAAGAGGACGGCGTCGGGGGCCCCGATCTAAGGTAAGTGATGCATAATGAGCTAGTATGCTAGTCATACTAGCTCATTATGACTTTGTCTTGCAGGTAGTGTACAAAAAAACAAAAAACAAAACGGGTATACAACCGCTTTAAACGCATGATGCACCTAAATGCCAGTAGGGGTATAGAGGTAAAGGAAAAGGCTAATACTTACCTTATTCTTCATTCTATGCCCACTGGTGCTCTTCCCTTCTCACCACCACTCCGGAGATCACTGGAATAAGGGCATCGGTAGGGACTATACATACTCCATTACCAAAAGTATTAGGATGCTTGCCTTTACGAACACACAAACACGAAAACACACACACAAAAACACACACACACAAAAACACACACACACAAAAACACACACACACAAAAACACACACACACAAAAACACACACACAAAAACACACACACACAAAAACACACACACACAAAAACACACACACACAAAAACACACACACACAAACACACACACACACAAACACACACACACACTTTAATGCCATCCAAGTCTTATTCCGTAGGGTTCAATATTGAGTTGTCCCACCCTTTGCATCTATAACAGCTTCAGCTCTTCTGGGAAGGCCGTCCACAAGGTTTAGGAGTGCGTCTATGGGAATGTTTGACCATTCTTCCAGAAGAGCATTTGTGAGGTCAGGCACTGATGTTGGACAAGAAGGCCTGGCTCGCAGTCTCTCCTCTAATTCCTCTCAAAGGTGTTCTATTGGGTTGAGGTCAGGACTCTGTGCAGGCCAGTCAAGTTCCTCCACCCCAAACTCGCTCATCCATGTCTTTATGGACCTTGCTTTGTGCACTGGTGCGCAGTCATGTTGGAACAGGAAGGGGCCATCCCCAAACTGTTCCCACAAAGTTAGGAGCATGAAATTGTCCAAAATGTCTTGGTATGCTGACGCCTTAAGAGTTCCCTTCACTGGAACTAAGGGGCCAAGCCCAACCCCTGAAAAATACTCCCCACACCATAATCCCCTCTCCACCCAATGATTTGGACCAGTGCACAAAGCAAGGTACATAAAGACATGGATGAGCAAGTTCGGGGTGGAGGAATTAGGGAACTCTTAAGGCAGGGCTCGACAAACCCCAGGCGCCAGGTCGCCATGGCGACCAGAAATCACACCCTGGCGCATAGGCTGCCACCAGCCCACTTACTACAACTCCCGATGCCCCAGACATGCAGTGACCGCCGTTCCTCCTCCCTTCTCCACACTCAGCGAGGCGCTTGATGCTTGACAGAGCCGCCGAGTGTGTGAAACTGACAAGTAACAGAGAGGAGGATCTGTCAGATTTGATGTTGGCGTCGGGGTGGGCGGGACCCGGCTGGGGTGGTCGGGACCCAGCAGCTATCAAACACCAGCCAATGGGATGGGATCTGGGCGGGCCGCTAGGTGTATGTGGCCCGCCCCTTTTCTTAAGCAGCCCAATCATTGGCTGGTGTTTGATAGCTGCTGGGTCCCGCCCACCCCCGACATTAATCTCAATTCTGACAGCTCCTCTCTGTTACTTGTCAGTTTCACACAGTTACTGAGTGCTCAGTGTGAAACCTGCCAGTGCAAATCAGTGCCACCTGCCACCGCCAACCAGTGCCACCGCCAATCAGTGCCACCAACCAGTGCCACATGCCAGCACCACCTACCAGTGCCACCTGCCAATCAGTGCCACCTGCCTCTGCCAATCAGTGCCACCTGCCAGCACCACCTACCAGTGCCACCTGCCAGTGCCACGCAGTGCCACCTGCCAGTGCCAGTGCCACCTGCCAGTTCAAAACCAAACCAGTGCCACCTGCCAGTGCCAACAATGTCACCTGCCAGTGCTATCTGTCAGTTCCATGTGCCAACCAGTGCCACCTGCCTAAGCCAACCAGTGCCACCTGCCAGAGCCAACCAGTGCCACCTGCCAGAGCCAACCAGTGCCAGCCTTACTCTTTCTGGCCAGCCCATAACCCTGATGTAACAGCGTTACATGGAAGTTATTAAGTGGGTGCTCCGTTGTGAGTTAGGGTTAGGGGGGGCGAAAATGACTGGCCTTACCCAGGGAGCTGACAATCCATACCACTCTAAAAAAACTGGCTCCTAACTCTTAACTGGCTCCTAGATTCAAAGCAAATTTGTCAAGCTCTGTCTTAAGCCTTCAGCATACCAAAATATTTGGGTCAATCTCATGCTCCCAACTTTGTGGGAACAGTTTGGGGACGGCCCCTTCCTGTTCCAACATGACTGCGCACCAGTGCACAAAGAAAGGGCCATAAAGACACGGATGAGCGAGTTTGGGGTGGAGGAACTTGACTGGCCTGCACAGAGTCCTGACCTCAACCCGATAGAACACCTTTGAGAAGAATTTGAGCGGAGACTGCGAGCCAGGCCTTCTCGTCCAACATCAGTGCCTGACCTCACAAATGCGCTTCTGGAAGAATGGTCAAACATTCCCATAGACACACTCCTAAACCTTGTGGACAGCCTTCCCAGAGGAGTTGAAGCTGTTATAGCTGCAAAGGGTGGGCCAACTCAATATTGAACCCTACGGGCTAAGACTGGTATGCCATCAAAGTTCATGTGCGTGTAAAGGCAGGTGTCCCAATACTTTTGGTAATTAACAGGGCTGTGGAAACGAAAGATTAATTCCTCGATTAATCGTTAATTTTTTTGATCGGTCAAAAGTCTTTTGATCGGTACTCACCTCTCCGCCGGCTTCCGGGTCTTCAGGGAGTTCCGCCGGAGATCCGGTGACGTCACAGACATCGACGTCACCGGACTCCTCCCCCCTTCCCCAAGTGCCTCCCTCTGCTAACGAAGGGAAGGGGGGAGGAGTCCGGTGACGTTGAAGTTCTGATTGAACGTAACGCGTACGGGGGAGGAGCTATGCATGACGTCACCCACTGCTGCCCTACAGAACTAACACGATTGTCGGCTTTACATGCTGTGTTTTTATCATCTTTATGTGAGTAGTTTGTGTTTGAACACAAAAATGAAATCTTATACTTAAGCGGTGAGCACTTAGATCTTTTCTTTCTACCCATGACCTGGTGTCCTTGCTGAGATCTAAGGAGACGTGAGAGAAGTTTATGGTCCGTGTTATACCCTTTTGATACCCGCTTGCATGACCACCTGTTTGCACAGGGGTCCATGCCATAAGGTGAGAGTGATTAGATAGACCGGAGGTGGAGGGATTGTCATGCTACAGTTTGAATTTAAACGTATTTGTGTGAACTGTGAAGTTAAGTCATGGATTGTGGAATCTAACTAGTGTCGGGTGATTGTATATAGTGTATACCACATTTACCTCTGACTAATGCAGAGTTGCAATGCAAGGAGATCAGATAAAAGTAGTTGGATCTGTATGTGCGTTATAATTAATCGAAATTAGTGGATTAAAAAGAAAACCCTACGGACTAAGACTGGGATGTCATTAAAGTGCATGTAAAAACAGGTGTCCCAATACTTTTGATAATATAGTGTAGTTCTATTAGTTCAAAATGAACAAAACCTAAATCATGTAGAAAATATCCACACCTGGAATTCTTCTTTAAATACATCTACTGTATACCGATCTATTAGCATGGTACAATTTGCCAAGGTAAATCCAAGGTTGGCTTCAGGAAGATCATCCCAACACACCGATGAAGGTTCAGGTTTTGGGGGGGGGGGGGGGTAGTTATGGGGGAAAACGTATTTCTTCATCACCATATTATTTCAGTTCTATAATATACACGATGTGCGAGGGCCGCACCTTACCTTCACATTACTGGACTTCACAACACTGGCTACTTGCTTGACAGACAGCTCCAGGGGCCCTTGGCCATTGTCCTCTTCAAACATCAATCGCAGAGAACCCTGAGGAGAGAATACAATCCGATGGGCTCAGCAAAGTGTCAGACAGAAGGGCTTGTATCATAAAGTATATTATACAGAAGATTGTGCAGTTTTAGAAATTGTGATATGTAAAGACGACTCCTGGATACCAGAACCCTTAGAAGTGAAAGCACAGGGTCCCCCCTCTCTCTGATCACTGTATTAATGGCAATGGTGATCAAAAACATGTAGAAGAATATCGTATATACTCGAGTATAAGCCGAGTTTTTCAGCACATTTTTTTGTGCTGAAAGTGCCCCCCTCGGCTTATACTCGAGTCAAGCACTTTTCTGCAGGAGAATTACCGTATTTTAAATCGGCGTATAACACACGCTTTTCCCCCCTTAAAATTGGGGGAAAGTTGTGGGTGCGTGTTATACGCCGATACCCCCAAAAAAAAGTGACAATAATGGCAAGCGCCGCTGAAAAAGACTGAATCGCGGCCGAAAAAAAAAACGAAGCGGCGCCGGAAAAGACCGAGCCGACTGTTGGGCTCCGCTCGTAGTCCCGCCTCCCTGCGCTCGCTCCGGAAACAGCAGGACCGCAAGCGGAGCCGAACAGTCGGCTCTGTCTTTTCCGGGGGGGGCTTCGGTCTTTTTCGGCGGCGCACGCGACAGAGCGTCTCGGCGGCGGGAAATTTAAACCCGGACAAAACTGCAAATGACGCTGGGCAAGGATGCAATGACGCTTAAATGTAAGTTTTTTTTTTCCCTAAACTTCCCTCCTAAAACTTTTTTTCCTTAAAATGCCCTCCTAAACTTGGGGTGTGCGTGTTATACGCCGATAAATACGGTACATTTTCCGACCCGACTTTGGGGGCCCCCGTATCTCAGGGTCACTTGGTGCTAGGAACCCCAAATGTTTAGTGTGCAAACCCAGTGGCACTATCACTACAACATTTCCAAAGATGGGGTTCCTACCACCAAGTGGCCACGAAATATTGGGCCCCAAAGTCAGTTCGGAAAATGGCATTCTCTGCTGCAGAAGTGCTTGACATTTTCCGAACCAATTTTGGGGCCCCCCCCGTATCTCAGGGCCACCTGGTCCTAGGAACCTCATCTTTGTTGTATTTGCTAGTTCCACTGGGTTTGCACACCAAAATTTGGGGTCCCTAGCTTCAAGTGGCCCCCCGAGATAGTTGACCGACTTTGGGGCCCCGTATCTCGGGGGCCACTTGGTGTTAGAACCCCGATCTTGGATATGTTGCAGTGTTGGTTCCACCTGTTCCTAGCACCAAGTGGTCCCGAGATACGGGGCCCCAAAGTCGGTCAACTATCTCGGGGGGCCACTTGAAGCTAGGGACCCCAAATTTGGTGTGCAAACCCAGTGGAACTAGCAAATACAACAAAGATGAGGTTCCTAGGACCAGGTGGCCCTGAGATACGGGGCCCCAAAGTCGGTCAACTGTGTCCATCTACAGCAATGTTATTTCGGGACCCTTTGGGTCCAGAGACCCCAAATTTTTGGCTGCAGCTAGGGGCATCTAGGAACCCTTAACTACCGAGTTTAACGTAAACCTAGTTTGACCTATGGCTACAAATGGGCACAGTGAGGCTGCAAATGGGCATTGTTGACCCTCTTTTCCACTTACAGTAGCTGCGCATTTCTCACCCTAGGCTTATACTCGAGTCAATACGTTTTCACAGTTTTTTGTGGTAAAATTAGGTGCCTCGGCTTATATTCGAGTATATACGGTACATTTTGGCCAAAATCTATGAAGAAATTCGATTTTGTCTTGTTTTTTTCTGTTTTATAGCAGAAAGTAAAGCGTAGTGCACATGGAGGGCGTTAAGGAGCGTCTGTTTAAAGCGCAAAAAAAAAAAACCCAATGTGGCGTAAATTTGTATTCAACCCCCTTTTTTAATTGTGAAGTGGAAGGAAAATTATAAATGATTTTCACATTTTTTTACAAATTAATATGTGAAAAGTGTGGTGTGCTTTTATATTCAGCCCCCTTTACTCCGATACCCCTAACTAAAATCTAGTGGAACCAATTGCCTTCAGAAGTCACCTAATTAGTACAGAGAGTCCACCTCTGTGTAATTTAATCTCAGTATAAATACAGCTGTTCTGTGAAGCCCTCAGAGGTTTGTTAGAGAACCTTATGCCGCGTACACACGATCGGAATTCTCGTCGGAAAAAACTGACGGTTTTTCCGACGGAATTCCGCTCAAGCTGTGTTGCCTACACACGGTCACACCAAATTCCGACGTCAATAACACAGCGGCATAAAACACGTTCGACGGCACTATAAAAAGGGAAGTTTAATGCTTCTGAGCATGCGTCGGAATGGTTTCTGAGCATGCGTCGAAATGGTTTCTGAGCATGCGTCGAAATTTTGCGTGTCGGAATTGCATACACACGATCGGAAAATCCGATAGAAAGGTTTTCCGTCTGAAAAATTGAGAACAGGTTCTCAATCCAAAGTCCGTCGGAAATTCCGACAGAAAAAGATCAATGGGCATACACACGGTCGGAAAATCCGATGAAAAGCTCCCATCGGACTGTTTCCATCGGAAATTCTGACCGTGTGTACGCCGCATTAGTGATTGGATAGGAGAATATATGGTCATAAATTTGTCCAAAAGTAAGCAGAAGTTGGTTCAAAAAGAGTATACTGTACTATGTAAAACAGAGATGCCGGTGGAACACTGCAGAAGATGGCGTCAATGGGAGGCCTACTGACACTGCCCATTGAAGTCAACAGGCGGAGTATTTTATGAGAGCCCCCCACGTACTGGTCGGTCACAGATCAGGGTGGTTATGTAGTCAAAGGTCATTTGAACATTCCCTCTACCTGTAGTCACCCGTTTTTCAGCTCATCCACGTCCAGTCACATTCCCGGGGAAGATAATGACTGGATGTGGATGAGCTGAAAAATGGGTGACTACAGGTAGAGGGAATGTTCAAATGACCTTTGACTACATAACAAATGGACCAAGAGCGGCTGCATTGAGGCTCAGATAAGCATCATTTGACACTCATCACATTGAATATATGATCACACAATCACTGCGTTGCATCCCCTGATCTGTGACCGATCAGTACGTGGAGGGCTCTCATAAGATACTCCGCCTGTTGACTCTGAGGGGCAGTCTCGGTAGGCCTCCATTGATGCCATCTTCTGCAGTGTTCCGCCATCATCTCTCTTTACATAGTACAATATACTCTTTTGAACCAACTTCTGCTTCTGTAGTTTGATGTTCCTTGTCATGTTTAATTGATCATCACATGTATGAGTGATCTCATTTTATATGTATAAACGCTTTTTATCTCGTATAAGTGGTGTTGTTGCCTTTATAATCCCATCTAAGGGGGGGGGTTCCCCTTTTTTCCTTTACAGGGCCACTATTAGTCGTGTTCTCCACAAATCTGGCCTTCATGGAAGAGTGGCAAGAAGAAAGACATTGTTTAACCACTTCAATACCACACACTTAGACACCTTCCCGCCCAGGCCAATTTTCAGCTTTCAGCGCTGTCGCAATTTGAATGATAATTGCGCGGTCATACAACACTGCACCCAAACTAATTTTTTATCATTTTGTTCCCACAAATAGAGCTTTCTTTGGTGGCATTTGATCACCGCTGCGCAACAAACAAAAAAAGACCGAAAATTTTGCAAAAAAACAAGTTTTTCTTTGTCACTGTTCATTTTTTTTGTAAATAAGTGCGTTTTCTTCTTCAATGATGGGCACTGATGGCCACCGATGAGGTGGCACTGGTATGCGGCACTGATGGGCACTCATAGGCGGCACTGATGGGTGGCATGGATGGGCACTGATGGACAGTGATGTGTGGCACTGATAGGTGGCATTGCTGGGCATCCCTGTTATATACTGTATATATGAGGTGCCAGTCAGTGCCCATTAGTGGGCACTGATTGGCATATTTTGGGCATTTTTTAAACATGTGGATGGCCATGGGGGATGTACCTGGCCATCCACATGCTGGGGGCTTCCCTGGTGGCTTCCCTGGTGGTCTAGTGTGGGCATCTGAGGGGGGGGCTGCGCTGATAAACAATCAGCTCAGACCCCCACTGTCAGGAGAGCTGCCGATCGGCTCTCCTCTATCAGACGCGAGTGAGGAAAAGCCGATCAACGGCTCTTCCTGTGTACATCGCAATCAGCCGTGATTGGACACGGCTGATCACGTGGTAAAGAGCTTCCGCCGGAGGATCTTTACCGAGATCGGTGTGTCAGACTGACACACCGCTCCACCGATCGCCGCAATGACGGGCGCGCGGCGGCTGTTATCCTGAAGGACGTCATATGACGCCCAGTCAGGATAACGAAACCACTTCCTGGACGTCAATCTGCTATTGACCGGGCGGGAAGTGGTTAAAGAAAGCCATAAGAAGTCCCGTTTGCAGTTTCCGAGAAACCATGTGGGGGACACAACAAACATGTGGAAGAAGGTGCTCTGGTCAGATGAGACCAAAATTATACTTTTTGGCCTTAGAGCAAAACGTTGTGTGGTGGAAACCTAACACTACACATCACCCTGAACACACCATCCCCACCGTGAAACATGGTGGTGGCAGCATCATGTTGTGGGGATTCTTTTTTTCAGCAGGGACAGGGAAGCTGGTCAGACTTGATTGGAAGATGGATGGAGCCAAATACAGGGCAATCTTAGAAGAAAACCTGTTAGAGTCTTCAAAAGACTTGACTGGGGCCGAGGTTCACCTTCCAGCAGGACAACGACCCTAAACATACAGCCAGAGCTACAATGGAATGGTTTAGATCAGGGGTTTCCAAACTATGGCCCTCCAGTTGTTCAGGAACTACAATTCCCATCATGCCTGTCATGTCTGTGAATGTCAGAGTTTTACAGTGCCTCACGGGATGTGTAGTTCCACAACAGCTGGAGAGCCGTAGTTTAGAGATCCCTGGTTTAGATCAAAGAATATTCATGTGTTAGAATGGCCAAGTCAAAGTCCCGACCTAAATCCCATTGAGAATCTGTGGCAAGACTTGAAAATTGCTGTTCACAGATTCTCTCCATCCAATCTGACAGAGCTTGATATATTTTGCAAAGAAGAATGGGCAAAAATGTCCCTCTCTAGATGTGCAAAGCTGGTAGAGACATCCCCAAAAAGACTTGCAGCTGTAATTGCAGTGAAATGCGGTTCTACAAAGTATTGACTCAGGGTGGCGCCATACAAATGTACCCCCCACACTTTTCAAATATTTGTAAAAAATGTTGAAAAACATTAATAATTTTTCTTCCACTTCACAAATTATGGGCCACTCTGTGTTGGTCTATCACATAAAATCCCAATAAAATACATTAAGATTTTTGGCTGTAACATGACAACATGTGGAAAATTTCAAGGGGTATGAATACTTTTTCAAGGCACTGTAGAGAAGAGATGATGGAAATTAAACATTGAATGTTTAGTATCAATTTAAGGCCCCTTTCACACTGGGGCGGTGGGGGTGTCGGCGGTAAAGCATTGCTATATTTAGCGCTGCTTTACAGTCGTTTTAGCAGCGGTGTTCGGCCGGTTTTAACCCCCGCTAGTGGCCGAAAAAGGGTTAAAACAAGCCCGCAAAGCGGCGCTTTCCCGGCGGTATTGCCGCGCTGCTCCATTGATTTCAATGGGTAGGAGTGGTGAATACATCGCTCCTTCACCGCTCCAAAGATGCGGCTTGCAGGACTTTTTTTACCCTCCTGCTAGCGCACCGCTCCAGTGTGAAAGCCCTCCGGCTTTCACACTGGACTGAAAAGACCCGCTTTTTTCACGCGCTCTTTTTAGCGATGTAGTGCCCGAAAAGCGATTCAGTGTGAAAGGGGCCGTAATGAAATCTACTTTAACATCAGGCAAGATCGATGTCCTCCTAAAATCTTGGTGGACCACAGAAGTGCTCTGCATTGCCCCGAGGGCCATCCTCTGGGGTCTTGTAATTCATCGCGGGGATCGGAGAGTCTTTGTATATAGCTGGAAGCTTGCTGCCGGGGAGAACTTTGCTGTATTTAAACATCAAGCACCGTATAATAGAGAGGCTGCTGTATTCATTACCACACTATGGATTTTTGTAATCTTCAATTAAGGTTTACAAAGCAGCTGCAGGCTCGGTTCTCTCTTCACTGTACTGACCCAGAACAAGCATGCGCCCAGAGAAAATAGAACACACAGTTTGCATACTCATGAAGAGCTAGTGGTTCACCAAGTAAGCAAAGCAAGGATAAAAAGAGGCCAGCCATGGCACTTAAACGTTCAAAACAAGCCATGGCTTTAAAATATACAGGATTTTAAGTGTATACCTGGCCAAAACGTTTTTTTATTTTAACCAATTAAATCAGAAATGTTATCGCACATGTTCCTACAATGCAAAAAGTTTCATCCCCTTTTCTTTATGTCCTGCTTCCGTTCAATCATACCAGCAAGGTGTATTAAAGCGGAAGTAAACCCATCGATCTAGCAGTTTGAAAAAACAGTTACATTCCCGGCATGCCGGAAATGCTAACTGTCACATTGGTTGTACTCTCAACCAAACTGTCAAACCATCCAATGGCTGGTGTCATAACTGATCACATGTGCAGCTTCATGGCAGTTAAAGAATAAATGGAGGCCAAGATGGCAGCTTCCTTGGCTGAAAACGATAGGAGCGTTTACTTCCAGTTTAACAGAAACGTCGGCAACACAGTTCAGCTGCAATGTTGTCACCCTGTCCTGTGCACTTGGAATAGAAGCAGCTGTGTCAGTGCCCCCCGATCTGCCCATATTCACTACAGTGCCAAATCACGCACGGCTCCAAAGGAAGTTCATACAAAGAGCCTACAGCAGCCTTCCTCAACCATATTAAACTCAATTCAATCGTGGGCCACATCAGTTTTATGGTTGCCCTCAAAAGGGCCGGTTGTATCTGTAAGACTAGATGTCCAGAGAACCCCCCACTCCCCCCTTACATCAGATTTTTAAAGCCCCCCACCCCATCAGAAATCAAAAGCCCCCTCAATCACTTCCATCAGTTTACCCCCTTACCTTGTGCTGCTGCTGGGAAAAAACTGGGGACGGAGCTGGGAAGCAGAAAGTGGAGGAGGACCAGAGGAGGGTTGGCATCAGCTGCTGGAGTCTGCTGAATGCCGAGACCATGGGAGGGGAGAGAAGAGCCTCTCTGCGGCTGAGAATCAGAGAAGCGAGGGCCACATGAAATGGTCTGGCAGGCCAGATTTGGCCCACTGGCCTTGTGTTGGATGTGCCCTAGAGGAACCCCTACAATAAATTTCAGGTCTCAGGGAACCCTTACTAAAACCAATCCATCAAAGGGTCATTAGGAAAAATGTCCCTTACATTGCCGGTAAGTTGAAAGAATGCAGCAGAAAGTATGCAACCCTTAGCGTGGTGGTCAGTAAAAAGAATACAACCTCTATATTGGAGGTCAGTAGAGAGAGTGGTGGTCAGTAGAATATTTGCTACCATTAGAATGGAGGTCAGTAAAAAGAATACAACCCCTATATTGGAGGTCAGTAGAAAGAATGCAACCCCTATACTGAAGGTTAGTAGAAAGTATACAACCCTTAGGGTGGTGGTCAGTGGAAACAATGCAACCCCTATATTGGAGGTCAGTAGAGAGAGTGGTGGTCAGTAAAAAGAATACAACCCCTATATTGGAGGTCAGTAGAGAGAGAGGTGGTCAGTAAAAAGAATACAACCTCTATATTGGAGGTCAGTAGAGAGAGTGGAGGTCAGTAAAAAGAATACAACCCCTATATTGGAGGTCAGTAGAAAGAATGCAACCCCTATACTGAAGGTTAGTAGAAAGTATACAACCCTTAGGGTGGTGGTCAGTGGAAACAATGCAACCCCTATATTGGAGGTCAGTAGAGAGAGTGGTGGTCAGTAAAAAGAATACAACCCCTATATTGGAGGTCAGTAGAGAGAGAGGTGGTCAGTAAAAAGAATACAACCTCTATATTGAAGGTCAGTAGAGAGAGTGGAGGTCAGTAAAAAGAATACAACCCCTATATTGGAGGTCAGTAGAGAGTAGAGGTCATTAGATAAAAATGCAACCCCTATACTGGAGGTCAGTAGACAGAGTGGTGGTCAGTAGAATATTTGCAACCATTAGAATGGAGGTCAGTAAAAAGAATACAACCCCTATATTGGAGGTCAGTAGAGAGAGTGGTGGTCAGTAAAAAGAATACAACCCCTATATTGGAGGACAGTAGAGAGAGAGGTGGTCAGTAAAAAGAATACAACCCCTATATTGGAGGTCAGTAGAGAGAGTGGTGGTCAGTAGAATATTTGCAACCATTAGAATGGAGGTCAGTAAAAAGAATACAACCCCTATATTGGAGGTCAGTAAAAAGAATACAACCCCTATATTGGAGGTCAGTAGAAAGAATGCAACCCCTATACTGAAGGTTAGTAGAAAGTATACAACCCTTAGCGTGGTGGTCAGTGGAAACAATGCAACCCCTATATTGGAGGTCAGTAGAGAGAGTGGTGGTCAGTAAAAAGAATACAACCCCTATATTGGAGGTCAGTAGAGAGAGAGGTGGTCAGTAAAAAGAATACAACCTCTATATTGGAGGTCAGTAGAGAGAGTGGAGGTCAGTAAAAAGAATACAACCCCTATATTGGAGGTCAGTAGAGAGAGTGGTGGTCAGTAAAAAGAATACAACCTCTATATTGGAGGTCAGTAGAGAGAGTGGAGGTCAGTAAAAAGAATACAACCCCTATATTGGAGGTCAGTAGAGAGAGAGGTGGTCAGTAAAAAGAATACAACCCCTATATTGGAGGTCAGTAGAGAGAGTGGAGGTCATTAGATAAAAATGCAACCCCTATACTGGAGGTCAGTAGACAGAGTGGTGGTCAGTAGAATATTTGCAACCATTAGAATGGATGTCAGTAAAAAGAATACAACCCCCTATACTGGAGGTTAGTAGAAAGTATGCAACCCTTATGCTTCGGGATAAGCGGTAGCGGTAAAGCAGCGCTATATTTAGCGCTGCTTTACCGTCGTTTTAGCCGCGGTATTTGGCCGCTAGCGGGGTGGTTTTAAACATCAGAGCTTTTTCCGACGAGCATTCCGATCATGTGTACGCGGCATTAAAGGGGTTGTAAACCCTCATAGTTTTTTACCTTAATGCATTCTATGTATTAATGTGAAAAACCTCTTGTAGTGCTGCAGCCCCCCAGCTCCTTTGTTTTACTTACCTGAACAATGTCTTTCTCCGACTGGGAACTAGCACACAGCTGTAGCTGGTGTCTTGTGTCCTGATTGGATAGATTGATAGCAGCGCAGCCATTGGCTCCCACTGCTGTCAATCAAATCCAATGATGCAGGCACCGGGGGGGGGGGGGGGGGGGGGGGGGGCGAGTCCTGCTTTCTGTGTGAACACACGCAAAAGCAATAGTCGGGAGTGCGCCTGCATGGGTGTCCACCAAGGAGAGCGCTTCTCCAATGTGGACACCTGATGCGGGGAGGAGCTACCAGCGTCACTGGGGGAAAGAAGAATTACAACCCCTTTAAGGCGTCAACATACCAAGACATTTTAGATGATTCCATGCTCCCAACTTTGTGGAAAGTTTGGGGATGGCCCCTTCCTGAAAAATATATAAAGCTGCGCCAATGATAAAAATTACGTTAGTACACATATAAATCAATAAAAAACATGGTGTGACCCATCAGGGATCATGAGAATCCTGTTCCAACATGACTGCGCACCAGTGCACAAAGCAAGGTCCATAAAGACATGGATGAGCGAATTTGGGGTGGAAACACTCGACTGGTCTGCACAGAGTCCTGACCTCAACCTGATAGAACACCTTTTGGATGAATTAGAGCG
This sequence comes from Lithobates sylvaticus, assembly GCA_028564925.1. Classification (NCBI taxonomy): domain Eukaryota; kingdom Metazoa; phylum Chordata; class Amphibia; order Anura; family Ranidae; genus Lithobates; species Lithobates sylvaticus. The sequence goes on along the minus strand of CM053027.1, from coordinate 39,463,218 downwards.
GAGACTGAGCCATGCCTTCTGGTCCACATCAGTGCCTGACCTCACAAATGCACTTCTGGAAGAATGATCAAACATTCCCATAGACACACTCCTAAACCTTGTGGACGGCCTTCCCAGAAGAGTTGAAGCTGTTATAGCTGCAAAGGGTGGGCCAACTCGATATTGAACCCTACAGGCAGGTGACCCAATACTTTTGGTATATTATATATATATATATATATATATATATATATATAAATTTTATTAGGGCTGTGGAAATTAAAGATTAAATTGCTCGATTAATCGATTCATTTTTTTGATCGATCAAAATTCTTTTGATCGGTACTCACCTCTCTGCCGGCTTCCGGGTCTTCAGGGAGCTCCGTTGGAGATCCGGTGACGTCACAGACATCGACGTCACCGGACTCCTCCCCCCTTCCCCAAGTGCCTCCCTCTGCCAACGAAGGGGGAGGAGTCCGGTGATGTTGAAGTTCTGATTGAACGTAACGCGCACGGGGGAGGAGCTACACATGACGTCACCCGCTGCTCCCCTACGGAACTAACACGATTGTCGGCTTTACATGCTGTGTTTTTGTCTTTATGTGAGTAGTTTGTGTTTTGAACACAAAAATGTAATCTTATACTTAAGCGGTGAGCACTTAGATCTTTTCTTTCTACCCATGACCTGCGTCCTTGCTGAGATCTAAGGAGACGTGAGAGGAGTTTATGGTCCGTGTTAACCCTTTTGATACCCGCTTGCATGACCACCTGTTGGCACAGGGGTCCGTACCATAAGGTGAGAGTGATTAGTTAGACCGGAGGTGGAGGGATTGTCACCCTACTGTGGAAAAAAAAATGACTTACGTCAGTGCTACAGTTTGAATTTAAAAACGTATTTGTGTGAACTGTGAAGTTAAGTCATGGATTGTGGAAACTAACTAGTGTCGGGTGATTGTATATAGTGTATACCACATTTACCACTGACTAATGAAGAGTTGCAATGCAAGGAGATCAGCTAAAAGTAGTTGGATCTGTATGTGCATTATAATTAATCGAAATTAGTTGATTAATCGATAAAAAAAAAAAAAAAAAAAAAAAATCGACGAATCGAACACGAAAATTTTAATCAGTAACAGCCCTAATAGATATAGATAGATATAGGAGATATATAGATATATATATATATATATATATATATATATATATATATATATATATATATATATATATATATATATATCCTATCTATATCCTCCATAATCCTGCACACTCGCAGTACTAGGAAACTTGTCAGAAGAGAGTGATGCGATTGCCGACCTCCTTCTGGAAGAGATAACCATCTGGCTGTCCTGGGGGAGAAGTCTGCAGCCAGTGGAGTGAGACCTGACCTGTATTTCTTGTTCCAGGTCAGTGACTCGGGATGAGCTCAGAACATAAGAATCACATCATTTCCAGAACGCAGCTGACCCCGATGTATTTCTCTCCCATCAGGAGAATCCAGGCAGATAGAAGACTTAGATTAATACAGCTTTGTATTCATTAGTACATCATTTATACAGGTAACAAGCTGAGATTAGGAGCACTCCCTTTAAGGCTGCTTTCACACTGGGGCGGTGCGGGGCGGCGACGGTAAAGCAGCGCTATATTTAGCGCTGCTTTACCATCGTTTTACCCGCGGTATGCGGCCGCTAGCGGGGTGGTTTTAACCCCCGCTAGCGGCCGCAAAGGGTTAAAAAACCTCCGCAAAGCGCCGCTGCAGCGGCGGTTTGCGGGCGGTATCCCCGCGGTTTCCCATTGATTTCAATGGGAAGGAGCGGTATAGGAGCGGTAAATACACGGCTCCTTCACCGCTCCAAAGATGCTGCTAGCAGGACTTTTTTGCGGTCCTGCTAGCGCACCGCTCCAGTGTGAAAGCCCGCCGGCTTTCACACTGGAGTGAATGGGGCCGGTTTTTTCAGGCGGTGTACAGGCGCTATTTTTAGCGCTGTACCGCCTGAAAACCGCCCCAGTGTGAAAGCAGCCTAAGAGAGTGCTCCTAATCTCAGCTTGTTACCTGTATAGAAGACACCTGGGAGCCAGAAATTTGCTGTAATAAATACATTTCATATATACTGCATTTAGCGCTTTGTTCTCGGATGGTGGAAGGCAGGCAGAACACACACAGCCTTTTATACAGCTCCCTGGCTGGAACTGAGCCCAGGACCGCGGCGCTGCAAGGCAATACTGCTGGGAAACAACGCGCGTCGTCCATCAAAGGGTGGTATGAAGGCAGAGGCATGGTACGGAGCGGCACAGCTGTCTCACACCCCAACACTTGGCTGAACAGCTGCAGTGATGCCACGCTGCCCCCCCCCCCACCACCCACAACAATACATCAGTCACTTTGCACCAGGCCAAGTCTACCCTCAGGGGGGGAAATCACGTATGGATTTCCCCTTCTCTTCATAATGCAGTCATTCTCCTTTTAAATCTGCAGCTAAAAAAAAAAAAAAAAAAATCAATCCCTTCCTTCCTCTGGGCGAGCTTTTGTAGAATCGCCAAAAAAAAATACAAATCAGGCTGCGACAATGGCGGTCCGGGCCGCACGCCACATAAATCAGGATGGATCCAGGCATCGTCTAAATTTAATCTGACACACGATCTTCGCTGTTAAGTAAAAGCCCTTAAAAGCCTCATAAAAGCGGCAGAGGCAATGCGCGCTGTGATTTGTCATCGTTAGAAGCTTTAGTGCCGCACTGGTAGATCTGAAAAAACGTGGACGCCGCACAGGACGCACCACCACCGCCGCCGCCCCTGTCCATTGGGCCCCCCCCGTGAACGGCGAGCGGTCACCGCCAGGTCCTCCCCAATGCGGAGAATGTGTATTCGGCACGGGGAATCCTTGGCTGACCTTTCTCGGGGCGAGGATGCTCATAGACGCAAAGAGACTGTCGCATTATATGAATGATTTCATCAATCACAGATCGCTGGGGTTTAGTTGGCTAATAACCGGGACGGGGAAAATCTGCAATGTTATAGGAAGGGCTCAGCGGCACATCGCTCAAAGCAAACCGGCCAAAATAAATAGGAAAAGAAAAAAAATCTGGGCCACCCTCCACATCTCTACTACCTGGGAAGTTACAGACCTGCAAACAAGCATGCGGACAGTGAAGCCTGAAATGTATGACTCCTGACCTGCATGCTTGTTTCTGGTGAGTGATCCCCAAACTGCAACCCGCGGGCCGGATGTGGACCTGTGCTTGTCTTAATTCAGCCCTTGGGACACTATTCCTTCCACTGACACCAATGATGGAGCATACATCCCTTCCACCGACACCAATGATGGAGCATACATCCCTTCCACTGACACCAATGATGGAGCATACATCCCTTCCACTGACACCAATGATGGGGCATACATCCCTTCCACTGACACCAATGATGGAGCATACATCCCTTCCACTGACACCAATGATGGAGCATACATCCCTTCCACTGACACCAATGATGGAGCATACATCCCTTCCACTGACACCAATGATGGAGCATACATCCCTTCCACTGACACCAATGATGGAGCATACATCCCTTCCACTGACACCAACGATGGAGCATACATCCCTTCCACTGACACCAATGATGGGGCATACATCCCTTCCACTGACACCAATGATGGAGCATACATCCCTTCCACTGACACCAATGATGGAGCATACATCCCTTCCACTGACACCAATGATGGAGCATACATCCCTTCCACTGACACCAATGATGGAGCATACATCCCTTCCACTGACACCAATGATGGGACACTATTCCTCCCACTGACACCAATGATGGGACACTATTCCTCCCACTGACACCAATGATGGGACACTATTTCTCCCCACTGACACCAATGATGGGGCACTATTTCTCCCCACTGACACCAACAATGGGGCACTATTTCTCCCCACTGACACCAGTGATGGGGCACTATTTCTCCCCACTGACACCAACAATGGGGCACTATTTCTCCCCGCTGACACCAACAATGGGGCACTATTTCTCCCCGCTGACACCAACAGTGGGGCACTATTTCTCCCCGCTGACTCCAACAATGGGGCACTATTTCTCCCCACTGACACCAACAGTGGGGCACTATTTCTCCCCACTGACAACAGTGGGGCACTATTTCTCCCCACTGACACCAACAGTGGGGCACTATTTCTCCCCACTGACACCAACAGTGGGGCACTATTTCTCCCCACTGACACCAACAGTGGGGCACTATTTCTCCCCACTGACAACAGTGGGGCACTATTTCTCCCCACTGACACCAACAGTGGGGCACTATTTCTCCCCACTGACACCAACAGTGGGGCACTATTTCTCCCCACTGACACCAACAATGGGGCACTATTTCTCCCCACTGACACCAACAATGGGGCACTATTTCTCCCCACTGACACCAACAATGGGGCACTATTTCTCCCCACTGACACCAACAATGGGGCACTATTTCTCCCCACTGACTCCAACAATGGGGCACTATTTCTCCCCACTGACTCCAACAATGGGGCACTAGTCTCCCCACTGACTCCAACAATGGGGCACTAGTCTCCCCACTGACTCCAACAATGGGGCACCATTTCTCCCCACTGACTCCAATGGGGCACTATTTCTCCCCACTGACACCAACAATGGGGCACTATTTCTCCCCACTGACACCAACAATGGGGCACTATTTCTCCCCACTGACACCAACAATGGGGCACTATTTCTCCCCACTGACACCAACAATGGGGCACTATTTCTCCCCACTGACTCCAACAATGGGGCACCATTTCTCCCCACTGACTCCAACAATAGGGCACTATTTCTCCCCACTGACACCAACAATAGGGCACTATTCTCCCCACTGACACCAACAATGGGGCACCAGTCTCCCCACTGACACCAACAATGGGGCACTAGTCTCCCCACTGACTCCAACAATAGGGCACTATTCTCCCCACTGACACCAACAATGGGGCACCATTTCTCCCCACTGACTCCAATGGGCATTCTCCCTACTTATAATGGGGGCACTATTCCTCCCACTGATACCAACGATGGGGCACAATTTCTCCCGCTAATACCAATGATGGGGCACTACTCCTCCCACTAATATCAATGTAGGGGCACTATTCCTCCTCTTAACCAGAGACCACCAAGGCTGAGGCACCATCTACTCCTACTGGCCATAGTCCTCCCCCTCCCCTAAATCCTGAAAAACAGTAAACTGGCCCCTTGTTTAGAAAGTTTGGAGACCCCCTGCCCTAGGCGGTTGAATTCTAAACCATGTTGGCAATGGCTGCTTTCATGCTTCCATCCTCATTGGTTTTCATTATAGCCAATCATTGCAAGGTTAATTGGTTGCCCACCCATTCCCAAAATGTAAAACATGACCCAAGATCTTTTTAACTTCCTATCACATGACCCTCCGTGGTTCCTCTGTTGAGAGTAAAAACCAGAGATCCATCGCTGGTGTCCAAGGCCCTGCTGCTGCCTCACCGCACCTCTGCTGGAGTCTCAGGACCTTGGGAGGTCCCACCGATGGATGCAATGGGGAGTGATGTGGGCACCTAGTGAAGGACCCTTCTTTCACGCCCGCCCATTCACAAATCTAAAAAAACATACCCAAAATCTTTTTAAACGTACCCGTCTTAACCACCATGTGACCCTTCATGGTTCCTCTTTCGACAATAGAGACCAAAGATTAAATTATTGGAGTCCCAGGCCCTGCTTCCGTGTCTCTACACCTCCACTGGAGTCTTCAGGACTTTGAGAGGTCTCACTGATGGATGCATTGAAGAGTGTCCTTGTCACCACAAAGTGACTTGGGCACCTAAAGTAGGAACCCTCCTACTCTACAGTCTAAAAAAAAAGAGAAGACTTAAGATGTAGTGTATCATTGCGACCAGAAATTTAGGTGAGAATTTGGGGCATTCCCTGGGCCAGTACAGCGGCCCTTCTGCTATAAGGCTGGAGGAAGTGCAACTGCAATGATATCACAACCCTGCAGCCAGTGCGTTCTGATGTGATGGCACACAAGACTTGTGGTATCTGCCACTGACTATTCTAAAACCTTGATGGCGCAGCTGTGGAGGCAGAGCCACGCACAGCCACGCTAAATCAAAAAAGAATGCTGTAAGAAGATGCACCCTGCGATTTAGGCAAATGAGGTGGGGCATATGGTAAGGGAAATGCTGGATGCGACCACCCTAAACATTGGTGAACCATAGAACATGGTCTCAAAAAGGGTTGTCTATGCATTTAAGGGGCAACTTTACCTTTAGTGGCTCCCCTCCTCCCCCTGAGTGCTGGCCACTTAGAATGATGTTTACCTTTCTACCCAAACCAGCAATCTTTCCTCCAACAAGGTCCTGGCTGGCTCCTCTTTATACTGTGTATGCACGTCGTGGCCTCCATTTATTCCCAAGTATAAGCCATACGCCAGCGGACCAATGGAGGCCCACATTAACCACTTTCAGACCGGACCAATTTGCAGCCAAAGGACCAGGCCCCCTTTTGCGATTCGGCACTGCGTCGCTGTAACTGACAATTGCGCGGTCGTGCGACGTGGCTCCCAAACAAAATTGATGTCCTTTTTTTCCCCACAAATAGAGCTTTCTTTTGGTGGTATTTGATCGCCCCGGCGGTTTTTATTTTTTGCGCTATACAGGGGGTCCCCGAGTTACGAACTCGTTAGGGACTGCCCGCCTGTACGGAAGTCGGAAATGTTCGTAAGTCGGCCGCGCATGCGCAGACCGACAAATACGGACATTTCCGATGTTCCGTCTAATGCCGTTCTGCGCATGCGCGCAAATTACGGACATTTCCGAAGTTTGCCAGCATTTTCCGAGGCTCCGTATGGCCGCGCATGTGCAGAACAGCCGAAATACGGCGAAAAATGGCGGAGGGTCCACGCAGCGCCCCGTTCGTAAGTAGGGGTTGTTTGTAGGTCGGGCGTTCGTAAGTCAGGGACCCCCTGTAAACAAAAAAGAAGAGCGACAATTTTTAAAAAAAACGCATTCTTTTTTTATTTTTTGCTATAATAAATATCCCCCAAAAATATATAAAAAAAAAATAATTTTTTCCTCAGCTTAGGTCGATACGTATTCTTCTACATATTTTTGGTAAAAAAAAAAAAAAAAAAAAAAAAATCGCAATAAGCGATTATTGATTGGTTTGCGCAGAAGTTATAGCGTTTACAAGATAGGGGATAGTTTTATAGCATTTTTATTAATAATTTTTTTTATTAGTAATGGCGGCGATCAGCGATTTTTATTGTGACTGCGACATTATGGCAGACACATCGGACATTTTTGGGACCATTGTCATTTATACAACAATGCTATTTAAATGCTACTTAAATGACACTGGCAGTGAAGGGGTTAACCACTAGGTGGCAGTGTAGGGGTTAAGTATGCCTAGAGGTGTGTTTCTTACTGTGGGGGGGGGGGGGGGGGGGGGGGCGGGGCTGTCAGCTAGTGAATGCTGATCTCTGCTCCAATCACAGGGAGCAGAGATCGGTGTCACTAGTTGCTAGGCAGAACGGGGAGATGCTGTTTATTTTCGCATCTCCCCATTCAGCCTTCCCGTGAGAAGATCGTGGGTGTCCCCGCGGCGATCCAGTCTGAGGGACTCGAGACCAGCCTCACGGGGGTCCCGACCGGCGCTCGCTCGGCATCTTAAAGGGGACGTATATATACGCCCTTATGCCTGTCCGTGCCATTCTGTCGACGTATATCGTCGTGCGCCGGTTGGGAAGCGGTTAAGTATAGCTTAACCACAGCGATCTGGTTCTCAGGGAGGCAAGACTACAAGGTAAACTCCGCCATGGGAACGCAAACTTTTCATCATTCCGGACTACTCGATGGAGACAGCATCTCCAGGGATCGTTATATTGGGTGAAGGCCAGGCTTCAGTCCAAAAGGTGTTACAAACAGCATGGTAATTCAAGGCCAAGCCCCGCTTTACCCATAGAAAAGTATGGAGGCCATGTACATGTACCATAGGTGAAAAATCATGGTGGAAGAAAGGCCGCTGGATCAGGACATTTTTGCAGCTGCTCCAAGGGGCGGAAGGCATTTTTTTTTTTCCTGCCTCTAAACTCCCCTTCATGTTATCCTATGTGTCCATGCACACAGACGTTTGGCAGCATTTAGTGGAAGGAGAGTTTAGAGCAGGGGTGCCCAACCAGTGGCCCGCTGAGCCCTCTGATGTGGCCCGCGACCTACTGCTCTGGGATGGCGGGTTGGCATGCCCAAAATTGCAGGTTGCCTACCCGCCATCCCAGAGCATCGGTGTTGTGAATGAAGCCAGCGGTAGAGAAAGCAAGCACCTGCGGAACAAAGCTGCATAAGCCAATGCTTCCTGTATAGCGCCACCTCCTGTCATAGGCGGATTGATGCCGAATGCACTCTGCCTGGGACAGGAAGTTTATTACTAAAATCACAGTGTATATAGGGACATATCTGTTCTGCAGTGGTTACTGGGCTGCTTTCAAACTGATCCACATGTGTAGTGCAGAACACCTGTGGCTTACCTGCACTGAGCCATAGACTTCCGGTTTTACCTGTGGGTTTGGTACACTTTCACAACGTGCACCACACCTGCAGGATATAATAGAATTCTATGGCAAAGTACAGCTAACCCGCAGGAAAGCCACATGTGCACCACGCTGCACCCACGGTGTGCAGAGACCGCAGACCATCAGTGTAAAAGTAGCCTTAGGCCCCTTTACCATGATCATCTGACCCAGTCGGACCCTCCATTCACCTCTCTGGAGCGGCAGATGTAAACAGACTTGTGTCCATTTATAGAAGAAAGAAGAAAGTAAAAGAAGAAAGTAAAAGAAGAAAAAGAAAAGAAAAGAAGAAGAAGAAGAAGAAGAAAGAAGAAAGAAGAAAGTAAGAAGAAGAAAGAAGAAAGAAGAAAAGAAGAAGAAGAAGAAGAAGAAGAAGAAGAAGAAGAAGAAGAAGAAGAAGAAGAAGAAGAAGAAGAAAAGAAGAAGAAGAAGAAGAAGAAAGAAGAAGAAGAAGAAGAAGAAGAAGAAGAAGAAGAAGAAGAAGAAGAAGAAGAAAGAAGAAAGAAGAAGAAGAAGAAGAAGAAGAAGAAGAAGAAAAAAAGAAGAAGAAGAAGAAGAAGAAGAAGAAGAAGAAGAAAAGAAAAGAAAGAAGAAAGAAAGAAAGAAGAAGAAAAGAAGAAGAAGAAGAAGAAGAAGAAGAGAAGAAGAAGAAGAAGAAGAAGAAGAAGAAGAAGAAGAAGAAGAAGAAAAGAAAGAAAGAAGAAGAAGAAGAAAGAAAAAGAAAAGAAAGAAAAGAAAGAAAAAGAAGAAAGAAAGAAGAAAAAAAAGAAAAAGAAAAAAAAAAGAAAAAAAGAAGAAGAAAGAAGAGAAGAAAGAAGAAAAAGAAGAAGAAAGAAGAAGACGAGGATCCGTCCCCTTGCATTTGATCAGATCAGAGAGCCCATAGAGAAAAGTGGGCTGTGTCCACTTTGCATAGGGAGAGTGGACGTGGGGCTGTCACCTGCCTACTCTGCTCATTGTGGCCCGCAACTGGTTACGAAGTCGCTTAGGTGGCCCTCGCTCCTCAAAAAGGTTGGGCACCCCTGGTTTAGAGGCAGTAAAAAAAAAACTCTGCCAGGGCATCCAGTGAGTAAGGATAAGCTCTGGTGTGTTCGCACACCCCACATGCAGAGCCCGCCAGGAAGTCGGTACTGCGCTGCGCTAATCACAGGCAGTGAGACATTTCCCGATCTCTGCAGCCGCGCATCGGGACAATGTCTCACTGCCTGTGATTAGCACAGTACCGACTTACTGGCGGGCTCTGCACGTGGGGTGTGCGAACACGCCGAAGCTCATCCTTATGCAGGCGCAGAAGAGTTTTGGCAGAAAAAACGATTGACGCTGCTAAAAACACCTAAACAGTAAGCGCGTTTATTTCCATAGCCAGGATAAATTTAAATTCTGGCTGATTAAATAAACGCCCAAAACGCCAAACGCTACTAAACTGGTTTGAAGGAAAAAAAAAAAAAAAAAAACCCAGCTTAGGTGAGTTTTTTAATGCTGCGTTTTACAATAAACCAGTGTGCATGAGGCCTAACACTGACAGGGGTGATTACAATGATCAGCTTTTATTTATTCATGCCGAACCTTCATCCCAAAAAGGAAAAATAAATAATAAAAATGATTATAAAGTATGAGCTGGAATATGGCTGGAATTTCATGAATGCTGCTGCCAGACTCATCCACCTTACCAACTGCTCAGCGTCTGCTACTCCTCTCTGTCAATCCCTCCACTGGCTTCTGCTCACCCAACAAATTGAAATTCAAAATACTGACAACTTCTTACAAAGCCATCCACAATTTAGCCCCCAGCTACAACACTAACCTGGTCTCAAAATACCAACCTAATCGTTCACTTCGCTCCTCGCAAGACCTCCTGCTCTCTAGCTCCCTCGTCACCTCCTCCCATGCCCGCCTCCAGGACTTTTCCCAGAGTCTCTCCAATCCTATGGAACTCCCTTCCCCAATCTGTCTGATTATATCCTATTCTATTCGCTTTTAGACGATCCCTGAAAACCCTCCTCTTCAGAGAAGCCTACCCTACCCACACTTACCGTATTTATCGGCGTATAACACGCACTTTTTTCCCCTGATTTTTTATTTTTTTTTATTTTGAGGGGAGCGAGCGGAGCCGATATACCGAAAGCCACGTCTATTTTCGGCTAGTCTCGGCTCCTCTCGCAGTCCCGCCCACCTCCACTGATTGCGAGAGGAGCCGAGAGGCGACAACATAAAGAAATCTGAGTTCGGCTATTTTCGGCTCCTCTTGCAGTCCCGCCCCTGACTGCGAGCAGAGGCGAGACTAGCCGAACTCGGATTTCTGTATGTTGTCGGCGCTCGGCTCCTCTCGCAATCAGTGGAGGTGGGCGGGACTGCGAGAGGAGCCGGCCCGAGACTAGCCGAAAATACACGCGGCTTTCAGTATGTTGTCACGCGGCGCTTGTCCTCCCTACTCGGCGCCAATTTTAAATCAAGGCTGCACTGGGCAAGGCTGCACAGGCACTGGGCAAGGCTGCACTGGGCAAGGCTGCAAAGGCACTGGGCAAGGCTGCACAGGCACTGGCCAAGGCTGCAAAGGCACTGGCCAAGGCTGCACAGGCACTGGCCAAGGCTGCACTGGGCAAGGCTGCAAAGGCACTGGGCAAGGCTGCACAGGGCAAGGCTGCAAAGGCACAGGGCAAGGCTGCACTGGGCAAGGCTGCAATGATGGACACTGGGCAAGGCTGCACTGGGCAAGGCTGCAATGATGGACACTGGACAAGGCTGCAATGGGCAAGGCTGCAAAGGACACTGGGCAAGCTGCAATGATGGACACTGGGCAAGGCTGCAAAGGCACTGGACAAGGCTACAATGATGGGCATTTAAATGCAAGTTTTTTTCCTTACACTTCCCTCCTAAACTTGGGGTGCATGTTATACGCCGGCGCGTGCTATACGCCGATAAATACGGTAATAACTGCGTTTTCTCCATTAGTTCATCCCCCCACAGTTCTTACCTTTTGTATCACTTGACCCTCCCTTCTAGATTGCAAGCCCTAATGAGCAGGGCCCTCCGATTCCTCCTGCATTGCAACTGTACTGTCTGTCCTCATGTTGTAAAGCGCTGCACAAACTGTTGGCGCTATATAAATCCTGTATAATAATACACCGCTTTACATTTTTCTACTGTAAAAACACTGGCACCAAGATAATTCTCTAAGACAGTGGCCTTGTCTCGTGGGACAATCAACATTCTAACTCTACAAATAAATGACCCACTTCCATTCTCCTGGCTGCTAAAAAGGGGCCGCTGGCCCGACTCGGAGAGCCTCCTCCAAGACTTCTTAGTAATCAAACATTGTACGAACGTCTTTGTGATGAATGAAAAGCCAGCCAGCCAGTGACTCACATCCTTAATTCTCTAAGCCTGTGCTCAAGTTAAATCTTATAAACTTGTCAGACGTGAAAACCAAAAGCACCGAGGTACCAGGAGGAAAGATCTATCAACCTTTTTATCCAGGAGGAACCCTTGACATTTTTTTCAGGTTTCAGTGAACCCCTGCTAAAAATAACGATACAAGAAGGTCCCAGTAGATTAGCGTAATCACTAAAAATTGTAGAATAAATAAGTCACACCGAGCAAATTTGACACCCTGGGTAGATTGTTTTTACATCCTCCAATTCCATACCTCAACATTTTTGGTAATCTTGAAATTAAATAAATGATAGAAAATAAGTTCAGACAGTAAAAAAATTGTGGTGCCCACAAGTGCACCCTAACATTGGTCAGTGTTGGCAGGAGATCAATTCAACATTGCTCACTTCTCAATCAACTTCAGCAAGAGCCTGAGGGTTCCTCAAGACCATGGTGGAGTAAGGCTTGGTTCACACTGCCCTGTGACTTCTTTCTGGCTTTATTCGACTTGGATGCTATTTAAAAGCCAATACAAGGGCTGAAATCACACCCAAGTCTGACCAAAGTAGTGCAGAAACCTTTTCTAAAGTCGGGGTGTAGCATCAGTTAAGATGGCTCCCATAAGAAAAAAATGGAATGTGGCATGTCATGCGACTTGGGGTCTCACAAGTCAGATCCCATGTCGCAGCACTTTGAACTGAGCCGAAGGCTGTCCCTGTATCTTGCCGGTAGCCTCAGCAGTGGATAGAGACTAAGCAATCTATTATGGAGGTCTCCAGGAACTACTGGGGTCAAGAGATCTGGCCCACCACCTCCTGCCTCCAATTCCTAATTAGTGGTCCATAGATATGATGGGTCAATTCAATGACCAACAGGGGTAGCCACAGCAGTCGATAGAGACTAAGCCAGCCATTCTCAACCAGGGTTCCGTGGAACCCTAGGGTTCCTCCAGAGGTGGCTAGGGGTTCCATGAGCTGTGGCTGATTTACCTCCTGTTTGATGGTGCCTACATAGTTCTGAGCCAATGGCAATTGGAGGAGCCAGTGGTACGACACCAATGATCTTTATAAGCTCTATGTAAGGGGGCTATTCTTACACTGACCACCAAAGTAAGGGGCATTGTTCCCACTGACCCCCAATGAATGGGTTTTTATCAGGGGTTCCCCGAGACCTGAAAATTATTTTAAGGGTTCCCCTGGCCTAAAAAGGTTGAGAAAGGCTGGACTAAGGCTAAGCAATCTATAATGGAGGTCTCCAGGAACTACTGGGGGGGTCAAGAGATCTGGCCTACCACCTCGTGCCTCAAATTCCTCATTAGTGGCCCATAGATATGATGGGTAAATTCAATGACCAACAGGAGTAGCCACAGCAGTCGAGAGAGACTAAGCAATCTATTATGGAGGTCTCCAGGAACTACTGGGGTCAATAAAATCGGGCCCACCATCTCCTGCCTCCAACTCCTCATTAGTGGTCCATAGATATGATGGGTAAATTCAATGACCAACAGGGGTAGCCACAGCAGTTGCTAGAGACCAAGCGATCCATTATGGAGGTCTCCAGGAACTATTGGGGTCAAGAGATCTGGCCTACCACCTCCTGCCTCTAATTCCTCATTAGTGGGCCATAGAAATGATGGGTAAATTCAATGACCAACAGAGAAGCACCGGAGATGGGCATTAAAAGTGGAAGTTCAGTCAAATACGAACTATACTTAAACCCACTCACATCCTCATTTTAAGCCTTATGCCCCATACACACGAGCAAAATTTCCATCAGAAAAATCTTGGATGTTTTTTCAGACGGAATTCCGCTCAGAAGCTTGGCTTGCATACACACGGTCACACAAAAGTTCTCTGAACTTTCGACCGTCAACAACGCGTTGACGTACAACACTACGACGAGCTAAGAAAATGAAGCTCAATGCTTCCGAGCATGCGTCGAATTGTTTCCGAGCATGCGTAGGAACTTTGCACGTCAGAATTTGTACAGACGATCGGAATTTCCGATCGGAACTTTTTCCGACCGAAAATCAGTGCTCTCAATCTTTTGCTGGCTGGAATTGCACCAGCAAAAGTCTGATGGAGCATACACACGGTCGCATTTTCCGACCAAAAGCTCTCATCGGAGTTTTGCTGGTGGAAGTTCCGATCGTGTGTACGCGGCATTAGTCTATCTACCCTGTAGTTAAAAGATGTCTATATTTACCTATTCTGAGGGCGCTCCGTTCTGGTCACATGATCAGCTCCCAGGGCCAGTTTTGGTGTAGAGGAGGAACAGCCCCATAGTAAGCATGGAGACGTCACCACCCAGACTCTGCAGCTGTTATCGGTGACCGGACCGGAGCACCCTAAGAATAATAGGCAAGTATAGACGTCTTTCATTTAGAGGAAAGTTAGAATAGGGCTTTGTATGGGTGTGGGAGCAGGTTTAAAGTATAGTTAGTATTTGACTGGACTTCTACTTTAGGTCTCAGGATTGCACAATAAAGCCACCAGCTCCACCCAACTGTCACAGTCACTACTGAACCAAAAATGCAGGTGTCATGTTCCTCCATGATGCATGATAAACAATAGGCTGTCCATCATGTTCCTCCATGATGCACAATAGGCTGTCCATCATGTTCCTCCATGATGCACAATAGGCTGTCCATCATGTTCCTCCATGATGTATGATGCACAATAGGCTGTCCATCATGTTCCTCCATGATGCACAATAGGCTGTCCATCATGTTCCTCCATGATGTATGATAAACAATAGGCTGTCCATCTGTGAACAACTGACATCTTTCTTTTGGGAGAGGAAGATACAATACAGCAAGGTAATGTTGCAGTATGGAGCAGCCATTCTCAACCAGGGTTCCATGAAGCCCTAGGGTTCCTCCACAGTTTGCCAGGGCTTCCTTGAGCCGTAGCTGAATGACCTCCCATTTAATGATGTCTATATAGTTTAGGGGTCAGAGCCGGACATGAACCCATTGATCTTTTAGCGGTTTCTAAGGGTGTCATTCTAACCACTAATGTAAGGGATATTTCTTTACAAGGACCACCAATAAATTGGTTTTTGGAAGGATACCATGAGACCTGAAATAAGTTTTAAGGGTTCCTCTGGGGTAAAAAAAAAAAAAAGGCTTGAGTAAGGTTGGACTAGATGGTGCAGGGGTCTCAAACTGTCGGCCCTCCAGCTGTTGCACAACTACAAGTCCCATGAGGCACTGCAAGGCTGACAGTTACAAGCATGACTCCCACAGGCATGATGGGACTTGTAGTTTCGCAACAGCTGGAGGGTCACCAGTTTGAGACCCTTGGACTAGAGGAATACAGTGTAAGGAACTGGAAGGCGAGTCAACCCCGACACTCGCTCAGATAACAGTTTTGGTTTGCCTTTAGATGACACTCTAGTTTTACCTTGAATCATGCAGAAAACAAATTTGGCAGCAGGCTGTGCCCTGGTGGCCCTTTGGCCGTTCCCCCAACTTCACTAAGGTTGATGAGACTGAGCATTGGAAAAATAATCACATATCGCCATTAGATATGCCAACAACTACCGTATATACTCGAGTATAAGCCGAGTTTTTCACCACATTTTTTTGTGTGCTGAAAATGCCCCCCTCGGCTTATACTGGAGTCAAGCACTTTTCTGCAGCAGAAAATGAAATTTTCCGAACCGACTTTGGGGCTCCCTATCTCGGGGCCACTTGGTGTTAGAACCCCCATCTTGTAGCGCTAGTTCCACTGGGTTTGCACACCAAATTCCTAGCACCAAGTGGCCCCGAGATACGGGCCCCAAAGTCAGTCAACTGTGTCCATCTGCAGCAATGTCATTTCGGGACCCTTTGGGTTCAGAGACCCCAAATTTTGGCTGCAGCTAGGGGGCATCTAGGAACCCTTAACTACCAAGTTCTGAGTTTGGGGGGACCTATGGCTGAAAATGGGCACAGTGAGGCTGCAAATGGGCATTGTTGACCCTCTTTTCCACTTACAGTAGCTGCGCATTTCTCACCCTAGGCTTATACTCGAGTCAATACATTTTCCCATTTTTTTGTGGTAAAATTAGGCTTATATTCTGGTCGGCTTATACTCAAGTATATACAGTATGTTGTGCAAAGGCTTCCATGACTGGATACAGATTGAATGAATTGTTTTGGCAGGCCCTCATTTGCTTTCGGGAAATTTAAATTATTATTTATTTTTTTAAATAACAAACATGTTATACTTACCTGCTCTGTGCAGTGTTTTTGCACAGAGCAGACCAAAGCCTTCTCTTTTCAGGTCCCCCAGCCGGGACTCCTGGCCCCTCTCTCCTGCCAAGTGTCCCCACAGCAAGCAGCTTGCAATGGGGGGCACCCGAGCTGCGGCTCTGCATGTCCATTCACGCACAGAGCCGAAACTCGGTCCCGACCCCTCTCTCCTCATTGGCTCACTGACACTTTCCAGACTGAAGAAGATGTAAGGCTGCAACCCGCCATGGCTTGGCCCCCTCGGGCTACCCCTCCTTCTCCCAGTTTAAGTGCTGCTCTGCTAGGGAGCACAGGAATCTTATACCAAGACAGATTCAGGTACTTACATTACTTCAGGCAGATATTCATGAAATGTATGTCAGAATGAGGCTAAACACCCATTTGATTGTTCAGTTTAAATACTGTACATTTCAAGTGCACTAAAACAAAAAGTCCCCAGATATCTTGCAGTTCATTTTCTTTCTTAGGCAGCCACAGCCCGAGGAGAAAAGCCAGCAGCTGCAGAGTGGGACTGTGTGGAAGCAGCGGTCTCTCTGCAGGCAACCTATACTGAGTGAGTTTTAAAGCCCTGCAGTCAGTAAAATTCAAGCTCCCCGATGATTGGATAGCTCCAACTCTGACTCAACAGGAGGCGCTTTGAACCACAAAGAGCTTCCACAAAGAGCTAGGATCCCACTCTGTAGCATGCTGGCAACGAACAGACTTTTCTACCCAAGTGAACTGGCCTTATACAGTAACATTGGCACTTACCCCTCTTTTCCCGGCCTCCTCATTCAGTGCCGTTATCCAGGCCTTCAGCCACTGGCTCCTCCAACTATTCAAAGACAAAATCCAGGACAGCAGAGAATCCGCCTCGCTCTGCTCACTAGAATACCCAGATTTCCATCTGCGGCTCCACAATCCACCCCAAACGTTCTGGAAGAGATAAATGGCAAGCGTGACCACAGCAGCGACAAACAGGGTCACCAGCCCGAGCCACTGAGGGTCTCCAAACCAAGACATGGCTTTGTGTGCAGTCAACCCCTCAAAAAAGGAGGTCACCAAAGAATCTTCATGAAGAAGCAAAATAACGTTCCAGTAGTTGTGAAGAATTCCTCAATGGGCCGTCTCAACAAGGCAGAAGGTAATAAAAGAAGGTGGGCCGTACAATTTCCATGTCGGACGTCTCTTTAAAAAGGAGATCATGAAGCAGATCCCATCAGGAGAAGAAGACTGAAGCCCGGCTCTGGTGGGACTGGGATTCCTGGTGTGGACAAGCAGAAGAAGACGACGGTACAAGTGCTGGATTGAGTGGGCTGTTTCCTAGCATGCCTGGTTCTCAGTGCTGCCAAAAAGTAGGAGACAAAAAGATCGCAACTGGTATAGACGTAGCGAAAAAGTCCCTGGCCTCAGACCTGCTGGAGGAACGTCAATCTTGGTCACGTTTTAGCTGCAAGGTGGATCCCTGGAACAGGCAAGCTCATACTTTCCTCTCCTGCGATACCCTTTTATAGTTTCAGAATCCGCGAAAAACTTCGACAACCTCCAGGAAAAGTAAA
Organism: Lithobates sylvaticus; assembly: GCA_028564925.1. Taxonomy (NCBI): domain Eukaryota; kingdom Metazoa; phylum Chordata; class Amphibia; order Anura; family Ranidae; genus Lithobates; species Lithobates sylvaticus. The sequence goes on along the minus strand of CM053027.1, from coordinate 39,445,499 downwards.
GCCTTCTTCCAGGAAAAACACGGGCGGCCTCCGGTCCCTCGGTGGAGCGTAGCTTGAAGGTTGTGAAGGTGCCGAGGTAGCGGTTCAGAGGAAGACACTAGAATGGACATCATACAACACTAGTCATAAAATAGGAAATAAATAAAGCATTAGGCAAGGTTCAGTTTACAATACAAAAATCTGTTTTGGCAGATGAGTCATAGGATAGTTTATCGTACACACCCAGAGCGCCGAGAGGAACGCAACAAAACACTGAAAAGGGACACCATTGTTATCATCCAGCCAACAGCCGCCAAGTCTGGCTCATATTTTCTCTAATTTTCATAAAGACTTAACTATGGCTGAAACAACTAATCGATTACTCGACAACTAATCGATTACTATTTTCATAATCTATTAAATCGGCCAGTAATATAATGGGGGTAAAAAATAAAATAAAATGAGCCCTTTATAGTACAAAAAGAGCAAATAAGCACTACTGTAAATATTACTTTCACAGTTCTACGGTAAAAAAAAAAAAAAAAAACGTATGCCGCGTACACACAATCAGAATTCTCGTTGGAAAAAACTTTGACGTTTTTCCGACAGAATTTCGCTCAAGCTGTGTTGCTTACACACGGTCACACCAAATTCCGAAGGTCAATAACACCGCGGCATAAAACACGTTCGACAGCACTTTAAAAAAGGGAAGTTTAATGCTTCCGAGCATGCGTCGAATTGTTTCCGAGCATGCGTCGTAATTTTGTGTGTCGGAATTGCTACAGACAATCGGAAAATCCGATAGAAAGGTTTTCCGTCGGAAAAATTGAGAACAGGTTCTCAATTCAAAGTCCGTCGGAAATCCCGACAGAAAAAGACCGATGGGCATACACACGGTCAGAAAATCCGATGAAAAGCTCCCATCGGACTGTTTCCATCGGAAATTCCGACCGTGTGTACGCCGCATTACAGTAGTGATTATTTGCTTTTTTGTACTATAAAGGGCTCATTTTAGTTATTTTTTTAACCCCATTATGTTACGAAACGTCTTAGACCTGGTTCACATCTCTGTGTTTTTTGGTGCTTTTTGCAGAAACGCACTACAGTTCATTACATGGTTTCCTACGGGACACGATCACATCTATCTTTTTTCAGCTGCTGCGTATTTGGAAAGGGTCAACTTTTTTTTGGTTCAATATACTTCAATGGAGAAGCTGCAGAAAAGCATGTAATGCGTTTTTGCAAGCAACTTGTGTTTTATATTCTGCCCAACAACTAATTTGCCAAAAAACAGTATATCTCCTCTAATAGTGTATACAGTATATCTCCTCTAATAGTGTATACAGTATATCTCTTCTGTCTGATATTCTCAGAGTGGATTCGATATTTTGCTCCCTAACCATATTGTTGGTTGTTTATATTTTCCACTGCATACAGATATTTAAGAATAAATTGCCTTTTTTTTTAAACTTTACATATTAACTAAATTATACACCACACATTTTTTTTTAAGGTTATTAGCTGATTAATTAATTGAAACAATAATCGGCCAACTAATCGATTATGAAAATAATCGTTAGTTGCAGCCCTAGACTTAACAAAAACAGCATAAGTCTATCAAGAAAAGGTTACGGGATTATGAGACCACCCATGGAAGAAATAAATGTAGCAGCACACCTTACATCAGGGGTCTCAAACTGGGGGCCCTCCAGCTGTTGCGAAACTTCAAGTCCCATCATGCCTCTGCCTGTGGGAGTCATGCTTGTAACTGTCAGCCTTGCAATGCCTCATGGGACTTGTAGTTTTGCAACAGCTGGAGGGCCGCCAGTTTGAGACCCCTGCCTTACATTATTATTGCTTGCGCTCCCCTTTTTGCGTGCAGCCTTTGCAGTGTAATCAGGCGTTGAAAGTTTGTTGTGTGGAACCACCTGGAGGCACCAGGCAGTCAAGACTGAATTCTCACATGGTGCTTGATGCCATGCTTGGGGGATGAACGTGCATTACCAGCAGTGCTATGGTGTTGTTTGGGTGAAGCATGTGCATTATGGGCAACGTTTTGGCTTGTACTCAGGAAACACATGCTCATTACGGGCAACGTTTTGGCTTGTACTCAGGAAACACATGCTCATTACTGGCAACGTTTTGGCTTGTACTCAGGAAACACATGCTCATTACGGGCAACGTTTTGGCTTGTACTCAGGAAACATGCGCATTACGGGCAACGTTTTGGCTTGTACTCAGGAAACGCATGCTCATTACGGGCAACTTTTTGGCTTGTACTCAAGAGAAACATGCGCATTACGGGCAACGTTTTGGCTTGTACTCAGGAAACACGTGTGCATTACGGGCAACGTTTTGGCTTGTACTCAGGAAACACATGCTCATTACGGGCAACGTTTTGGCTTGTACCCAGGAAACACATGCTCATTACGGGCAACGTTTTGGCTTGTACTCAGGAAACACATGCTCATTACGGGCAACGTTTTGGCTTGTACTCAGGAAACACATGCTCATTACGGGCAACGTTTTGGCTTGTACTCAGGAAACACATGCTCATTACGGGCAACGTTTTGGCTTGTACTCAGGAAACGCATGCGCATTACGGGCAACGTTTTGGCTTGTACTCAGGAAACACATGCGCATTATGGGCAATGGTCTAGCCCAGGGTTTCTCAACCAGGGTTCCTCCAGAGGTTGCTGGGGGGTTCCTTGATCATTGGGCAATTTCTGCCTCTCAGATAAGTTCCCACTGACACCATTGATCTTTTTAGCGATGTGTAAGGGGGGTAATTCTTCCCAATGGCCACAAGTATAAAGGAGCATTCTTCCCACTGACCATCACACTAATGTATCATGAGTTGTAGATATAGTAATTTTTAGTGGATATAGTTGTAGTTGTAGTAATAGATCTAGTATTTTTAGTAGGGGTTCCCTGAGATTGGAAAGTTATTTCAAGGATTCCTCTGTGCTGAAAAAGTTGAGAAAGCACTCAAGGGGCGGTCTACGCCTTCTCAACTTTTTTAGCACAGAGGAATCCTTAAAACTACTATATCTACAACTCATGATACATTAGTGTGATAGTAAGTGGGAAGAATGCTCCTTATACTTGCCATGGAGGCTTGCTACATTTTGGCACTTCAGTGGCCATGTTAAAAGAGGAAGTAAAGCCTATCAAAAAAAAAAAAAATGCACCCTGCAAGGCAAAGGCATAATGAGCTAGTATGTATAGCATACTAGCTCATTATGAATAACTTACCTGAGAACGAAGCCCCCAAAGCGGTCCTCCATCTTCACCGCTGCCATGTATCCCGGGAGTGACTTCCGGGTCTCGCTGCTCCGGCGCTGTGATTTGCCGGAGTCGCGATGACGTCACTCCCGCGCATGTGCACGGGAGCCGCCAAGAGCGGCATATCGCCATTAGCTGCGGCGTGCTCAGTGCGCCTGCGCGCCGCTGTTTACGGCGCATGCACCATAGACAGCTGTGCTTGTCTTTTTGCAAATATCTCCTAAACCGTGTAGGTTCAGGAGATATTTCTTGGACCTACAGGTAAGCCTTAATCTAGGCTTACCTGTAGGTCAAAGTGGTTTGTAAGAGTTTACAACCACTTTAAAGTGGTAAAAAAAGGTTCTACTGCTGTTTTTTTTTTTTTAAAACAGGTTATACTTACACGCTCTGTGTAGTGGTTTTGCACAGAGCAGCCCCGATCCTCTTCTTTTCAGGACCTATGCCGGCATTCCTGGCTCCTCTCCATTGATCAGTACCCCCTCCAATAGCAAGCCGCTTGATATGGGGGCACTGGTGCGTGCTTGCTCTCAAGCCCTGCTCTATGCATCCATAAGATACTGCGGCTTAGGCCCCACCCCCTGCTCTCTTCTCATTGGCTCACTGGGTGCGATTGACAGCAGTGGGAGCCAATGGCTCCCGCTGCCGTCTCAGCCAACGAGAGAGAGACCCGGGACAGCCGAAGCTCCTGTGCACATCGCTGGATCGAGATAGGGCTCAAGGGGGTATAAAGGGGGGTGTGCAGGAGTAGCACGCAAAAGGTTTTTTACCTTCCTGCATAATAAAAAAGGTAAAGACCTTCAGCCTTTACAACCACTTTAATGTTTTAAAATGACGGTGTTGTTCACCTTGTTTTGGCCTGTTCTGAACGCGCACCTGAGCTCCTGCGTGGGCATGCCATAAGCTTGTTAGCATATTACTATTGAAACAGAAAAGGTTGAGAAAGGCTGGTCTAGCCTGTAGTAAAGGAACGCTTGCACATTAAGGGCATCACTCTGCACTATACCCGGGGGAGGCATTAGCATTACAGGCAACGCTCTGGCCTGTACCCAGGTGATGCATGCACATTAAGGGCATCGCTGGTGTCAGTGGGAGGAATGGTGCCCATCGCTGGTGTCAGTGGGAGGAATGATGCCCCATCGCTGGTGTCAGTGGGAGGAATGGTGCCCCATCGCTGGTGTCAGTGGGAGGAATGGTGCCCATCGCTGGTGTCAGTGGGAGGAATGATGCCCCATCGCTGGTGTCAGTGGGAGGAATGGTGCCCCATCGCTGGTGTCAGTGGGAGGAATGGTGCCCCATCGCTGGTGTCAGTGGGAGGAATGGTGCCCCATAGTGGTGGTCCCCAGGGATTCTGTCCCATATCAACATTGCGGTGGATGTATACCACCCAATGTTGTTTCCAGTATTGTTCTCAATTTGCGCCGACAGTCAATACTCTTATGCCGCGTACACACGATCGGAAATTCCGCCAGCAAGAGTCCGATGAGAGCTTTTGGTTGGAAAATGCGACCGTGTCTATGCTCCATCCGACTTTTGCTGGTGGAATTCCAGCCAGCAAGAGATTGAAAGCAGGTTCACAATTTTTCGGTCGGAAAAAGTTTCGATCGGAAATTCTGATCGTCTGTACCATGAGAACACGTTTCTCCTCCCCCCGCAAATTCACTTCCAACATTTTCCAGCGTAATATTCCGCCGCTCTGCCAGAATCTGAAAAGCTTTTGTTTATACAGCTGCGAGCTTCTGACGGCAAAATACATATTTGCAACTTGTTTGTTATGCGTCACGTTTCCGTGGCAACGTATCCAAAACGGCAAATGGCCGTCGTAACCCCATTGCAGGCGGTTTTCTACACAAACGTATTAAAAACAAGGACATTAACTCCTTTGTGACTGGAGAGCTTCCAGCCGACAGACTACAGCAGAGGACAGCGATAGAGATCGGCAGGGAGGAATTGCTGAGGTCGGCGTCCAGCACTCATAGGGGGGGGGATGTCGGGTCATTGAGAGTTTGTTTGCTTACAACAAATCTATGAGCAAGATTGAAGAGGGTCAAATACGGGTCAGTGGGAGGTCAACTACAGGTCTAATGCATCTTCCATCGACACAAGCCCTATACTATGGTGCATGTATGGAGGTTCAATAAAATCTATCAAAAGATACCAGGCGAGACAGGTCAAGCCGAGCCAGAGAGGCGAGGCAGGTCAAGCCGAGCCAGAGAGGCGAGGCAGGTCAAGCAGACCCAGAGAGGCGAGACAGGTCAAGCCGAGCCAGAGAGGCGAGACAGGTCAAGCCGACCCAGAGAGAGGCAGGTCAGGTCAAGCCGACCCAGAGAGAGGCAGGTCAGGTCAAGCCGACCCAGAGAGAGGCAGGTCAGGTCAAGCCGACCCAGAGAGAGGCAGGTCAGGTCAAGCCGACCCAGAGAGAGAGGCAGGTCAGGTCAAGCCGACACAGAGAGAGGCAGGTCAGGTCAAGCCGACCCAGAGAGAGAGGCAGGTCAGGTCAAGCCGACCCAGAGAGAGGCAGGTCAGGTCAAGCCGACCCAGAGAGAGAGGCAGGACAGGTCAAGCCGACCCAGAGAGAGAGGCAGGTCAGGTCAAGCCGACCCAGAGAGAGAGGCAGGTCAGGTCAAGCCAACCCAGAGAGAGAGGCAGGTCAGGTCAAGCCGACCCAGAGAGAGAGGCAGGTCAGGTCAAGCCGACCCAGAGAGAGGCAGGTCAGGTCAAGCCGACCCAGAGAGAGGCAGGTCAGGTCAAGCCGACCCAGAGAGAGGCAGGTCAGGTCAAGCCGACCCAGAGAGAGGCAGGTCAGGTCAAGCCGACCCAGAGAGAGGCAGGTCAGGTCAAGCCGACCCAGAGAGAGGCAGGTCAGGTCAAGCCGACCCAGAGAGAGGCAGGTCAGGTCAAGCCGACCCAGAGAGAGGCAGGTCAGGTCAAGCCGACCCAGAGAGAGGCAGGTCAGGTCAAGCCGACCCAGAGAGAGGCAGGTCAGGTCAAGCCGACCCAGAGAGAGGCAGGTCAGGTCAAGCCGACCCAGAGAGAGGCAGGTCAGGTCAAGCCGACCCAGAGAGAGGCAGGTCAGGTCAAGCCGACCCAGAGAGAGGCAGGTCAGGTCAAGCCGACCCAGAGAGAGAGGCAGGTCAGGTCAAGCCGACCCAGAGAGAGGCAGGTCAGGTCAAGCCGACCCAGAGAGAGGCAGGTCAGGTCAAGCCGACCCAGAGAGAGGCAGGTCAGGTCAAGCCGACCCAGAGAGAGGCAGGCCAGGTCAAGCCGACCCAGAGAGAGGCAGGTCAGGTCAAGCAGACCCAGAGAGAGGCAGGTCAGGTCAAGCAGACCCAGAGAGAGGCAGGTCAAGCCATCTGAAAGTCTTTTTCTGAGTATGATGTACACAAGCCCTTAAGGCTTAAGTTAAAAAAACTTTTTTAAAAGTAAAGTTTTGCATAGAGTAGGAAACCTCACCCTCACCTCTTATACCAGTGACAACCAGGACTGGCAGTTGGAGAAAATCTCCAATGAGAACAGACAGCAATTTAAAAAAGAGAAAAAAAAAACACCACAAAATTATAAGTCTAAAACCCCCAATCAGCATTTTGGTGCTGCCTCAAGATGCCTAAGCTGTCACCGGAACAGGAAGTGAGGAGAAATCTCTTCCATCAAATCTTAGACAGCAATAAAAAAAAATATAAAAATAATAATAAACACATTTACAGAGAATTTCTATCCCTCCCCCGCCAAGTCCAAAACGACAGTATAATTGACCCTGTCAAGCCAAGAAAAAAAAAAAAAATAAATAAAAAAAAACTTAAAAGGAAAGTCCATTATAATCAATAAGCTGCCTTAAAATATGTGTAAACCTCAGACATGAAATATGAACAAAGCATATCCCTCTATAGTGCATACTGGTCTCAATCCAGAGCACCAAGTGTCATTTCTGTCTGCTGCTTCCTTCCTCTGCTATCAGAATGAGTCACTTCTGAAAAGTTTTCCTGACACCGTAAAAAAAAGGTGACGGGGAGTCCGGCAGATTGACAGCCTCAGCTCCCCGTGTGAAGGGGGGGGGGGTGTCCCATCCCTCCAATCGGCTCTCATCACTAAGCCCTGCAGTGGGTACTTTCAACTCTCCGCCGCCTTTTTTCTGAACTCTCAGACAAGCTTTATAAACTTTCACTTTCTTCTTTTATTCAAAATGGAAGAGAAGATTTGATATCCTGGAATGTAAAAGCTTCATTTTCGGCTTCAGCTGAAGAGCAGGCCGGTTTCATCATCATTTTATCCAATGGCTTAACGCCAGCATGTCTACAAGAGCTGCCAGACTTACTGTACACATGTGAACCCCGGGAAACGCTGTATGTAAATATTTACCCATCTGCCACCGAGACAAATATAACCTCCTGTGCACCGTGCCATGTAAATATAGCGACGTAGTGAAGAGCTGGATTCCTGCTCCTGGTGAAAAAAAAAAAAAAAAAAGATTTGTGTGTCAAATCTCTCCTGGAATCTCAGAGCTGAAGACTGACTTTAGCGCGGCTGCGACGTTTCCTGGGCAGATCACCGATTAATTTCACTGTCTGCGCGGTAACTGCTTGTCATACTCATGCCGCACACCCCTGGCAGCCTTCCTGACAGCAGTAACAAAAAAAAGAGCCAAGAGTTATTCTGTACGCATTACTAAATATGCCATAAAATGCAGACGAAAGATGTCCAGCAACCACGGGAACATGCGAATTAACCCATTCATATCCAACTGAAGAAGTGGCTCAAGACCTGCATGCAACGGGACAGTGAAGCCCCATCAGGACTGGCACAGCGCAACTTGATACACTGTATTGTCAAAAGTATTGGGTCGGCCTTTACACTCACATGAACTTTAATGGCATCCCAGTCTTAGTCCGTAGGGTTCAATATTGAGTTGGCCCACCTTTGCAGCTATACCAGCTTCAACTCTTCTGGGAAGGCCGTCCACAAGGTTTAGGAATATGTCTATGGGAATGTTTGACCATTCTTCCAGAAGACATTTGTGAGGTCAGGCACTGATGTTGGAGGAGAAGGCCTGGCTCACAGTCTCCACTCTAATTCATCCCAAAGACGCGCCATCGGGTTGAGGTCAGGACTCTGTGCAGGCCAGTCAAGTTCCTCCACCCAAAACTCGCTCATCCATGTCTTTTTGGACCCATTTAAAAAGGGATGCATTTTTTAACGCAAAAGCCCTTCAAAAACTGATCATTGGGAAAGCAGCTTATTGGCCAAAAAGGTGCTGATAATGTCCGGAAATAAAATTAAAAAGTCGAATATAATACAATTGTAATATATATATATATATATATATATATATATATATATATATATATATATATATTATATATATATATATATATATATCCATATCCCCTATACAGTGCCTTGAAAAAGTATTCATACCCCTTGAAATTGTCTCATGTGACCAAATCACCTTCTTCCACATGTTTGCTGTGTCCCCCATATGGCTTCTCACAAACTGCAAACAGGACTTCTTATGACTTTCTTTCACCAATGTCTTTCTTCTTGCCACTCTTCCATAAAGGTCAGATTTGTGGAGTGCACGACTAATAGTTGTCCTGTGGACAGATTCTCCCACCTGAGCTGTGGATCTCTGCAGCTCCTCCAGAGTTCCCATGGGCCTCTTGGCTCTTCTCTGATGAATGCTCTCCTTGCCCGGCCTGTCAGTTTAGGTGGACGGCCATGTCTTGGTAGGTTTGCAGTGGTACCATACTCTGTCCATTTTCGGATGTTGGATTAAACAGTACTCCATGAGATGATCAAAGTTTTTTTTTTTTTTTTTTTTAATACCCTAACCCTGCTTTAAACTTCACAACTTCATCCCTGACCTGTCCGATGTGTTCCTGGACCTTCATGATGCTGTTTGTTCACTAAGGTTCTCTAACAAACCTCTGAGGGCTTCACAGAACAGCTGTGAGATTAAATTACACACAGGCGGACTATTTACTAATTAGATGACTTCTGAATGAAATTGGTTCCACTAGATTTTAGTTAGGGGTATCAGAGTAAAGGGGGCTCTATACAAAAATGTACCCCACACTTTATAGATATTTATTTGTAAAAAATGTTGAAAAAAAAAAAAAATGTATCATTTTCCTTCCACTTCACAATTATGCGTCACTTTGTGTTCTTTGGTCTATCGCATAAAATTCCAATACTTTCAAGGCACTGTATATTAAATTTATTGAAAAAAACTGCCACAAAAATATTTTTGTGTTGATGTCGAAGCGTTTCCCTCGACCTTTTCCTATATTACTATCAGGTTTTCACTCATTTCCTGCCTAGTAAAACATTGTCTGCAGGAAAGGAAGCAAAGGTAAATCTTGAACCCCAAACAGCAAGAAAAAAACCTGCCCCATCTCAGCCCTTCCCCCACATTATCCAAAAATACGATTTTTTTTTTTTTTAACCTGGACATATATTTTAATAAAGTTAAAAAAAAAAAAAGCCTTAAGTGACAGTGACTTAAGGCACAATCTACATTATGTATTATTAGTTCCCAATTATCCTTTTCAGACATTTCCGTCATATCCATCACTACACCCAGTCATTAGGAGACCCAATGAAAAGTTATATTATCGTCCTCATCAGTCCTATATAATCACCTTCACACCATGGATCCCGGCAACACAATGACATCCTACACTCCCAGGCACAGTAATTAGGTGAAAACTAAGAGGCCTAATTAAATGACGGTACGAGTAGAGCAACCGCCCTCACCTCCCTCACCCTCTTTACACCACAGGAACCCTTGAAATACATTTTAATTTCCCAGAGAACCTCCGATAAAAAATTCCATCTTTAGTTCATTGTACATTTCCTCTACATGACAAAATCATTTTTAATCATAATCATGAAAAGGATATAAATAATAATAATGGCCAGAAAATAAGCATAGACTGAATATTGAAATGTCCCCTTTACCATAATAGCAGAGGAGGAGAAGGGTCCCCCTCGCCTTAATGGTCCAAGAGTAGAAGGGCCCCCCTCGCTTTAATGGCCCAAGAGAAGAAGGGTCCCCCTCGCCTTAATGGCCCAAGAGGAGAAGGGTCCCCCTCGCCTTAATGGCCCAAGAGGAGAAGGGTCCCCCTCGCCTTAATGGCCCAAGAGGAGAAGGGTCCCCCTCGCCTTAATGGCCCAAGAGGAGAAGGGTCCCCCTCGCCTTAATGGCCCAAGAGAAGAAGGGTCCCCCTCGCCTTAATGGCCCAAGAGAAGAAGGGTCCCCCTCGCCTTAATGGCCCAAGAGAAGAAGGGTCCCCCTCGCCTTAATGGCCCAAGAGAAGAAGGGTCCCCCTCGCCTTAATGGCCCAAGAGAAGAAGGGTCCCCCTCGCCTTAATGGCCCAAGAGAAGAAGGGTCCCCCTCGCCTTAATGGCCCAAGAGAAGAAGGGTCCCCCTCGCCTTAATGGCCCAAGAGAAGAAGGGTCCCCCTCGCCTTAATGGCCCAAGAGAAGAAGGGTCCCCCTCGCCTTAATGGCCCAAAAGAAGAAGGGTCCCCCTCGCCTTAATGGCCCAAGAGAAGAAGGGTCCCCCTCGCCTTAATGGCCCAAGAGAAGAAGGGTCCCCCTCGCCTTAATGGCCCAAGAGAAGAAGGGTCCCCCTCGCCTTAATGGCCCAAGAGAAGAAGGGTCCCCCTCGCCTTAATGGCCCAAGAGAAGAAGGGTCCCCCTCGCCTTAATGGCCCAAGAGAAGAAGGGTCCCCCTCGCCTTAATGGCCCAAGAGAAGAAGGGTCCCCCTCGCCTTAATGGCCCAAAAGAAGAAGGGTCCCCCTCGCCTTAATGGCCCAAGAGAAGAAGGGTCCCCCTCGCCTTAATGGCCCAAGAGAAGAAGGGTCCCCCTCGCCTTAATGGCCCAAGAGAAGAAGGGTCCCCCTCGCCTTAATGGCCCAAGAGAAGAAGGGTCCCCCTCGCCTTAATGGCCCAAGAGAAGAAGGGTCCCCCTCGCCTTAATGGCCCAAGAGAAGAAGGGTCCCCCTCGCCTTAATGGCCCAAGAGGAGAAGGGTCCCCCTCGCCTTAATGGCCCAAGAGGAGAAGGGTCCCCCTCGCCTTAATGGCCCAAGAGGAGAAGGGTCCCCCTCGCCTTAATGGCCCAAGAGGAGAAGGGTCCCCCTCGCCTTAATGGCCCAAGAGGAGAAGGGTCCCCCTCGCCTTAATGGCCCAAGAGGAGAAGGGTCCCCCTCGCCTTAATGGCCCAAGAGAAGAAGGGTCCCCCTCGCCTTAATGGCCCAAGAGAAGAAGGGTCCCCCTCGCCTTAATGGCCCAAGAGAAGAAGGGTCCCCCTCGCCTTAATGGCCCAAGAGAAGAAGGGTCCCCCTCGCCTTAATGGCCCAAGAGAAGAAGGGTCCCCCTCGCCTTAATGGCCCAAGAGAAGAAGGGTCCCCCTCGCCTTAATGGCCCAAGAGAAGAAGGGTCCCCCTCGCCTTAATGGCCCAAGAGAAGAAGGGTCCCCCTCGCCTTAATGGCCCAAGAGAAGAAGGGTCCCCCTCGCCTTAATGGCCCAAGAGAAGAAGGGTCCCCCTCGCCTTAATGGCCCAAAAGAAGAAGGGTCCCCCTCGCCTTAATGGCCCAAGAGAAGAAGGGTCCCCCTCGCCTTAATGGCCCAAGAGAAGAAGGGTCCCCCTCGCCTTAATGGCCCAAGAGAAGAAGGGTCCCCCTCGCCTTAATGGCCCAAGAGAAGAAGGGTCCCCCTCGCCTTAATGGCCCAAGAGAAGAAGGGTCCCCCTCGCCTTAATGGCCCAAGAGAAGAAGGGTCCCCCTCGCCTTAATGGCCCAAGAGAAGAAGGGTCCCCCTCGCCTTAATGGCCCAAGAGAAGAAGGGTCCCCCTCGCCTTAATGGCCCAAAAGAAGAAGGGTCCCCCTCGCCTTAATGGCCCAAGAGAAGAAGGGTCCCCCTCGCCTTAATGGCCCAAGAGAAGAAGGGTCCCCCTCGCCTTAATGGCCCAAGAGAAGAAGGGTCCCCCTCGCCTTAATGGCCCAAGAGAAGAAGGGTCCCCCTCGCCTTAATGGCCCAAGAGAAGAAGGGTCCCCCTCGCCTTAATGGCCCAAGAGAAGAAGGGTCCCCCTCGCCTTAATGGCCCAAGAGAAGAAGGGTCCCCCTCGCCTTAATGGCCCAAGAGAAGAAGGGTCCCCCTCGCCTTAATGGCCCAAGAGAAGAAGGGTCCCCCTCGCCTTAATGGCCCAAGAGAAGAAGGGTCCCCCTCGCCTTAATGGCCCAAGAGAAGAAGGGTCCCCCTCGCCTTAATGGCCCAAGAGAAGAAGGGTCCCCCTCGCCTTAATGGCCCAAAAGAAGAAGGGTCCCCCTCGCCTTAATGGCCCAAGAGAAGAAGGGTCCCCCTCGCCTTAATGGCCCAAGAGAAGAAGGGTCCCCCTCGCCTTAATGGCCCAAGAGAAGAAGGGTTCCCCTCGCCTTAATGGCCCAAGAGAAGAAGGGTCCCCCTCGCCTTAATGGCCCAAAAGAAGAAGGGTCCCCCTCGCCTTAATGGCCCAAGAGAAGAAGGGTCCCCCTCGCCTTAATGGCCCAAGAGAAGAAGGGTCCCCCTCGCCTTAATGGCCCAAGAGAAGAAGGGTCCCCCTCGCCTTAATGGCCCAAGAGAAGAAGGGTCCCCCTCGCCTTAATGGCCCAAGAGGAGAAGGGTCCCCCTCGCCTTAATGGCCCAAGAGGAGAAGAGTCCCCCTCGCCTTAATGGCCCAGAAGGAGAAGCGTCCCCCTCGCCTTAATGGCCCAAGAGGAGAAGCGTCCCCCTCGCCTTAATGGCCCAGGAGGAGAAGCGTCCCCCTTGCCTTAATGGCCCAGGAGGAGAAGCGTCCCCCTTGCCTTAATGGCCCAGGAGGAGAAGCGTCCCCCTTGCCTTAATGGCCCAGGAGGAGAAGCGTCCCCCTCGCCTTAATGGCCCAGGAGGAGAAGCGTCCCCTTGCCTTAGCGGCCCAGAGGAGAAGCGTCCCCTTGCCTTAGCAGCCCAGAGGAGAAGTGTTCCCTTAATTGGTGGCCAGTGGAGAAGCATCCTCTTACACTAGTAGTTATTTTATGGCTTATAGTCAATGTCATAGGAAAACTGTCCCCTTACATTAATAGTCAGTGTAGGTGGGAGATCAACATCCACCATAGCTCATTGCTCTTGGAGCCCCTTGGAACCTCTGGAGGAACCCTGGTTAAAAAAGGTTGGTGTAGAGCAGGGGGTCTCCAAACTTATTTAAACAGATGGCCAGTTTGCTGTCCTTCAGACTTTGGGGAGGCCGACTGTGGCCACTGGAAGTAAAAAAAAATGTTCTGGCATCAGTGGCAGTAAACAAATGCCCCATCTTTGGGGTCAGTGAGAGGAATTGTGCCCATCGTTGGTGTCATTGGGTGGGAAGAATCATGCCCTGTCGTTCGTGTCACTGGGAGGAACTGTGCCCCATCGTTGGTGTCATTGGGAAGAATTGTGTCCCATTGCTGGCTCGCAGTCTCTCCTCCAAGGCCTCATGTACACGGCTGGTGGTGAACGGACATTTTTTCAGCTGCCCCTGAACTCTCCTCTGATATCTTATCAGTACATGTACACAGGGGCGTTTCTCTGCGTTTCTAGGCAGTTGAGTTTAGAAGCATTTTTTGGAAAGCAAAAAAATGCACTGAGGGCGGATCTTCAGAGGCATTAGAAACGCCAAATGCGCAGCAGTTTGTAAACGCAGGTAACTCGCATTTAGCCGCGTTTTTAATGGAGATATATTTTTGACTATTTTCAATGCAAAAAACACTTCTAAATGCAAACGCGGCACAACTGACGTTTTTAAAGCATTGGTTATCGGTCAAGTTAAATCGTTTGGAGGCGTGTCCTATGCGGGGTTCACCTTTATACATGGAGGGTGTATGGAGGCGTGTCCTATGCGGGGTTCCCCTTTATACATGGAGGGTGTATGGAGGCGTGTCCTATGCGGGGTTCATCTTTATACATGGAGGGTGTATGGAGGCGTGTCCTATGCGGGATCACCTTTATACATGGAGGGTGTATGGAGGCGTGTCCTATGCGGGGTTCACCTTTATACATGGAGGGTGTATGGAGGCGTGTCCTATGCGGGGTTCACCTTTATACATGGAGGGTGTATGGAGGCGTGTCCTATGCGGGGTTCATCTTTATACATGGAGGGTGTATGGAGGCGTGTCCTATGCGGGGTTCCCCTTTATACATGGAGGGTGTATGGAGGCGTGTCCTATGCGGGATCACCTTTATACATGGAGGGTGTATGGAGGCGTGTCCTATGCGGGATCACCTTTATACATGGAGGGTGTATGGAGGCGTGTCCTATGCGGGATCACCTTTATACATGGAGGGTGTATGGAGGCGTGTCCTATGCGGGATCACCTTTATACATGGAGGGTGTATGGAGGCGTGTCCTATGCGGGGTTCCCCTTTATACATGGAGGGTGTATGGAGGCGTGTCCTATGCGGGGATCCCCTTTATACATGGAGGGTGTATGGAGGCGTGACCTATGCGGGGATCCCCTTTATACATGGAGGGTGTATGGAGGCGTGTCCTATGCGGGGTTCCCCTTTATACATGGAGGGTGTATGGAGGCGTGTCCTATGCGGGGTTCCCCTTTATACATGGAGGGTGTATGGAGGCGTGTCCTACGCGGGATCACCTTTATACATGGAGGGTGTATGGAGGCGTGTCCTACGCGGGGATCCCCTTTATACATGGAGGCGTGTCCTACGCGGGGTTCCCCTTTATACATGGAGGGTGTATGGAGGCGTGTCCTACGCGGGGTTCCCCTTTATACATGGAGGGTGTATGGAGGCGTGTCCTACGCGGGGTTCCCCTTTATACATGGAGGGTGTATGGAGGCGTGTCCTACGCGGGGTTCCCCTTTATACATGGAGGGTGTATGGAGGCGTGTCCTACGCGGGGATCACCTTTATACATGGAGGGTGTATGGAGGCGTGTCCTATGCGGGGATCCCCTTTATACATGGAGGCGTGTCCTATGCGGGGTTCCCCTTTATACATGGAGGGTGCATAGAGGCGTGTCCTATGCGGGGATCCCCTTTATACATGGAGGCGTGTCCTACGCGGGGTTCCCCTTTATACATGGAGGGTGTATGGAGGCGTGTCCTATGCGGGGATCCCCTTTATACATGGAGGCGTGTCCTATGCGGGGTTCCCCTTTATACATGGAGGGTGCATAGAGGCGTGTCCTATGCGGGGATCCCCTTTATACATGGAGGCGTGTCCTACGCGGGGTTCCCCTTTATACATGGAGGGTGTATGGAGGCGTGTCCTATGTGGGGATCACCTTTATACATGGAGGGTGTATGGAGGCGTGTCCTATGCGGGGTTCCCCTTTATACATGGAGGGTGTATGGAAAGGCCGATCTCCATCTAACACTCCAATGTAGGACCATACATTCTAACACCATGTCAGATGATTACTGCCTAATCTCCTCTGCCGGGCACCATATGTGATAATGACAGAAATCACATGACCTCCAGCAATCGCCGGCGTGATCGGCCCGCCGTGTAAAGTGATCACAAGCTTATTGAAAAGTGAAAGAGTCGTCCAGAAGGAGG